>ML791259.1:0-24161 GCA_009831015.1 Picea engelmannii | reverse complement strand
CGACAGGATGGAAAATGACAGGAAAAGTGAAATGTTGGTGAACGAAAAAGAAAGGGTTCATCAAAGCATTTATGATAGATTCTATAAAAAGGGAAAAGCATGGAAAAGGAAAAACACTTGTGATTTTTTAGCAAAGGAGAAATGTAGATTATGAGGAATGTAGACAAGTTGCACCAATTTTTTCCAAAATTAGAACAATGGTGCTGCCAAAGTTCAGAGGGCCTAGTCAGTTCATGGGAAGAACCAGAAGTACTAACAAATTGATGGAAGAGACGACCAGGATGGTCAATGTGGAAATTTTTTTGACGACAGAGACTGAATAAATCAGTTCGACATAGAGTGAAGAAGAAAATCCAGAAGAAGAAGAAGTGTAAATCCACCAAGCAACGCAAGGGAGAAACCCTAGGACATAAGAAAACCTAGAAGTGGCATCGACAAAGGGTGAGAAGGAGGATGAAAGTGAGACTACAGAATCATAGAAACCAGATGCAATAGAAAACCCTAGGGAAGAAGAACCCTCGAAGGATAAAGATGACAATGATGCATATGAACAAATGTAGGAAGCAACAACAGAGCCAACAAAGAAAAGGGAAACAATGACAAAAGCTGACGGAAATTGTATATGGTCTTCATAAGCATAAATGGTTACTAGCTGACGAAATTGTATGTATTAAAAAATATGAATCAATATGGTGTCATTTTGGTCATTCCCATAACATAACATTAATACTTATTTTTCTAAGTTTTATTATTTCTTGGAATAATAATGTTGGTTTCATTTTCTTGAATATTGCTTACCGACTATTATTGACAATACATATTTTTCAAATGAATGAAAGGTCAGTTCCAATTAATTCATGGCATGAGGATGTTCCATATCTTTGGTCTGGGGAGGTGATGGCATCCTAAAATACCTCCTTTCTTTCACTTCATTTCACCATTTTATCATCATATTTGACCATAATCCATTCCCTTCACCGTTTAAAGCATACCATTTATTTAAAATATATTAATTAAAAACATTAAAAATAAATGATGTGAGTTCATACATTTTAATGTATTTTACATGGTTTTAACTAATTTGTAGATGAATAATCCTGCATCCGCGAATGTGTATATGTTGAAAGGTGATGCCTACATATTGACTAGAGCACATGACTACGGTAAAATAGGTATCTCTAAGAAAGGTAAAGAAGCCGAAATCCCATCCCTTCCTCTTCAAATTGAGAATACATTGGTCGAAACCATGACACGCATCCCAAAAGGTTCATTCAAAAAAGCTTCTCATAACCCAAACGCAAGGGCCACCTAGAACTACTATGTGGTGGAGGCTTTGTCTCAAACCCGTTGTGCAATGTCGGCTTTGGAAGTCCACTGGAGCTGCACTTCCCAAATAAAGGCTTTGTTAGGTTCTTTAGGATCTACCGAGACTTGTAACTAGAGTACAATATTTCTTGATACAACTAACTTAAAACCTTGTCTTCCTTACCATGTAGCGTTCTAGATAGTAGTGTCTTATTCCATGAAAACTTTTACTCTGAACATTTTCCACACATTGGTTGATGAGGGTGCCTCGACATGCATAATGTATTTGGCGTGTTGGAAGGCCATTGGCTAGCCTTCTTTGTCTCCATCACCTAATCTTCTCACTACTTTCAACGGTCATTCATTCCGAACACATGGAATCGTCCCTTCTTTCCCCATTCAGTTAGGGGGGAAAACCGTGTGTGTCAAAGTTGAAGTAGTTGATGCATCGCTCGACTACAATATTTTGATAGGAAGGAGTTGGACCTATGCCATGCAAGAAGTGGTCGCGATGGTTTTCTAGGTCTTTTTGTTTCCACACGAAGGTCGGATCATGACCATTGATTAGTTGTCTTTCTCCAGTTCTGACCCTTCATTGGAGGCATCCGCAGTCCCAATGATTGATAACCCTCAGCTCGACATCCTCAACATAGGGGTTGGCTTGTCTCCACCTTTGATGGGTATGTTCAATTACCCACCTCCTCAAGATGATTTTAAGTTCATATCAGACCACCATAAGGTTGAGATTTTCTAGGTTTCATCGTTTCGCACGACTTACTTCAATGATCTGTGGATTCTTCCTTCCCCATCAGCCACGATGGAAGGGATAGGGAACCATGGTATGGCCATGTCTTTTCCCGTGGAAAAATTTGCATACTCTCTAGTCCAACAAGCTTTCGTCGACCCTAAGTCAACTCGTGCACAAGAGTTAGATCTGATTTTAGAGCCTATTTGGGCTCAAGTTTCCCTCGTTGATGCAGACTCTTTAGACTTATTCTTGCCCTCCGACGAAGAAATCATTGAGGCAATGACTAGTCTGGACAAACCCTAGGACAATCTTCATCGTAGATCTTAATTCCTCCCAGAGTTAAGTAGAATTGAAGCAGGGGAATTCACTTTGACTATGACTAGAGATAGGTCTTGTCCTATCAATCCTTTGGCTACCCACACCATATTTTCCAAAGGTAATATAGAAACCATTGTTGAAACGATACCTATCAATATCTCCAGAACCGCTGGCATCATGGAGAATGTTTTCATTAGAGCTGACTTCTCCCTTGAAGAGATTCAAACCTACACAGATTTATTTAACGAATTCTGTGGCGTTTTTGCTTGGTCTTATGAGGAAATGCCAGGCATTGACCCACAAAGTGTCAATCATGAGAAAACTTTGTTATTTTTCAAGCTTGCTTTGATATTCGAAAGCAACATCCGGTGAGACTGCATTTATGCTTTTCGTTCTCATCCGGATTAACTAAGAAAAGTAATCTTTACGGGTCTTCTTTTAAGCCCTTTTCAGACCCTCTAAACATGAAAATATTGCCGAGCGATCTTGTTGACCTTCATGCTTGCTAAATTGAAATTTGAAGTCACATATGTCTGGTGGTATTTTACCCCTTTTTCGGTCCAGATGGTCAACTGTACAAACAAAGGTATACTCTAGAGGCCTCTGTTCTCTAGAAGAGTACCCTTAGGTATAATTTTATCCCTTTTTCGGGCCTAAGGGACTAAATTTATGAAAAAGGAACCCCCACGGAATCCATAGTTAAGCTCTTTTCAGACTCCCTAAAATTGAAAAGATCATCGAGTGACCTTATTCTTTAACACTAGTTAAAATGGTCCAGAAGAACATTCCTAATGGAGTCCATAGTTAAGCTTTTTTCAGACTCCTTAAAAGTGACAAAATTGCTGAGTGATCTTCTCTTTATCACACTCATTAAAATGGTTTTGATTAGACGTCTTTTCTGTGCTAATTTACCCCTTTTTCGAACCAACTAGACTACTCTCGAAAAAGGTACCACAGTGGAGTATCCTTTTGCGTTTTTTCAAACTCTCTAAACATGAAAAATGGCCGAGCTTACCTTCTATAGGCTCGTTAAACTTACATCAAAGGACGTTATCATTGTGTCTTATTAACCGCATTTGCATTCCTGCATCTTTGGCCTAATGCCGACTCCATGTTGCTCTCAACTGAACCATCTAAAGCATGCTTTATAATGCAATCTATGTAGCACTTTGCCTTTGTGTCTTGACACCTTGACCCCTGGAGGGATTTTTCTGAGTGTACTTGCTTTGAACATCAGTCTTGTCCTTGCACCTAGAACTAGTATGTTTGTGACACTCATTCCTCCATTATAACATAGCATTCTTTTATTCTTTTTTCACAATCATTGAAAAAGACAAAAAAAAGTCAAATATACCCCAAAAAGAGGAAGGGAAAAGTATTTCTTTTTTATTGGCAGCACAATGAGTCGCCCTTGGACAAAGCACATCCTTCCATTTGTTCGTCAAGATTTGGGATTTAATATGACCGTAGGAAGATGTTCTCGCTACATAGAGTTGTGTCCTCCTCTGTTTGGTTATTCTTCCAAACATCTGGAGAGTTTGCGTTGCCTCCTGCATCGTGAACTTATGTCAATGCCATGTTGCCTGAGTCTCATCATTTGTCGTGCTATTGTACAAGGGAATTTTTTTACCAAGCCTGAGTCGGCCCCTCTGCAGGTTGTCGCTTTCCCTCATGCCTGACCATCCAAAAATTCCAATCAAGTCTTTGTTCAAAATCAATGAAGCCTTCAGTCTGATCATCAAGATCCTCTAGTCCATGCCCGACGAGCCATCGAAGACCTCTTGGTAGTGAAGTCCTACACTCATATTACACTCCTCCCCGAGTTTTGAAGATTTTGAAGTTGTTGCTCGAGCTCTGAAGACCTCATCTCCAGCCATCAGTCCTTATTAGCTTCTAGAAGATGGATATTATACATGTATATCTTTTTGTGATTTCGAGATGTAGATCCATTGCGTATTGCTCGTGACTACACTTTATATAGTTATATGACATGGATCTGCAGTGTATTTGATTGGAAGCCATGATTTTATTTCATCCCAAGCATGGGTATGCCTGTCTCGGTGAGACAATTGTCATTTTGCAGATGGCACCTCCCGAATTATGGTCCCTGGGCTCACTGGTTCGGTACATTGGTGAATATTGATAATGTATTTCAGCCATCAAATGCTCTTCTGACCTCACACATTAGGGGACATCTGTTATAACCCTAATTTTTACAATACATGCTTACTTGGCATCAGGCCATCTCATATTCCTTCTTTGTCAAGCCATTATTGAACAACTCTTCTTAAAAACACCCTTTTTAAAGGTCCACGCACCCTGCTCCACTACTGAATGCATGTACAAGTTAGTTGACTCACTACAGCCCGCGTGTACCTACAAAAGCACAAAAAAAGGAAAGTTGTTGATGGAACACACAGCTTTGGGTAAGTTAACAAAACCTTTCGTCCATGCATGGTTGGTCATTCAACCAAATACCTAGCTTCTTCTAGCCTATAAAAGAAGGGGTGGGGGTCCCATTTGAAGAGGAAAAATCATAGTAAAGAAACTATACCCAATTTAGCATTTCCTTTGTCCCAACCTTTAGCCATCCTTGTGCAAAGAGAAGTATAGAGCAAAGCAGTTGGAGGACAGTTAAAGAGGAGCCCAGGACCAGTTTCGAGGAGCAGTTCCGACCACATATTGTAAGTTTACTCTTGTGAAGATCAATACAAAAAGGAATACTTTTCCCATCCCACCATATCATGTGTTTGAGTTGGATGTTTATTTTATGATATTGTCACAACTAACCCAGCAATTAATATATGAAATGCATGTTTGTAGCTCTTTGTTTGTGCATGTGTGAATGCAGGTCAGCTTTGGGAGGAGGCTTGCAATCAAAGAGCGAGAGAAAACAAAGGGATCGACATCAAACAAAGGGCTTAAGGTAGAGTTACCGAATATTTTTGATACCTTTGTATTCCATGAATGTGGGGTTTTGTGTTGGGAGAATAGAAAAAGTAGAGGCCTTTTGAATGGTCATTTTCTGCATGCATGATCAAATCCTTTAAATTCTAAGTCTGTAGGAGGGATTTCCCACCCACAACAGTTGGGAAGGACTGTGGGACAGATGATGGGAGGGTAGGAGAATTACCAGGAGTGGATGGTCTGACTCAAGATTGAGGAGAATGGATTCAACGTACCACCTTATGTTCCACAACCAAGGCGTAAATAAAATCCTCGTCCAAGGAAGGAATTTTTAACATATCTACTACATGATAGATGCTTAGCAATAAGCCATAATTGAACTTGAAAATCAATACCTCTTTTGGATTGGTGATGTCGAGTTGGATGTACAGTTTGTAGAAGATGTTGATGTATCCTTGGACGAACCGATTGGCAAGTTGTCGAAGCTGCAACCATCTAGCGAGGAGGTTTTGGCAATAGCCCAGTGGGTAGAAGCGCTCTTTGAGAGCTTGAAACAATCCATCCCATTTCATAATGTGTGGTGTCTGTGTCTCGATCGGGTTTCCTATGTCCGTGACCTGGGAATAATTCTCTAGATAAGTGTCCCTCCATGCCTATGTAGTTCCTTCAAGTTGTAGACCGAAGATATGAAGCTTCATGTCTTCTGTCATCTCAGAACATGTACAAAAGTATGTGGAAAGACTGTGAAGCCAAGAGTCAACATTCTCACTATTCATTCTTYCCGTAAACTTTAGTAATTGGAAGCGCRTATCGAGTTACATGGGTGTTGGAGCTCTATGCTTTTKCAGATGGAGTATCTCCTGGATATCCATCGTTAAATCCTAAATTGGAGTTGTGGYAGTGGATGTGAAATCATCTATAGAAAAGTCTCTTCACAACAACAGAATTTTCATTCACTATGAATTTCAATTTGTCACTAGATGTTGTGCTAAGAATCATTAAACTCCTAAGCACACTAAGAAGGCACCCGACACCCTGAAGAGGGTGTGTGGAAAGATGAATATGTTTGAGGCCCTGAGGAGGGTGCACTGGAAGTCCTGAGAAGGACGTTTGGCTTTGAGAAAAAAGACATTGTTGGATGGTCTCTCTTCTGAGTTATGTGGTTGAGTAGAACCTGGCTTGGATCTAGGCTATGATACCAATTGATTTGCAATTATGTCTGCCAAATTAAAAATGCAGCAATAGAATAGACTGTCACACAAGAAATAAATTCTACACAAATAGGAATACACAAAGAATGAAAGAGAAAAACACTGGAAGTGAGAAGTAAGTGACAATTCCTTGTATTTCAGCAAGAAGACACCCTTTTTACAAACTGGTAAAAAATTTGTTTACACCAATAGCAAGAGACTTGCTACTTTTATTTCTGGATGACAAGTGTTGTTCACTTTTTATTAATTAATTGCCTGATCGAAATAACATGTTATTTATTTATTATGAACCGCCCTACTCAGTTGGATTGGCAAGGGAAGTTTACAATATAAACAATTATACGTCCTCTTGTTGACTAGCGAAAGAATATGGGTGCCCTCTCTAGTGGCCCACTTGGAATTCTCAATCTACAAGAACATTAGATCTAATTTTCAAACATTTCCGATAAAATTTAACTCCATAAATTGTTAACTCGTAAAAAAAAAAGGAAAATGAATTTTCATTTCAAGTTATTCAACAATAAAAACAACTTGATAAATCAAATAACTAATTTAAAATTATAGGTGTGATAGACCAACACTAGTTTCAATTTATCATCATCAAAGTCATTATGGTGTTCAAAAAGTAAGAAATAAAGTATCAAGGTTGATGTTAACATATTATTAAAGTAACTTTTATCGTGATGATATATATGGTTCTCTATGACCAATAAAGTTTATTAGACAAATAAAACCAATTAAACACATGAGTGTTGAACTATTAGTAAGTTGGATGATGGAAGGGGCATTTCAACATTCAACAAGGAACCATATTTATTGTGATATGATGAGGTGTTCCTACATTATTATGCTCATAATACGCACAATTAGTGGGTTGGTGGGTATTGTGCTATGATGAGGTGTTCGTGCATGATTATGCTCATAATAACCACAATTAGTGGGTTGGTGTTGCCATTATAAATTAAACAATTTTCTTTGAAAAATAAAATCAATAACTGAAATATTCTTTAGAATATCCTTTTTAATATTTGAGAATAATAGAAATGAAAACTCAATGCCAAAATGATTCCACTGATATATTCTTTAGAATATCCTTTTTATATTTGAGAACAGTTAAAATGAAAGCTAAATGCCAAAATGGATCCACTTTACATTAATGCGCTCTCCATCATAAATGTTTCCTAATATTTTATAAAATTTTGAAAAAATAATATATTGAATATTATATTTTAAAAATAGAAACCATCACAATTTTAAAGAATGTTTTTTAATAGCTTTAGAAAGTTATGGATGGGACGCAATTCCCTATCAAAGTGGCATTATTTTGAGAAATCATGAAACTTATCCAAAGCATGAAGGATAATTTTGTAAACTATTTCTATAACATTGGAATCCAAGAAATATATTATATATTATTTTTTCAAGTATTTAAGTAAAAGATAATTAATAATGAATTAATATATATACATATTATTTAAATGCAAATCTATATTAATATTAAATCTTTAAATATAATGACAAATTTATTATTTATATGATGAATTCTTCAAATAACAATAAAAATGTAAACTATGAAGAAGAAGAAAATTACCATATACAAAAAGAAAATTACCATATTAAATAATTGAATTAATTTTATAATACCATCCGTTAGCGTCGGAAGTCACTCATGGATTGCTTGCAGGAGCAGAGCCCGACACCCATCAGTTTAATGTCACAATTTGTTTATAAAGGGGTGATCAAATGGGGATAAAGGCTCGAGGAGATATCATTCTAACTCGGGGGCTGGATCTAGTACGTAAAGAACAAAGGAGGTCTGGAATCCTAACTTCAGCCAGCAGGTTGATTAAAAGATGAGTAGGTGGAAGACTTAGTAAGAAAGGTGAACAAACAACTCTGGGCAACAGGGTTACAGCGTTTTGTAGGGGAAAAACTCTGAACGCAAGATCCTCCTGGTTCAGGGCTTCAAGAAACTGAAAAGAAGACTTGATTGGATCCTCCAATTCCAAGTCATTCATCGTTAAGGAAATCACAGGAACCGATTAGAGACTCCGTAACTATTACAGTGATCCATTACAACATCATCCTATAACAGCTACAACTCGACTGGATCCTCCAATTCCGAGCTTCTCTAACACAGTATAACAAAGATGTAAAGAAATTGGCATTCATAAGGCAAGAAGTCTCAGAAGTCTATACATAACTAGAGCGTCAGTGCTTCATTAAAGCTTTACAACCGGGAGCTCTGCTCAACCATCGATCCTTCACTACAAAGACTGAGTCTATATACTCAGAGAAAAATGCCTAACAAAGGCGTGCCCAGTCGCCCCAGGCTTGGTGTCCCTTCAGTCAAACTCATACTGATATTCTTTGTCAGACACCACCTTAACTGCGCATGTCTCCCGCAGGGGGAGTAGCTGAATCAATAAATGCCAAGTTAGTGTGTGTAGACCTCCTCTGACTAGTCGAGGACTCGGCATGGCTTTTCTGAAAGACTGGGTACACAGGACCCTCTCAAGCAGACTGCTTACTAGACCCTCCATACCTTGCAATTAATGATTGAGGCGAGGCCTCAACCACCCTCTCGTTTCTTCATTCATTCCTGGCAGGTATCGGGGTCCAGACCACGTCGAACTGGAGTCTGAAGAGAAAAGTGCCCCCCTTCGGAGATTTAGCTCAATGCTTCAGGGCCCAAGTAGCTGAATGACAAATATAAGCGCCCCTTCCCCAGGCCTCCTTCTTGATGACTAGGCGCCAAAACCATGGGCCCAGCTCTGGGCGTTATCGGGAATTCGGGGTTCGGGGTTTCGGCACTTGTGACGTCGAAATGCGCATGTATCCAAGACTCGCGATTCCCCGAATCGCGACGCGCCTTTGAGCACGCTAGCCTTCCTGGCTTAGCCCTGGCCGACTATACTATGGTCTATGTGACCACTTACCATATGACCACGGCCATCTATCTGTCCATCGGGGTTTTAGGTTTTACGACGTCGATGTGCACACACCCTTTTGACTTGCAATTCTCCAATTCCTAATTCTCCGATAGGTCCCAGTCGTTGACCTATCAACGGTCCCTTCGCCTATCGCTAAAATCTGCCACCTATCCGCCACGCCGACTCCCATCGCGTCTTTTCCCCGGTGCGCTGATGGTTGCCACACGTCCTTGAAAACAGACGGTCCCAAATTCACTCGATGCTGTTGTGGGTCCGGGCCTCAGTTTCGGTGCTTTGGCGTTGTCGGGGTTCAAGGTTCGGGCTTTCGCGATTTTCAAAGACATAAAACCTACACTTCATGAACTCCCGAATGTCGAAACTCTGACGTGGCCAGACCTTGTGCAATGCATCCTTCGGGATGAACGACTGTTATCCACTCTTGAACATGCTATGGGCGCTATCTAATGTGTTAGCCTTGGCGCAGCTTTGCTGATCGCGATTTCCCACTCACCGCCGACTTGATTCTATGGATACATCTCGGACGTTGATATCGGGGCACTCGCTCGCTTGACCTGGGCCCGAAATGGATCTCTTTATGTGCTACGCTTGGGCACTTATCGCAATCCCGCAGATCTATGTACCTTTGTGCCCCGATACCACAATTGTTACTAACATTAGGCTCCATGGGGGATAGAGTCATCCCTGTGATGCTCTAAGGACTCATTTTGCAGTTCCAGTGCCTCATTGTTGGGCTATAGAGTCATTATTAGGCTGCAAAAATAAAAATGAAAACGAACTAAGAAACAAAAAGGACAATATTTACAAACAAAGGAGCCGTATGAGACTCAAACAAAAAATTCCTTCAGGAAATGCCCATTCACTGGGCTGCTGAAAACTTCTTCACCTTCCAAATCTCGCAAGCTGTATGTGTTATTTGAGAAAGTCTCGGAGATTCTGAAAGGCCCAATCCACAGGGCTTCAAATTTGTTGTGTTTGCCCTTATCTTGCTTAGGAGCATCCCATTTCAGCACCAGGTCTCCTATCTGGAACCGCTCCTTCTTGGCCTTCCTATCGAAGACTTGCTTGATCTTTTGCTGATGGTCCTGAATTATGTCCATTGTCTGCTCCCTAGCCTGCTGGACCTCTACTAGCTCATGAATCCTTCTGATCATGTCATTGGGCTCTTCTTGATAATCCTGGAAGAATTTCGCTATGGGAATGGCCAGCTGAGAAGGGAAGACGGCTTTGGCTCTGTAGACTAACTGGAAAGGGGAGAGACCTATAGATCTCTTTGTAGTCACCCGATCATCCCATAGGGCGAATTTCAACTTTGAATTCCAAGCCCTTTTGTTGTCTTCCAACAATCTTTTGATGATCCTTATCAGGATTTTGTTGGAGGATTCCGCTAGACCCTTGCCCTGCGGATAATATGGGGTGGAGTGAATCAATTTGATCCCGAACTGTTTACAGAACTTGACTAGTAGTTCAGACCCGAAAGCAGCTGCATTATCAGTGGCAATCTTATTTGGGTAGCCGAACCTTGTGATGAGGTCCTCCAAGAATCCAATGATTAGCTTGTGAGAAGCACTCCTAGTGGGGATAGCTTCAATCCACTTGGTAAAGAAATCTGTAGCAGTCAGGATCCACCTGTGCTACCCACTGGAGGCAGGGTGAATTTCTCCAATGAAATCTAGGCCCCACTACCAGAAAGGCCCTGAAACCACCACCAGATTTAACGGCAGGGACCTGAGCTGCTGCTTTCCTGCAAATTTTTTACATTTGATGCAGGCTCTGACCCTTTTGCAGACATCAGTGAACACGGTAGGCTAGTAGTACCCAGCCCTGAGGATTTTGTGGGTTGTGGCTCTCCAGAAATGGTGCCCTCCACACAGGCTACTGTGAAATTCAGTCATGACCGTCTTGGCCTCTAGTGGACTCATGCATTTTAAAAGCATCCCCAGGGGGTCTTTCCAATATAACACTTGATCGATCAGGTAGTATCTGACTGCTTTGAGCTTGAGAGCTCTTTCTTTTCTTCTTTGTAGACCATCTGGAGGCCGCAGCTCCTGCAGAAAGTATATTACATCCTTATACCAAGGACATCGAGCCAATGGGGGCTCCCTTCGATGGTCTACGTCAGGCAGTCGATCCTGCTGAATACCTGAGCATTCGTTGATGAAACTTATCCCCAAATCTTGGAAGTTTTCTTCTGCCAATAGCTTGGCTAGACCTTGACCTTTGATCAATTTGGTGGGTCTTATTTCCAAGTCAAATTCCAGAATTTTGGCTATCCATTTACTCCTTCTCCCATCTATGCCAGGCTGAATAAGAATGTCTTTAATAGCATCCGAGGGGACATAGGCGATGATTTTTTACTACAGGACATAGGTCCTAAAAGATTTGAGAGCTTTTACCAGAGCATAGGCCTACTTCTCCATAGCGTCATACCTGACTTCGGCGTCCCTCAATGCTCAACTGAAATAAGCAATAGGCTTCTCTAGCCCACTATTGTTCGTCTGTAATAGAACAACAGCCACTATGTCAGGTGAGGCAAAGGAGAAGATAAGGAAATCCTTTGAGTAGTCGGGACTGATAAGCACAGGAGCTTCAGTCAAGGCCTTCTTGATTTGTTCAAAGGAATGTCACGATTAAGGGGTCCACCTTACTTCATTCTCTTTCTTCAACATGGCTGTTATAAGCTTTACCTCCTCAGCAAAGTTAGGCACAAATCTCCTCAGAAAATTAATTTTACCGAGGAAAGATTGGACCTGCTTCTTGGACCTCGGGATTGATAAGGCTTGTATCGCCTCAACTCTCCTGGGGTCAATTCTGACTCCTTTTGCTGATACTATGTGGCCTAGTAACTTTCCCTCCTACATGGCGAACATAGATTTCTTGGGGTTTAATGAAATGCCAAACTTTCTACATTTTAGGAAAACTTTCCTGAGATGACAACAGTGCTCTTTATCAGATTTTGAAAACACTGTGATGTCATCCAGATAAATGACCACGTATTTATCCTTCTCCCCGATAAAAGCTATATCCATGGCACGCTGTAATGTCGCCCCTGCATTCATTAATCCAAACAGCATCTTGGCGTACAAGAATGTGCCCCATGGAGTGGTGAACGTTGTCTTTTCCCTGTCCTTGGGCAGAACGGAGACTTGATTGTAGCCAGAGAATCCATCAATCATGGACATCCTGGAAGCTCCTGTCACCCTCTGCAATATATGTTCCATCATCAGCAAGGGGTAGTTATCCTTCCGTGAGCTCCTGTTCAGGTTTATGAAGTCTACACAGAGTCAGATTTCTCTATTCTTTTTCCTTACTGGCACCAAGTTGGACACCCACTCTAAATATCTCAATGGTACTATGATCTGAGCTTGAAGCAGCTTCTTCACTTCCCTCTCCATGATAGGCAGCAGCATAGGATTGATCTGTCTCAGCTTCTGCCTAAATGGCTTTGCATCTTCTTTTAATGGGATTTTATGCTCGATGACAGAAATGTCATATGTTTTGAGGTCTTCGTACGTCCAGGCGAAAACATCCGCAAATTCCCTCAAAAGTCCAATGTATTCAGACCTTTGCTCCTTTGTCAGACTTCTTGACAATTTGACATACTTGGGCTCACCCTCAGTTCCAATGTTGCACTGAATATACCAATGTCCTCCTCTGAGACTTCTCCTTTTAATGATACATCATTTCCATCAAAAAGTATTTCCAAAGGAACTAGTCCTCTGGGAATATGGTTTTTGGGCAGCTGTACAATGTCACGCTCTGCAATTTTATTCAGAAAATTACCCCCATTGAGCTCTTCCTCTGAGACGGCGTCTTGGTCAATGTGCATTTCTGAAAATTCCTCCATAGTCTCCAAGAACCTCTTGACCTCGAGATCATCCTCGAATACCTTCCAATGTTTGACGTTGTCAGGTATGGAGGGCTTGTATTTGACCTCTACATCATATCTGAATTTGGGCGGCAAGGGTACTTTGAAATTGCTAGTCGATGTAGCCAAGGAATCTGCCAGGTGTTCTCCTCTCTTGGGATGAATGAAATGTTAAATGTTGAGAAGAAACTATCAACTAGGTCCCACACCTCATTTATGTAGCTTCCGAGTCGAGGATGCTTAGCCTGATAAGCGTTTCTGATCTACTGGACCACCAACTCTGCATCACCGAACACTGCTACTTCCTGAATTCCCATTTCCCTCGCAGCTCTTAATCCCAGAACAAGAGCCTCATACTCTGCCACATTGTTGGTAGCTTCAAATTCTAATTTGTATGACAGAGATATGGTTTCCTGAGCAGGTGACACAAAAACCACCCCAACTCCAGCACCTTCCCTGGAAGAGGCTCCATCAAAAAACAGTTTCCATATGGGGGTGATGGAGGGAGGAAGTTTAGGGGAAATGGTGGGCTGCATTCTGAGTTTGAGAGGAGGCTCGGGGGCATGGGTGAGTTGTAGTAAACTGGAGCCTAAATCAGTGTCCAAGGCAAAGATGGGATGGTTGGTAGGGTTGGCTTCATCACTAATTATGTAGGCCAGTTGGGCTTCCCTGTATAGTCTTCTATGCTCCCCTCCGAACACTAGGATGGTAGCATACGTGAGGTCCATCTGCAAGGTTCCCCCCAGTCTTTTTATCCAAGATCTTGACAACAACATACCGAACTTGGGAGGAACATCGGCCACCACAATATCCATGACCAGGCTTTTCATGGGCAGTTGAAACAAGGTCATGACCAAGTCTTTAATAACTCTGAGGCACTGAACTCTCCTGGAGTCAAAAGAATAGAGGTCATGATAGGCTCGAGTGACTTCTAGTCCTAACTCTTCCATGACAGTTTTGGGCATGAGGTTATGAGAAGCCCCTGAATCCATCAAGCAGTTGTGCAACACCTTATCATATATGTTCAGGGATGTGTAAAAGGGAGGGGATGAATCATCTCTATATTCTACCATGGGACCTAGGACAACTGTTGGCTTTTCATCTTGGAGACTTATGGAGTCTGTGGGAAGGCATGAGGCCTCAGACTGTAAAAGCTCAGAGAAGCGTTTTTTAAATTCTTCATGTTTAATTAGCTCGGTGAGGGGCACAGGGATTCTGATCTTTTGAATCTCATGCTTGAAATTAAAAGAAGATGCAGGCTTTGGAATTTCTCTTATTTCAGGAACATGATTGTGGACAGTGGGAGAGAGGGGTTGAGCTTTCTTACCTTTGTGACTGTCGGCTACTGTTGAGCTTTCTGTTCTAGTGGACTGCTCAGGAATATCAGGTGCTACTGTCTTTTTGTTGGACCTTAGGTTATACCTGCCTCGGCCGCCGCTAACCTTGTCTCCCTTGATCAATTCATTTAGCTGACTATCCATGAGAGACTCCTCATAAGCTATTTGAGTGAGATGAGGAAAAGGAGGAGTGTCCTCTAAGCAGTGGATTTCAGGGTCAAGCTCATCTGTTTCTCTTTCTTCCTCATCGGTCACCAAGTTGTTCTGAAAAGGGGCTTGAATTCTCTGGTCTTCTCTATCTTTGCCTCTTTGTTCCCTTGTGAAGGCCCATGGCCCATGGTTATCAGGTCTCCTGAAACCTCTACCATCAGCATTCTGGGGATTTCTGTACATGGGTTTCCCTTCTAACTCCCACCTTTCCATCCTAGCAGAAAGCGACTTGAGTACCCTAGCTGTCTCATCTGCCTGAAGGGACAGGGGAGAGGAACTGGATGAGGTAGCTTCAGGCCTCTGCCTGGATATGTTCCTACCAGCAGCATGCCTGAGTCGGTCGACGGCCAATATATTAGACTCTACTTCCACGACTGCATCCTGCATCTAAGCCAAAGTAGTGGTACTTCTTTCCCTCAACAAGAGGCAGAAATTGGGATCAAAGGCGCTAGCGTATGTAATCTTTGCAGAGGCTTCAGAGGGTTTTATCTCAGCAGGGATTTTGTTGTACATTTTATTAAATCTCTTGGAGAAATCGGAGACGGACTCTCCTTTCTTTCTCTTCAAAGACCTAAACTCTGTCATGTAATACATGAAGTCTTTCTTATCTCCCCACTGTCTTAAAAAGGAATTATCTAAAGCTTCGATCCCATCAATAGATCCAGGAGGCAGGGCCTTAAACCATTTTCTAGCCTCCCCTTGGAGACTATGGACAAAAATCCTCATCCATACGTCTACGTGCATGATGTTATTATCATCTGTGAAACTGTAAAAGGCTTCTAGGTGCTCTTCTGCAGTTATGTCCCCCTCACCTGTAAACCTGGGCAGTTGTTTGAGGTAACCATCTGCTGGGAGGGCGTTGAGGGGCTGAGGTAACACAAGGGGAGCATACCTAGTGGCTATTATAGCTTCCATTCTGGTCATAGGGGGATTAGAACCAGCCATAGGAATATTAGGTGGAGGAGGACTTGGAGGAGAAGGGGTTCGTGAAGGGGCTACGGGAAATGAGTCTCGAAGTGGAGTGGGAAACAAGAGAGGATTTAAGGAAAAAGTTAACGAGCTCAAGTCAGCAGGTTCTCCTCCTTGTGCAGGAGTGGGAAAATCTTCTATGGTCGTGGGTCTACGCCAAGGTACAACTTCAGAGGAGAGGGGAGTGACAAGGATTTCTCCCTCCAATCCCAGACCAGGAGGGGAAAACTCAACAGGAACACTCCCAAAATTCAGGAAACAGGAAACTTGTGAAGGAGGTCGACTAAGAAACTAAGGAGGAGAAAATGGGGTTCTTACAGCAGGAGATGGTAGAATACCTGTTTCGGCAGTGGAAGCTGCTTCTTCAGGGGCCTTTCCTTTTCTGAGAACCACCTCTGGATCGGTTTCAGGTGTAGCTAGGGGCTGCTGTCGATGAGACCGCATGTGTCTGCCTCTGAAAGCCACAATTGATAGAGTAGGTTCTTCCTAGTGGAGTCGTCACAATGGAGTCCCCAGGTGCACAGCAATAATCTTGACAATTCTGATATCTTATGCACCTTCAGAATCAGTTAATCGTTGTCGTTCAATCCCGGGGAAAATATTCAACTTCGTCCCCGGCAACGGCGCCAAAAATGTTAGCGTCGAAAGTCACTCCTGGATTTCTTGCAGGAGCAGAGCCCGACACCCATCAGTTTAATGTCACGATTTATTTATAAAGGGGTGATCAAATGGGGATAAAGGCTTGAGGAGATATCATTCTAACTCGGGGACTAGATCTGGTACATAAAGAACAAAGGAGGTTTGGAATCCTAACTTTAGCTACCAGGTTGATTGAAAGATGAGCAGGTGGAAGACTTAGTAAGAAAGGTGAACAAACAACTCTGGGCAACAGGCTTACAGCGTTTTGTAGGGGAAAAACTCTGAACGCAGGATCCTCCTGGTTCAGGGCTTCAAGAAACTGAAAATAAGACTTGACTAGATCCTCCAATTCCAAGTCATTCAGCGTTAAGGAAATCACAGGAACCGATTAGAGACTTCGTAAATATTACAGTGATCCATTACAACATCATCCTATAACAGCTACAACTTGACTGGATCCTCCAATTCCGAGCTGCTCTAACATAGTATAACAAAGATGTAAAGAAACTGGCATTCATAAGGCAAGAAGTCTCAGAAGTCTATACATAACTAGAGCGTCAGTGCTTCATTAAAGCTTTACAACCGGGAGCTCTGCTCAACCATCGATCCTTCACAAAATACAAAGACTGAGTCTATATACTCAGAGAAAAACGCCTAACAGAGGCGTGCCTAGTCGCCCCAGGCTTGGTGTCCCTTCAGTCAAAATCATACTGATATTCTTTGTCGAACACCACCTTAACTGTGCATGGCTCCCGCAGGGGGAGTAGTTGAATCAGTAAATGTCGAGTTAGCGTGTGCAGACCTCCTCTGACTAGTCGAGGACTCGACATGGCTTTTTTGAAAGACTGGGTACACAGGACCCTCTCAAGCGGACCACTTACTAGACCCTCCATACCTTGCAATTAATGATTGAGGCAAGGCCTCAACCACCCTCTCGTTTCTTCATTCATTCATGGCAGGTATCGGGGTCCAGACCACGTCGAACTGGAGTCTAAAGAGCAAAGTTCCCCCCTTCGGAGATTTAGCTCAACGCTTCGGGGCCCGAGTAGCTGAATGACAAATATAAGAGCCCCTTCCCTAGGCCTCCTTCTTGATGACCAGGCGCCAAAACCATGGGCCCGGCTCTGGGTGCTATCGGGAATTCGGGGTTCGGGGTTTCGGCACTTGTGACGTCGAAATGCGCATGTATCCAAGACTCACGATTCCCCAAATCACGACGCACCTTTGATCATGCTAGCCCTCCTGGCTTAGCCCTGGTCGACTATACTATGGTCTATGTGACCACTTACCATATGACCACGGCCATCTATCTGTCCATCGGGGTTTTAGGTTTTACGACGTCGATGTGCACACACCCTTTTGACTTGCAATTCTCCAATTCTCGATTCTCCGATAGGTCCCGGTCGTTGACCTATCAACGGTCCCTTCGCCTGTCTCTAAAATCTGCCACCTATCCTCCACGCTGACTCTCGTCGCGGCTTTTCCCTAGTGCGCTGATGGTTGCCACGTGTCCTTGAAAACAGACGGTCCCAAATTCACTTGACGCTGTTGTGGGTCTGGGCCTTAGTTTCGGTACTTTGGCGCTGTCAGGGTTTGCGGTTTCACGATTTTCAAAGACGTAAAACCTACACTTCATGAACTCCCGAATGCTGAAACTCCGACGCGGCCAGACCTTGCGCCATGTGTCCTTCGGGATGAACGATTGTTATCCACTCTTGAACATGCTATGGGTGCTATCTAATGCATTAACCTTGGCGCAACTTTGTTGATCATGATTTCCCGCTCACCGCTGACTTGATTCTCTGGATACATCCCGGACGTTGAGATCGGGGCGCTGGCTCGCTTGACCTAGGCCTGAAATGGATCTCTTTATGTGCTACGCTTGGGCACTTATCGCAATCCCGCAGATCTGTGTACCTTTGTGCCCCGATACCACAATTGTTACTAACACCATCAATTTGATATCCACTTAAAAAGAATATTTGCTAATTCATTTTAATTTCTATGAAGTTGGATTGGGATAAATAAATTCCAAACAACTTGGTTAGAGACAGTTTTACAAAAGCCTTGATAAGTATAAATAAATTGCATTTTTTGGATTCATAGAATTTATTGTAAAAAAATATTATTTACTTTTAGGGAAGTAGAAATTTTATAGATACTATGTTAAGGATATAGTTTTTGATCTAATCTATATTTAATTTACTTCAAATTTTCAATTATATGTTAATACTAAGTTTTCTTAATGACAACCTAAATTACAACCTATCATCATGATTTATTTTTAATGTTTTAGCTTTTGTAACTTTCTTAACAATCTCAATGACAACCTATCAACATGATTTATTTTTAATGTTTTAGCTTTTGTAACTAACCATAAAGAAAGTAAGTCACTTTTTAATGTTATGTTTTCATAATGATTTTTTCATGATTTGTGTTTATAAAATTGTTTTACATTTTAATACATCACCTAGCTATCGTGAAATGTCACTAATCCAACACCGTGGTATTTTCATTTTCACCATATCCATTTATATTCATAATATTTAGTCTTTTTTTTATTTAATAAATCTTATTAATCTTACACAATAGTAAACAATATTATCCTCACAATTTTTATATTAGTATTTTATTAAAGTAATTTTCATTATTAATGATGATGATATGTGTTATCACTTAGAACCATCAACATTTATTAAACTAAATATTTTGAATATCAATGTTAAATTTGAACATAGAAGAAATTAAAGCATCAATGTCATTAGGGTTTTTGTAAGTTAGGTAGTCCTAAAGAGTAATTAAGTTATGAAACTCAGTGAATTTATGTTTTATTAATCTTACACAATAGTAAACAATATTATCCTCACAATTTTTATATTAGTATTTTATTAAAGTAATTTTCATTATTAATGATGATGATATGTGTTATCACTTAGAACCATCAACATTTATTAAACTAAATATTTTGAATATCAATGTTAAATTTGAACATAGAAGAAATTAAAGCATCAATGTCATTAGGGTTTTTGTAAGTTAGGTAGTCCTAAAGAGTAATTAAGTTATGAAACTCAGTGAATTTATGTTCTATTTCAAGTATCCTCAAAAATGTTGTTAGCCCATACTTTACAACTACATAAAATAACTTAGATAACTAATACATGATAATTGAAATCAATGCTTACTTATTAAATGTAAGATTGAAGTTTTTGAAGGTGTTATCACCATATAAAATTGGAGAATAAATAATTTTCTTAGATTTAATTATCATAATCTTGGTTTTATCAATTTTAATGGTAAGTTCATAATGTTCACAAAATTTTTGGAGAACTAGTTAAATAAATAAGAAAGTGTGTATAATGCACATGTAGATCTAAAACTATATATAAAATATTCTAAAGATTATATAATCAAGGGGCATTGAAAATAGGTGTTTGGAAGGTCAATATACCTCACAATAAATCTAATCACTTTGTCTTAAACCTAGACGAATATAGATGCTGTGATATATCTCAACAAATTGACTTATAGGTAGACCCTCTTATGGGTTCTTCAGTTGAAAAATGGGAAAGATCATGATTGATAAAGCTTATGATCAGTGTATAAATGCACTCCATGAAATCCTAAAATTGCTTGTGTAGGTTTAGAAATTCCACTTGCATAGGAAAACATAGTTGACCAATGTATTAAGAGAAAATTTCTCAACCCGAGGGGTGAGGACCACTTCGAAAATGTTTCAACATATCAAAGGGTCATGAGACATAATGGAATGAAGTCTAATGCTTATAAAAAATGAAAAAAAAAATCTCTTTTTTAGCTTCGAGTGCTTAGACATTGTAAACCATATGGCTCCCAAACTTGCTTGACTCGTGCCTTAATAGTGGCTTCATGAGGATCTTGCCTGATCCAGAATGTATTTGAAGAATGAAATGAATGTAGATTATTATCAAAAAATTCTTAACAAAGAATAACAGATATATAGTAAAATTGGTTTCTATTCAATAAAGAAATAAGCTAAAATTGTAAAATGCAGTGGAAACAAGCTTGCTAGAATGGTGGCGGCTTATCTCTAAGAAGAGATGTGATGGCTGCACTCATTCACAATAAGATGATTACAATGAGGCTCTAAAGACCTTTTTACAATAAAAAGGAATTTCAAAAACCCTAGACATCCAAAAAACCTAACCCTAGGAGATGAAGTGCCAAAAGTCACATGGGTCTCATTTGGGTAAGTTAGTACATCAACTTCCCGGGGTCGTAACTTTTGCATACAATCTTCGTTTTATGCACACGATAGCCCATCGGAAAGGTATATCCGAGAACTACACATTTTGTTGCTAGCTACCAAAGGTCCCTTTGACTATGAAGAGCCCTAAAAAACCTTGTTTAGGGCCTCAAAACGGCCCCGCAAGTCAAGGACCCGAATACTAGGGAAAAAATTGAAAAGATGAGTCAGTTGGAATAGGTGGGAGGCCACCAACATCCATCTGGATCAATCCTCCCTCCTTAGGAAGCAATGGTCTCCATTGCGTTGAGTTCCCCCATCAGATGAGGAAATTTCTATTGAATTTGGCCCCAGGTGAGCCACTTGTCTTGGTGTAGGAGCTTCCTTGCTTTGACAACTAGATAAAGATGGATCCTTTGCTGGCAAGTTCCCTTGATATGTTTGTCTACAATATGATCATTGAACTCATGTTGTATGCAGTTGGGGTTGAGCTCCGTTGGTGTCAATTGTGTTGTTATCTCTAAGGTGTCCAATAGTGGTGGGAAATACGGTCGAAGGATATCCACATTGAACACTAGGTGCAAGCCAAGGAAAGGGAATATGTTGAGCTCAAAAGCATTATCACCCACAAACTTGGTGATGGTGTATGACCCATAACAGAGTGGGCGAATATTCCGATGGGGTCCTTTAGGGCACTCTTTCTGCAAGTGCAACCAAACTTTGTCGCCCATATGAAACTTATGTGGCACCCAATATTGATCATGGCACTGCTTGTAGTTGTCATTGGACTTCTGTAGGATATCCTGAACTTGTTGGCGGATGTTTTGGATTTTCTCAATGAAACAGGTGGCTTTGTCAACTTTATTTGGAGCAGGAGATGAGTCGGACGAGGTGACTACAAGGGGTAGTGCAACATCTATGGGACCAAATGGTTGGAATCCCAACCCCACCTAAAAGGGGTTGTGGTTGGTTGAGCTATGAAGGGATCGGTTGTAACTATGTTGAACATAGGGGAGACTCTCATCCCATGTGCGAGGGTGCTTGGAATTATACATGTGCATGATATGCATGATCATTTGATTTGCGACCTCTCTTTGGACATATGTTTGGGGGTCGAAGGTCATGGATTTGGTGAGTTTGGTGTCCAGCAGTGACCAGAGGCTTGACCAAAATGTGCTGAGAAATTAACTGTCCCAATCTAAAACAATGGTTTGCGGGATTCCAAAATGTACCCAGACTCATTCAAAGAAGAGCTAGGCAGTGGCCTCTATTGTGATGCTCTTCTTGAAGGTAGCCAGAATCACCATCTTAGAAAAGTGATCCACAACCATAAAAATAAAGTCATTTCCCCACTTGGTGGATGGGAGGCCTGACATGTAGTCCATTGAGATGGATTCCCATGGCCTGTCAGCAGTAGGCAAAGAGGTGCACATGCCATTTTTCTTAGTGGTCAGTTTGGAAATCATGCAGGAAGTGCAGGCCCTGATATACTTGTTGACCTCTTGTCGAAGTTTCGGCCAGTAGAAATCTTTCTGCAGCATTGCCACTATATTTTTGACGTCAAAGTGTCCTTCCACCTGACTGTAGTGGGATTCCCAGATCATCTTCCCTCACTCACTTGATGGAACATAGATATGGCCGAGACGGAAGAGTGACCCATCCTGAGAGTGGCAACTGTGTTTATGCCCAACATTTTATAGGTGGTGGAAAAGTATGGGTTTATCTCATAAATTTGGGGCCATCTAGAGGTCTCATGGCCACAAGAGTCTAGCACCATGGTGAGTGTCGCGACTGACGGTTTGTTGACAAAATTAGCGATGTGGTTGGTGCTTCCCGTTTTATACTTGATGTTGAGGTGGAATTGTTGCAAGTACGTGGACCACTTTTGATGGCGGTCATTTTGAATTTTCCCCTTTGTCTACATGAACTGCAATGGCTTATGATTAGTGTGGATGACTATCTCCTTCTCAAGAATGTAATGTCTCCACTAGTAGCAGGCTTGCACAATGGAGTACATTTCTTTATTGTAAGTAGGGTACTTATGGACAACATCTGATAGTGTCTCACTATGATAGGCCACGGGGTAGCCATGTTGATTGAGAATGACGCCCACAACATAGTCTGAAGCATCTATCTCAATGTCAAAGGGATTTTGCAGGTTCGATAGTGAAAGTACTAGGGCTAAGCACAAGCACTGCTTCAAATCATCGAACGCTTGTTGTTGGGACCGGCTCCACACAAATTTTTCCTTACCACCACCCTTGGTTACTTGGTTGAGATCCCATGCAATATGGGAGAATCCCAACACGAACCTGTGATAGAAATTGGCAAGGCCCAAGAAGCTTGGAAGCTCAATGAGTGTGGTTGGGGCTAGCCAGTCACAGATGACTTGGATTTTGGATGGATCCACATGTACGTCATGTGGATCAATGACATGTCCTAGGTAATGAACCCTATCCATGCTTAAGGATCATTTTTCCAGGTTGGCGTAGAGATGGTGCTATTGCAGGGTGTGAAGAACCCGTTGAATATGTTGCAAGTGCTCTTCCCAAGTTTTGTTGTAAATGTGGATGTCATCCAGATACACCACTACAAAATTATCGGTGAATGGTCACAAGATATCGTCCATCATCCTCATGAAAATGGCTGGAGCATTTTTCAAACCAAAGGGCATGACCAACCATTCAAAAAGACCTTCCTTTGACTTGAAGGCGGTCTTCCATGCATCTATCTATTCTATTGGGACCTGGTGGTAGCCAGACTTCAGATCAATCTTACTGAAGTATTTGGCCCCCGTGAGATGATAAAGGAGGTCGTCGATTTGGGGAATCGGGTACCGGTTTCTAATTGTGATTTATTCACGGCCAAGTAATCAATGCAGAGTCACTAGGTTCCATCTTTCTTATGTACCATCACGACTGGGCTACTGCAAGGTGATGAGTTGGGACAGATGTTCCCCTTGTGGAGCAGTTCTTGGACCTGCCGCTTGATCTCCTCATTCTCTAACATAGAGCAATAGTAGACTGGTCCATTGGTCGGTGGTGTATCGGGGGTCAGATCGATGGGGTGCTTGACCTGACAGTGCAGAGGTACACCAGTAGGTGAGGAGAAGATATCTAAGTATTCTTCCACGACCTTGTCCACTTGCTTCTATTGTGTGGATAAGTTGACCGCGAAGACCCTGGATGTGGTTGCGATCTTTTGCTAATTCTAAGAGCGAATCACGAAGAAGACAAACTTCCTTGTTTGAGAGATGAACTCTCTGCATTTCTTGGTAGAGATCAAGGAAATAGCACTGGGTGAGACTGCCTCGGGTATCCTGTACAATTTCTTGTTCAAAGTAATAATAACACTGCGAGGCCTAGACTCATATACAACATGATGTTTCCATAGATATGGTTGGCCCAGAATAACATTACAAACTTTGAGAGGGGAAACATCAAACAATACCTCATCTTTGAAGGGATTGATGCAGT
>ML791258.1:193316-220291 GCA_009831015.1 Picea engelmannii | reverse complement strand
AATGTAACACAATGTATGAATATAATATATGATGGTTTTCCCGGTTTGGGTTTCCAGGTGAAAAATCTCTGTGTAATGTTTGTATTTGCCATTGTATCTTTTCTGTTCTTTTATGAATATCAGTTTGTAGTAGGTATTGTACAAGGTTAGAATTTACAATTCTCTGCAACAAGATCGCCTTCACCACATTGTAGCTTTTACTTGGTTAACATGCAAAACTCAAATCCAAATGTCAACGAGCTCTGATACCACTTGATCCGAAAATGATCTTTTAAAAGACTATGGTTGAGTTATTATGCATGTATAGATAAAAAAATTAAGAAGATTTAAGAAGGAATAAGAAGATATGAGAATATATCACAACCATAAAAAAATATATAGATCTAAACATAATCATGAAGAACAACAAACCATAACAAGAGAAGTGATAATGAAGTTCGACAATCTCTCTTACGTCTCCAGTTCTTTGTCTTAGTGGGTGAGGATTCTTTATTTTTGTTCAAAGCTCAATACATACATCAAAACAATGCCATAAGGATACAAGATTGATCTAGTCTTGTTCTCCCATATCTCAAGAACCCAATATAAGAAACAACACTCAAAATGGATGACCAGAGCTCCCATAAATGGCCCACAAAGGTGTGCTCCTCAACAGCTTCCCTGCATAAAAATGGCTTTGGCTTGGCTTTCCTTTAGAATAAATCTTCTCTGACTATCCTCCATGGCCTCAACAAGGCCTAGTTTATATATATATGGGGTTGGTTATCACCTCCCAACTTCCTCCCAAGATCCGGCCTCAAAAGGGCCCAAAATCCCCCAATAATGGGCAAAAATCTCCATTAACATGCATAGAATCCACTATTATATGGTAAAAAACCCACCTTCATAAAAAAATATCAAAATTAGCCCCTAGGGCTGGGCATGTGCTCCAGATTGAGGTCACATGCATAAAAGGTGGCTAAGCGCCAGCCGAAAGGGCTGCATGGCACCTATCTCGAACTATGTGCTAATTTGGTGCCATTCAATAGGACTGTGCCCCTATTCTCGCACTTGGCCTCTGGTTCTAACCTTGGTCTTATGGAATAGGGTGCACCCTTATCCATAGCCCCTTAAAATCTTGGTGGAAAGTGCTACAAGGGCGCGTGTTGGTGGCTATAAACATGGCGCCCGCACCCATAACTGCGGTCATATAATACAATGCAACCATGGGCTGGGGTGGGGCTTAGCCCCAGCCCCTTTCCTCCCCCACACATAATACATACACTTTATAAAGTTTAAAGTGGGTTTAAAACCCCAAAAAATAAGTGGGCGTGTTGGCCATTGCACCTCTCCCAAAGCATTAGTTCCTCCACCAGGTCACGGGGTCGAAAATCTTGAGCTCCAAAATATTTTTCAAACAACTAGCCAACCATCCCATGGGTCCCATGTGGAACCCCTTTATTTGTTGATTTTTGATGCCAAGTGTCAAAACAGGATTCGCCCATGTGTCAACTCCATACTCTACCCAGTCAACATACTTCCCAGACAACAACCATCACATCAACACACATGTCTGCCACATGTCCACTGACCTTTCCTACCACCTGTACGAGTGTACCACGTGTCACCCTTTCAGTGGTGACACATGTCACCTTTGGGTTGGTCCACACTAGTTGTACAACCTTCCCACTGTGCCTTTTCCATGTGTCACGCTGCCATGTCAACATGCTGACATCAACATTGACTTTTTGACGATTGACTTGTTTGACTTTTTTCCTATTTGATAAAACAGTCAGAGTACAATAACTCTCGCATACAACGTCCATTTTAGAAAGTAAATATATGGCCAGAATTAGTGCGATGAGCCAGTCACAATGGAATTGGTTTCGTATGATTTCGAGAGCTTTCATTTTTGAGCCTTTTCTAGACCTGTGAAGCCTCTTGGATCTAATTCTGGATCACCCTCCCTTTTCATACAGGATGCCCGACTTTGATTCAAACTCAGTTCTTACTTATTCTACCTTACAGACCATGGGTCTGGGGGCAGGGAGGTTGAACTCTCTTGTTCAAGGGTCAACCGAGCATGCTTCTGCCCCTTTCAATGCTATCCATTATGGTGGGGGTCACTTATCTCCTTTGTCCCCTTTGCTCATTGGTGATTTTCAGTAGCCAATTAGGCCAAGTGCTAATTATAGCTTGTTTGGTGGAGGAATTTTAGGACCTTCATCTTATACAATGCCAATAGATCTATGTTGTTCTCTTTGTTCGGTGCATTTGGGAACAATGATTTATCTTTGACTATTGTCTCGACTGGGGGAAACCCTAGTTTTGGTCAATAGAACCCGGTGTAGGGTACTATTCCTTCACATGGAGTGACAGCTGGAGTTTTGTCCACACAGGGTCTTTGGAATCCTTGGTATGGATCAATTCCCTAGAAAGAGATGTCGGTCAGGGGAAACCCCTTGCATACTCAATGGAACCCCGGGCATGGCTCTGTACCCATGCCCATTGGATCGGCTGGGGGCATCCCCTTGCAAGGTCCTTGAAACACAATGCAGGGAGAAATCCCCGCACAAGCTATGTCGTACAATTTCGGAAGTCAACCTATGATACCCCAACAGACGCAGTTTCAGGAGTCAGCCTATGATACCCCAAAAGACGCAGTTTCCCTATGCTAGTCAAGGCCACAGTTTTTACCAAAACCCTGGCCAACAATCCAACTTTTCCTAGCAACCTGATACCAGTTAAACTCCAGGACCCTATTTTCCTGTGAATAGTTCACAACTGAAACTATCATTTCTGGAAATGCACATCTGCCAGACTTGTCGAGATTATTGAATGACCCAATTTGTCATGATCCGCGTTGGCCCCCCATGCGGACTAAGTTGCCCTTAGATATTTCAAAATTTGAGGGTAATCCTAGTGAATATCTAGGTGAACATGTGACGAATTTTCATTTATGGTGCTCGTCAAACTCATTGAGGGATGACTCCATCCAGTTGCGCCTTTTTCAACGCACTCTTATAAGGGGTGCTGTGAAATGGTATATTGAGCTCGACTGCTTGAGGTACTCTTACTTCAAGGACTTGGCAATGGTTTTCTTGAACCATTTCCAATTACCTATGAGATACGATGCCAACACTGAATTGCTGGCCAACTTTGAGAAAACCAAGGCCGACGACATCTTTGATCATATCTGAGAATGGTGACATAGAAAGATATTAATTAAGGTCAAGGTCCCTTCTTCTTTCTTTCTTGAGTGGTTCTTAAAGTCTTTGGTGCCCTGCGTATCCAAGGACATAGTGACTTCCAGAGTTTTTTTAGAAGAGGAGGCGATTATGAGAGCGCAACAAATTGAACTGATCTACTCTTAGTCTAACATGCTCTATGAAATTTTTCCAGATGCGCCACAATATACGCTTGATAAGGACAAGAAAAATTTTGGACCCCATGCCGAAGGTATTGTGGGCTCATCACAAGGAAAGTCCATGGACTTGTTGTTGAATCAATTTGAACAATTTTTGATACAACACACTATGGCCAATCAGACTTCGAGTTTGGTTGTTCCCCCTACCCAGACGTGGATGCACATAGTTTATAGTCGACGAATCCCAAGGCAAACAAACAACCTGAAGGAAAGAAGAAACAATGAAATAAGAAGGGTAAAGGGGATAAAAAATATACCAATAATACTGGTGGGGGGAAAATAGAGAAGAAGAAGTCGAAATACCCATTCAATATTTGCACGGAAGACCACCTAACTCATCTATGCCCTCATCTTGTAGAGGCCCAGAAGCTATTAGCACAACAACAACCTGTTATGCTGACTAACCCTTTTCCACAAGGGAAAAACATGGATGAGACTTCCGCATCCACGAGTGCGACAATGGGCAGTCAGGGACCCCCCACACCTACCAATAACAACCCGGCCATGAATATTTACATGATGAATGCCAAAGATAATATAGTGACCAGGGCCCGAGATTACGGAATTCCAGAATCTACTGAGAAGGGCAAGGAAGAAACTAAGCCACTATCTCCTTTCCAAATTGAGAAGGCGGTGGGAAAAACTATGACTCACATCCCTAAAGGTGCATTTAAGAAGACTTGTCATAATCCAAACGCGAGGGCCCCCCAGAACTACTTTGTTGTAGAAGATTTGGCATAGAACCCTTGCACGATGTTTTATTTGGAAGTTTTCTAGAGTTTCCCCTCCTAGAGAAAATCTATGTTATCTGCCTTGGGATCGACGAAGACATGTAACATGGGAGCGATTGTTTTTTATACAACTGACTTAAAACCCTGTCTTCCTTACCATGCTGCTTTTTCAGATAGTAGTCGCTTACACTACGAAATATTTTACTCGGAACTTTTTTTGTACAGTGGTTGACGAGGGTACCTCAACTTGCATGATGTCATTGGCATGTTGGAAGGCCATTGGCCAGCCTAGGTTGTCTCCTTTGCCTACGGTGCTTACGACTTTTAACGGTCGGTCGTTTAGACCACATGGAATTATTCCTTCTTTCCCCATGTAGTTGGGAGGAAAAACCATGTGTGTCGAAGTTGAAGTGGTCGATGCGCCTCTTGACTACAATTTGTTGTTGGGAAGGAGTTGGACTTTGCAATGGATGCAGTGGTTGCTACATTTTTTAGGTGTTGTGTTTTCCACACGAGGGCCAGATTGTGACCATTGACCAGTTGTCCTTCTCTCGTCCTGACTCTTAATTGGGAGCTTCCATGATCCCGATGATTAATAGTCCCCAACACGACACTGTAAACTTAGGTGCCAGTTTGTTTCCATTGTTGATGGGAAATTTTGATTACCCGCCGCCTGCTGGCGATGTAAAACTTATATCGGCCATTCCCGACCAACTGAGGGATGAAATTATACAAGTGTCGTCGTTTCGAACGAGCTACTTTAAAGATCCATGGAATTTACCTTCCCTATCGACTTCAATGGAAGGGACAGGGCATCCTATCATGGCCATGCCCTTGTCCGCAGCTGACATACAACATTGTTCAGCATAATTCGACCAACCCCGATCCGATTCCCCCATAGGATTTAGATCCAATTCTTGAGCCTATTTGGGATCAAGGTTCCCTTTCCACTCAATATCCTTTAGATTTGGCCTTTCCCTCTGACGAGGTGATTATTGAGGCAATGACTGGTCCCAACAGACCTTGGGATGATCTTCATCATAGATCTTACTTCTTTCCCAAGTTAAGGAGAATAAAGGCGGGAGAATTTGTTTTGACCATGAATGGAGATCATCCTTGTCCTATCAATCGTCTGGCTATGCATGAAGTTTATGCCCAGGGTAACATGACAAGAATTTCTACCATGATTCCAATATATATCTCCAAAACCCCTAGCATTGTGGAGAATGTTTTCGTAGGAGTGGATTGCTCCCTAGAAGAGATTCAAACTTACATTGAGTTATTCAAGGAATTACACAATGTTTTTTCCTGGTCTTATGAAGAAATGTTCGGTAAATCCTTGAAAAACAACAACAATTAAGGCAGAAGTAGAAAAAATTCTCAAAGACGATTTTATATACCCTGTATAGTTGATGGAATGGGTGTCAAACCTAGTTTCGGTTAACAAGAAACAGGGCACAATTCATGTGTGTATGGACTTCCTTGAGTTGAATAAGGCCTGTCCGAAAGATAATTTTCCTACCCCATTCATCGATCAGATTGTTGATGAGTGCACAGGATGTGAGGTATTTTCATTCATGGATGGCTTCTCGTGATACAATCAGATTCAAATCAAACTCGAGGACCAACATAAAACAACTTTTATTTGTCTGTAGGGCACATTCGTGTATCGTAAGATGCCTTTTTTCCTGAAGAATGCTGGAGCCACCTTTTAGAGGGCCATGTCATTTAATTTTCATGACCTTAGATACATAGTCGAGGAATACCTTGTTGATCTAGCGTCACACTCTCGCAAGAGATCTAATCATCCCACTCACCTTTGATTAATATTTAAATGATGTCACTATTATCGTGTTCGCTTGAATCATAACAAGTGCAGTTTCTACATGACATCAGGTCACCTTTTAGGTTTTATTGTATCTACAATAGGGATCATGCTCGATCCTCTCAAGGTTGAGGAAATAGTTCAATTGCCTCCCCCGTTCATGATACCCCAGCTTCAGAGCATATTTGGGAAAGCAAATTTTCTTTAGCGTTTTGTCGTGAATTTTATCGAGATCACTAAAGGGTTTATGCGTCTCTTGAAAAAAGGGTTCCCATTCTATTGGGATGAATATTCTCAACGCTCCTTTGAAGTGTTGAAACACACCTTGACATCTGCCCCTCTACTCTGGCCTCCCAATTATAAAAAATATTTCTTATTGTATTTGGCTGCTGCAGAGTCGACCATTGACATGGTATTGGTTCAAGAAGATGATCTGCTCGAAGAGCACATTATATATTACCTTAGTCGAGGCTTGGTTGGGCCAAAACTCAACTATTCTCACATTGTGAAGTAGTTTTTGCATGACGTCAGGTCATATTTTAGATTTTATTGTATTGACAACAGGGATCATGGTCGATCCTCTCAAGGTTGAGGTGATAGTTCAATTGCCTCCCTCGTTCACGATACCCCAACTTTAGAGATTACAGGGGAAAGAAAATTTTCTTCGACGTTTTGTCTCGAATTACGCCGAGATCACTAAAGGGTTTATGTGTCTCTTGAAAAAAGGGGTCTCATTCTATTGGGATGAAGCTACTCAACGTTCCTTTGAAGCATTGAAACACACCCTTACGTCTACCCGTCTACTTCGGCCTCCCGATTATAACAAAGATTTCTTGTTGTATTTGGCTACTGCAGAGTCAACCATCGGCATGGTCTTGGTTCAAGAAGATTATTTTCTCGAAGAGAACGTTATATATTACCTTATTCGAGGCCTGGTTGGGCCAAAACTCAACTATTCTCACGCTGAGAAGCAGTTTTTGTATGATGTCAGGTCCTCTTTTAGATTTTATTGTATCGACAACAAGGATCATGGTCAATCCTCTCAAGTTTGAGGTGATAGTTCAATTGCCTCCCCCATTCACTATACCCCAGCTTCAGAGCTTACAGGGGAAAGAAAATTTTCTTCGTCATTTTGTCACGAATTACGTCGAGATCACTAAAAGGTTTATGCGTCTCTTGAAAAAAGTGGTCCCATTATGTTGGGATGAAGCTACTCAACACTCCTTTGAAGCGTTGAAACACACCCTGACGTCTGCCCCTCTACTTTGGCATCCCGATTATAACAAATATTTCTTATTGTATTTTTCTGTTGCAGAGTTGACCATATACATGTCATTGGTTCAAGAAGATGATCTTCTCGAAGAGCATGCTATATATTACCTTAGTCGAGGCCTGGTTGGGCCAAAACTCAACTATTCTCACGTTGAGAATCTTTCTTTGGCAACCATTCATGCCGTCCAATGGTTCTGTCACTACATTTTTATTCACAAGACCACTATCATTACCATTGTCAACCCTTTCCAATATGTGTTAACATAACAGGTCATTGGCAGAAAGTTTAGTATATGGATAGTCATCTTACAGGAGTTTGACTTGGATTTTGTTTTTGTGAAATACAAAAAGTCATTAGTCTTTGCCGAACTCATTTCAGAACTTTCGGTCGAGTCTAGTGATATCACACCCGAAGAATATCCTATTAAGGGAGATCCTTTTCTAATTGCATCTTCAGACCCCTGGTATGGAGATATAGTGATATATCTGTAGACTTTGAAGTGCCCCGCTTCCGCTTCCTGTGATGAGCATCAATGAATTCAACATCAGGCATAAAACTATCTTATACTCGATGACACTTTGTATCATCGAGGCATGGATTTCATTCTTCAATGATGCCTTATCCATGAATAACTAGAGCTTGTTTTGAACGACTGTCACACTGAAGCATGTGGCGGTCATTTTTCTAGGTTAGAAACAACCCAAAATATTTTATGAGCAGGTTACTTCTGGCCCTCATTAATCAAGGATTGTGTTGAGGCAGTCAAGAAGTGCCACCCGTGCCAGATCTTTTGTCGGAAGATGAGGGCACATCCTTCTCCTTATGTTTCCTATCATTGTTGTTGGTACTTTCACCAAGTGGGGGATTGATTTCACTACATGTCACCTGATCTCAAACAAGGGGCATCATTACATCATTGTAGCAGTAGAATACTTCACAAAGTGGGTGGAAGCTATGCCAATGTTCAATAATGATGGAAAAATCATGACTCTTTTCATATTTAATCAGATAGTATCAAGGTTCGACATCCCAAAAGATATTTTCACTAACCATGGTAGTCACTTCCAAAACAAAATGATAACTGAGTTAACGTCAAATCTTGGGTTCATGCAAGAACATTCATCACCTTATTACTCACATGCGAATGGTTAAATTGAAGCTGTGAATAAGTCTCTCAAGACTATTCTTCAGCAGACGATCCATTCTGCCAAGTCAAATTGGAATTTGATGTTATATTCAACGTTGTGGGCCTAACTAATGTCTGTGAATACTGCCACTGATTTTTCACCTTTTCAACTCATATATGGGATGGAAGCAGTCTTACCTATTGAGTGTCAGATTCCTTCTTTAAAGTTGGTAGTGGAATTACTGTTAGAAACTTCATCGCTTGAGGAACCTACTATATCTCGAGCAGCTCGATGAGTAGTGTCGTGATGCAGCCTTAGCTAATGACACTCATTAAAAAATGAGTGAAGTGTCAGTACGATGATTCCATCTGTCCTCAGATTTTTTTCGAAGGAGATCTTGTCCTGATCTATGATCAAGACAAAGATCCCCTGGGGGCAGGCAAGTTCAAACCCATGTGGTTTAGACCATTCATTGTGAAAGAGGCCTTGAATAAGGGTGCTTACCGTCTAGTTGATTTTGAAGGAAATTCCTTGGTGGGGCCTAGAAATGGGCTCTACCTCAAGAAGTACTACTTGTAGGTTGGTCACTTGGATGACTTCTTGTACATATGTATAACTTCTTATACATTTTTTGTCTTTTTTGTTTTGTGGACGTCTAGTTATTTATGTCTTTTTTTTCACTGTGGCAGATGTCAAGTGAATCGGAGGTGTATTTTGGGTTCTCAGACGACACCAGTTGAAAAATTTGAAGGCTTTGTTTCACATCTTGGGTGATTTTCACACCTGGAGGCTAGTTGCTATCTTCCAGAGGTATTTGTCTAGGTGACGCTACAAACAATGTTGTCAAATATAGTGCAGTGATATAATTGCTTCGTGACGCTTTGTCACATGGAATTTCTCACCTCTGAGTCTACCTAGATGCCTAGTTGGTTGTGTCCTGGTTAAATGAGATTTATTGCGTTTATGATCCCACTCTACACCGACGATTTCTTAGGGTACATATATTATAACGTTCTTTCGATTACATTACGTATATCCATCTTCCTAGGAGATTTAATCATCTAACAGTTACTTTATCTAATCAAATATTAGATTGGAATGTTGCACACATGTAAAAATAAAAGCACACACATACACATGTAAATACATTTGTAAAAAAATTCATCCATAAGACAGAAAATATGTATATATATATATCTCCAAAAAGTGTGATGAGTATATGGGTGGGCATGAACCCCTCAAAAAGTGTTTAGTATATATCGCTGGGCTTATGCCCTCAAAAAATACATATACAAAAAGTTCCCTTGGCACATCAAATGGTCTATACTATTTAAGCATGGGGCCTATTGGCCCTGCCATAATGTACAATGACGTTGGCCAAATGTCGGAATAGCTGGACCCAAGTCCAAGGCATCCCTACTACATGGGGCTGCATAGAAGGTGGGAGATCCTCAATCTCAACCATAGGTAAAGTACGAGTGAGCACAGTGAGGTTGCACTCCACTCGTCTCAGAATTCTCTCTGCCTCTCCCGCTGGGGGTCCCCCTGCAATTTCTATCCATCCGGCTATTGCTGGTCCTGCCTTTGGTCAAGGATGTCACCAATTCCTAGCGAATTCTGCTGGGCACACATGACCCACATATGTACATAGCAGATACACTAGTCCGTACTCTATACACACATAAACATTATATATATATAAACAATTAAAAAATTAAATAAATTTAAAAGGTATGTTACCTATCTCGCCTCGCTCGTCGTCGGGAGGCACTAGCATCTCAGGGTCTCTAGTGAAGTTTATCCCGACATATGGGTAATCCTAGATCACCAGGATCTGTCATGCCCATGAGTCAAAGAATTTGTCGTCGAAGACCTCTATGGTCCTCCATCCACTCTATCGTTGCAACAATGCTTCCCACCTGCATACTGATGGGAAGGAGGCCACATGCCCCCATATCATCTTTCTGGGACTGAGACTGGGCACCCTCTCGAAGAAGAAGGAGAAAAAAATAGTGCCAAACTCAAAGTTCTTGTTGGTACACTGCCAACACTCTGTAAGTTGTCTCTTCATGCACATCAACATGGCGTACTCCAGTAAAAAATGTGTGCCTCCAGACATTGAATGGAATAGTGCATGTGTACCCGGGAGGCTTGATGTAGGGTTGCAGATCTAGTAATCTACCCAATCAATAGTAAGATCAGACACAGAGATAGACTGATGATCTTGTGAATTGACACCTGAGAACCTACCTTATTAGTTCCAGCCTCACAGCACATATGGATATAATCCTCGATGTTGAAAGGTACATAGGGAAATTTCCTCAGATTGAATGGTTCCCCTCTCCTCGAGAGGCTAGTCAAGAAGTAGATATCCTCTATGGTGGGGGTCAGTGATTGACCCTCTAACATAAAAGCCTCTGCATCTAGGTGCCAATACTCCATAAGATAATTGAGCAGCCTAGGTTGTTCCATCATGAACGGACACTGGAAAAGCTTCCATAGCCCACACAATTTTAGTGCAGCGATGGCTATAGGGTCCTCTTCGACCAAAACATCAATGTCCTCATGCTCCCTCTCCCTCCAATGAACATACATCATGTTTCATGGAAAAAAAAGGGGAGTTAATACCTGCATTTTGATTTTTTCAAAGCTTGCAAAGGTGTACACGAGATTTATCATACAAAGTTGTGTATGTATGTGGGCTGGTGGTTTCCTTCCCGAGTACATACGCGGGTTGTCCTTGGAAAACCTGCGTACACGTAGGTCCACTCTTTTTAGGAGAGCACACCCCCTCAAAAACTAAAATAAATGCATAAAGGAAGTATTGAAATCCAAGAGGGAGGGATTTGTACTTACTTGGTCCAAGTAGAAGGTCGTTTCGTCCACTGAAGCTCCCGGAATCAACTATTTTAGTGAAGGGTTTTTTCACCTTTTGGTTGATTTTCAAATTCCAATGGTCAAAATGAGTTGTCAGCTTCTATTTATAGACTTTTTTGGCCCCTTTTTCCCTTTTTTTGACCCCCTTTGTCATTTTTCCTGGCTTGGTATTACTTGATTCCACTTCTGATTTTTTTATTGGTCGATCCGATACTATTTTTCTTTTGGTTTGGCAATTTTTGGGATGGGTCACTTTTTGGGTATCCTTTGGTAAAATTCATTTTTCTAACTTTTTTCATACAAGTTAGGATTTCATTCCCACTTTCTTCATCTCGTTTTCTTTTTCACTTTGTCATAGAATAGTACCCACCAAAGTGCGACACGAAACCTTCATTGCTTCTCTAGAAGTGTCGTAATTAGGTGGTAGAGCCTACCTTTACATGGATTCCCTAGGTAGATCCTTGTTGCATTTTGGCGTCCATGCTGCCAGTAATGACTATAGGCTTGGGATTCCTTGTTAGTCCTGTTATTATTATGATATAAAGCCTCATTCGTTTGATGCATCATCATTCTTGGCCTTACCCTCAGGACTCCCTAATGAGAATTCTTTGTTGTCTTTCAAGCTCACGTTGAATTCAAAAGCAACATCCATCGAGACTGTATTTATTATTTTCGATCTTGTCTAGATTAATTGAGAAAAGTGTCCCCCTGGAGTCTTCTTTAATCCCTTTTCAGACTCTCTAAAAAGGAAAAGATTGCCGAGCGATCTTGTTTCCCTTCACGCTCGCCAAAATCAAATTTGAAGGCACATATGTCCGACATTAGTTTACCCCTTTTTCGGTCTGGATGGATAATTTTACGAATAAAGGTATGCTCTAGGAACCTTTGTTTGGTAGAAGAGTATTCTCAGGCACAAGTTTAACCCTTTTTCAGGTCTGAGGGACTAAATCTTCGAAAAAAGGAACATTCTCCTTGGTTTTGGTTTATCACCTTTTTCAGGCCTTGGAGATTTATTACGAAAAAGGAACCCCCTTGGAGTCCATAGTTAATCTCTTTTCAGACTCCCTAAAATTGAAAAGCTCACCAAGTGACCTTGTTCCTTCACACTCGTTAAATTGGTCCAAAAGAACATCTACTGGCATGAGTTTAACCCTTTTTCCAGCCTATAGATTATAGTGGAAAAAGGTATGCCTCGAGAGATTCGTCTCACTGGGAGAGTTCTCCTTAGTTACTTCTATACTTTTTTGTGCTAAGGAGAATAAACTCAGAAAAAGGATGTGAGCCCATAGTTAATCTCTTTTCAGACTCCTTAAAATTGAAAATATTTCTGAGTGATCTTATCTTTGTCACACTCGTTAAAATGGTTTTGAATAGACGTCTTTTCAGTGAAAGTTTAACCCTTTTGCGTACCGACTAGACTATCTCCTAAAAATGTACTCCCTGTAGTCTTCTTTTATGTTTTTTCAGACTCTCTAAATGTGAAAAAACTACCGATCTTACCTTCTCTGGGCTCGTAAAAATTACATAGAAGGGGTCTCATTATGTCTTTCTTAATTGCATTTGTGAGTCTAATCTTTTCATCTTTGGCCTAATGTCGGCTCCATGTTCCTCTCAATTGAACCTTTGAAGCATTCCTTATATGCAATCCTTGTAGTACTTCTTGCCTCTACGACTTGACACCTTGACCCATGTAGGAAATTTACCCGAGTGTCCTTTTCCTACACATGTCTCCTTTCTCTAATCATTAGTATGTTCCTTGCGCTTGAAACTAGTATGCTTGCTTGCGACACTAATTCCTCCTTTGTAGCGTAGAATTCTTTTATTCTTTTTCAAGCTCTTAAAAAATTGAAAAAGACAAAAAAACAAATATTCCAAAACGAGGGGACGAGAAATATTCATTCTTTTTTCAGCAGCACAGAGAGTCTCCCTTGGACAAAGCACATCCTTCCATTTGTTTTTCAAGCATTGGGATATAGTATGACCTTAGGAAGTTGTTCTCGCTACATAGAGTTGTGTCCTACTCAGTTTGGTTACTCTTCCAAACAAATGGAGAGTTTGTGTTGCCTCCTACATTACAAAATTATGTCAATGTCATGCTTCCTGAGTCTGATCATCTTTTGTGATATTTTCCAAGGGAAGTTTCACTCAACCTGAGTCGGAATTTCTATAGTTTATCTCTTGACCTTCACGAGTCGACCTTCCCGAGAGTCCAGTCAAGTCCATATTCGAAATCGACGAAGTTCTCTGCCTGATCATTGAGATCCTCACGTCTTTTCCCAACAAGCCGTTGAAGACCTCAGGGTAGCGAGTTATACACTCCCATTATACTCCTACCCGAGTTTTGAAGATATTGAAGTTTTTTCTCGAGCTATGAAGACCTCATCTCCATCCATCAAGCATCACTAGCTTCTTGAATATGAATACTATACTGGTATATCTTCGACTGATTTTGAGATGTAGATCTATTGTGTATTTCTCATGGATACACTTTATATAGTTATATGACATGGATCTACAGTGTATTTGATTGGCGACCATGATTTAGTTCATCTTGAGCATGGGTATGTCCGCCTTAGAGAGATAATTGTTTTTTTGCAGATGGCACCACCCGAACTCTGGTCCCGAGCTCACTCAATTTCGCACATTGGTGAAGATATTGTAATGTATTTCGGCCATCATTTTATCTTCTAGCCTCACATATTAGGGGGAATCTTCTATAGCCATAAAATTCCCTATCCCTTCATACATGGCCTTGGCCCTCTTACTTTCATATTTTTCCAAAGAACTGTTGAGAATATCTTCTTAAAAAACCATTTTTTAGAGCATGTACACACCCTGCACCATTACAACCCGCATACATACACTTTCTACACCAATACATACCATGTACATATGCTTGCTGCCCACTAAAAAACCCACGTATACTTTCAAAAGTTGCAAAAATTAAAAAGTTGTAAGGAATTCATTGAAATTCATGGGCTATTGGAAGTTTCCCAACCAATTCACCTGCTATAGCCCATCACCCAACCGAATAACCATCCTTTTGTCATATAAAATGAGGTGTTGGGGTCTCATTTCACATCCAAGCATAAGAACAATGAAACTCTTCCCAATTTCACTTCCTCTCCTTGCCTAATATTTTGCTACCTTTTGTGAGATATTTCCTCAACATTCCCTCTTTAGCACCTTCTCCCTCTATTCAATCCATTCCCTTCCCTTGAGGTGATCAAAAGATTGAGATAAGAGGCCTATTGAAGGTGCACTTGAAGCATGGTAAAGAGGAGCCCGAACTAGGCTCTCAGAACGGTGGCCGACATGGATTGTAAGTTTCACTCTTTGTTTGATGAATAAAAGAATCGCATTTTCCTGTCCCAAATGATGATGTTTTGTGTATTTTCATTAATTTATACTTAGAATTTGATATCTAACCCTAACTCATGAATATAATATCATGCTTGTAGTCCTTGTTTTCCTAGCTTTGGATGCAGATCATCCTTGGGAGGAGACGTGCAGTCGTTGGAACTACAAAGCTCAAGGAGATAATCACCAGATGTGGGATAAAAGGTACAGTTACCAATATTCTCTCTTATTTCTTTATTTTCATTTCTTTTGGTATGTTTTGTGTAGAGTAGAAAATAGATTAAATTTTAGATGATCATTCGCTCTGTCTGCATCTTAAACCCTAGTGTAGTTAAAGGGGGGATTTTCTCTCTAGTAGGTAACAACACCTTAAGAAAATAGATAGGGTATGTGTACATTTTTGGCCCTATATAGAAGGTTAGACCTTCTTGAGTGATTAACTAAGGTGAATATGGTCTTTCCACTACACATCACATAGAAGTCCTATCTTATAGGATTATATGATGTGGTAGTTTGGCTTATTAAATCTGGGTATTGAGAAAGATAGAACATGGGGGGTATGGGTGTTGATTCATGGATACCTCAATACATTCCATATCCTCCTCAATGGGATCGATCTTGATTGAAGGTGTGGTTCAAGGTTATTGGATTTTAGGGAAAAACATGTTTGGTTGGTTCACATTGGACCTATAACATCAAACAAAACTCATACTAACCAACTAATCACATGTATTTTTAGGAGCATATAATACAAACACGGGTCCCTCAAAATATCTAATGCATGTGTTTCTTTAATGAAATGGAAGGTGAGGATCTATTGCTGTGAGGAATCTTCCTTAGAATTGCATCTAGAGAAAACTATAAAAATGTGTGCATGCCTCTAGAGTTGAAACAACTTGGGTAGACATATGGATAAGAGAAACAATGCATGGTGGTTGATTTTATGGAGACAATGCCTCTATATGAAACCAACCTCATGTTGATTTTTGTGGTAACATCATACATGTACTTCCACATTGACATGTATCTACCATGCATAAGTTGTCAAAGAATCTTCTAGTCTTGAGTTTACTTTAAAAATGAATTAATTAAAGTAAAATTGTATTTATTAGTGAATTGAGTTATTTAAGGAACATGCATATCATGCAACATGTAATATAAATCGTAAGTGAGTGTAAGAAGTAATATCAACCGTATCTCACTTTGGAGATTAGATATAGATTTCAACTCATGATTATAAAAACAAGGTTAGGAGAAGGAGGAAGACCCTTGTGTGAGATACACTTGTGAGACACTTGTGTTGAGGGAGTCAACACAATCAAGACTCTTGATGAGAGGTCGAGGTCAGGATATTCTTGGTGAGATGCCAAGAGCAAGAGACCTTGGTGAGAGACCAAGGTGAGGATCTTTGGTGAGATACCAATATCGAGAGACTCTTGGTGAGATACCAAGAGAAAGGGACCTTTGGTGAGATGCCAAGGTTGAGGATATCTGGTGATATGCCAAGATTGATATATTTGGTGAGTTTCCAAGATTAGAGATAACAAAGAAGGAACTTTTCTAGTGTAAGGAGTGTATTAAAAAATAAAGACTTTTATTACACTAGAGTGAGGAGATCTCACTAGTTGGGTGAAGAGATTTCATCCAAGTGTTGATGCAAATAGAGTTGGATCATAAAGGACTAGGATTCAATATCTTATATAGGTGGAGAAGGAATTTGATATAGAGGTCATATAGGTCAAGGAAGAGATAGAGAATAAGTAGCCGCAGGTGGGTTTCAAAGTACAAAGACCAGAGGAAAGCAGAGAGTCATACATAAGTGGTCATATAGGATTTTCGTACACATCCATGGGTCACAGTGGAGACAATCGTGGATATATGAGGGTCACAGAATGAAAACTCATGGATGTCCATGGGTCACAAAAGGACAAGTTGTGGATGCCTTAGGAAACGTGTCGAAACAAGTCATACAATAGCACATGAGTTTCTGTATTTGTTTGAAGTGTATACTTCTCTTAGTGGGCCATTATCCATGTTACGAGAGCCCTTATTTGACCTTAATAAAATCATCATTGGACTGATTTTCCCTCTGAGGTTTTTCTAGGGCTTTACCCAAAAATATTGGTGTTTATGTGTGCTTGATTTGGTTTCCTTGTTTATGCTTCCGCTACATGTTTGGTTGATTACTCAGCTATGATTTTAGTAGATAAAGTGATTTTAATTGAGATAAATTTCTGGTGTTGAGTAGAGTGGTAAAAGATCAACATGGTATTAGTGCATACCAAGGGTTGAATCTGCTATGGAAATTTTTCAATATGGTATTAGAGAAAGGTTTATTTAGGAGGAAACCAAGTGCACATGGTATCAACAAATCTATGAGAATTGAGTGACCATAATAGAGATTAAATTTAGATCCAGGGTTGCAGTAGAAAATCTATGGGATCAAGAGTGTTGAGGTGGGTTCTTGAAGGACTAAGCACATATCCACTTTCTTTTGCAGTAGATCAGTCATATTAGTAGGAGATCTTAGCAGATCTATAAACCAACAGACAAAAAATGAAGGACTGATTTCTATGAAACATTAGAGCTGAGGCATTGAAGGAGAGAGGTAGAACATGGGAGTAGAGAAAGACCTTTTCTCATGTTCTTGAGTCATATACTTTGGAGAAAAGATGAAAATTTTCTCAAGTGCTTGACCCACGAAGGAAAAAAACTCAAAGGGATCTCAGATGGGTGAAGAAGGAAGTTCATATAGAGATCATATGATGACAAATTTATTGGAGTCAGTGACTTACACATAGATAAAATAAGGTTTTTTTCTCAAGGAAATCTCAGAAAGGGGTGAAGAAAGAATTTCACCTAGAGATCTAATAAGTACAAAGGAGAATATAATTCATAGGATTAGCCAGAATAATGCCACGAGCAACAAACCAATCTGGTGGCAAGGACAGATCTAGGAAGCAAAGGCATTGTAGGTACATGATGATACAACAATAACATAGGTGCTTGGTTGCAGGTGTTGTCTATCTCTCATTGGATATAAGACACACACATAGTGAGTGTGTAATATCTCATTGGGTGAATGGAGAAGGACTTTCATTGAAGTGTGTAGGGCAGGGTTCAAGGAAAGGAGAAAATGGGAAGCAAGGGAGATAACAACTAACCGACAAGATCGAAGGACTGATCTTGTGGTTTGTAGGGCTTGGATATTTTTTGATTTGTATTCCTCATGTGAACCATTATCCTAGGATGAGAGCCTATATAAGGATCCAAGAGGATATTGTATTATGGAGCAATGGAAAGTAGCAGAGAAGGAGCAAGTAGCTCCAAAGGTTGAGTAGCTTAGAGGGAGTCAACGTTCAAGTTCAGGTGGGAAGGAGTAGCCTTCCAAGTCAATCAAGAAGGATTCATGGTACATGATGGCCATGTAGTATGATAAGAATAATGGGACTTCTAGGAGAATGTTTAATGACAATGAGTCTTCGGAGATAGTTCAGACCATCATGGCATGGATATCTTCTTTTTCAGAGGGAGAAACCAATTAGGTGTATTGGAGAGAATCTGCCATATAAGTGTCTCATACACCTTGACACCATGGAATAACCTATGTCACAATCCCTATTCAATATGGAGGAGAGGTATATTACATGAAGGCTAAAATACCAAGTACACATGAATTATTATTAATATTCATGGAAAAGAATTTGATTTAGTGTGAGAACCAAGTGCACATGAATTATTATTAATATTCATTAAAAATAAAGTAATTAAGTGTGAGAATCCACCTCACATTTGGTTTCCTATTTTTTAGGGAAGGTGGAGGATCTCATGGATGGTTGAAATATTTCCTCCTTAAAATCCCAGAGAGATATTTCCTCCCCAAAATCCTTAAGCAATATTTTCTCCCTAAATATCTTAGAGATCCCTTTCTTAGTGGATCCGATGAACGATCCTCTCCATGGTGGTTAAGCCTCCAAATCCTATATAATGAGGGCTTTCCATGGAAGAGGGGATATAGAATTTGAGAGAAGCACCTAACTTATGATCTCATAAGGAAGATGATAGAGATTGAGAGATACCAAACTTATGATCTCATGAGTGGTATTGATAGAGAGAAATTGTGAATTATCAAACTTATGATCTCATAAGGGAGATATCATTGAAGCATCAACATTTTGTGTGGATTATTTGAGCTTGGTGAAGCTTGGTGAAGCTGTTGCACCTACATCCATGGCTGTAAGAATCTCACTTTGTTTTCATTAATATAAATCTATGCTTGGCCTCTTTCCTTTAAAGTTTGTGTACATTTCATGAACTTGTTTATTTCATAGATCCATTATGAAGCTAATCATGGTAGAGTAGGAAGTATGTGTCGTTGTTGTTTCTCATTGTATTGTAGGACCTTCTGAAGAACTTGGAGATCAAGATCAGCCTAGATCGAGCAAGGACAAACATCAGTAAAAAGGTATTTACTCTTCTTTGGACAGTTTAGCTTCATTAAAAGGAAATTCAGTGTCCACAATAACACTTTTCTGTCTTGGTCATAGGGATATAGTATTCAAGAGAGAATACACTTGTCCGCAAGGGTATTTCTCTGTAACACATGGTCGGGACTATGGACGATAGGTCGAGGTTGGGAGACTCTTGGTGATATTCCAAGAGCAAGGGACCTTGGTGAGAGATCAAGGTGAGGATATTTGTTGAGATGCCAAGATCGAGAGACTCTTGGTGAGATACCAAGAGCAAGGGGCCTTTGGTGAGATGCCAAGGTTGGGGATATTTGGTAAGATGCCAATATCAATATTTTTGGTGACATGCCAAGATAAAATACATAAAAGAAGGATTTTTTCTAGTGTGAGGAGTGTAGGAACAAAGAAGGGATTTTTCTTACATTGGAGTGAGGAGATCTCACTAGTTGGGTAAAAAGAGATTTCATCCAAGTGTTGATGCATAGAGGGTTGGATTAGGAAGGATTGTGATTCAAGATATTGGATAGGTGGAGAAGGAATTCCATCTAGGGGTCAAGAAGGAGAGAGAGCATAAGCAAATGCATGTGGGTTTCAAAGGACAAAGAGCATAGGAAAGTAGAGAATCGTATAGAATGTTGGAAAAATAACTGAGAGGGGGGTTGTGAATCAGTTATATATATAATCTTGAAACTTTTCATGTTATTTTCTAAATATTTCTAGATTATTATTTAATGTGTTGCTGATAAATTAACATGCATAGATACAAAATATTTGATCAATCACACAGAATACATAGAGACACTGATTTTCGTGAGGAAACCCATAAAGGGAAAAAACCTCTTCTTCTTAGAATTTCAATCAAGCTCCAAATTTCATGTATGCCAAAATCTTTGAGCACCAACTCAAATATGAGGCTACAACCTATGATAGAAAGTTACAACTTCCAGAGAGCACCAACTCTCAGATTTCTCTAGCACCAACTAGATGGAAGCACCAACTCCCAGGTTTCTCTAGCACCAACTAGATGGAAGCACCAACTCCTAGAATATCTTCTAGCACCAACTAGAATTTAGAGGACTACAATTGTCCCTAGAACCACCCTACCACCCTTATCGAGTCTTACGAATCTTACTTACTTGATCTGTCTCTGAATTGATCTATTACAACTCGATGTCTCCTCTGCCTCCTTCAACTTCTATGCTATGTTCTACTTTTTCATATTTCTACTTCTATGCTCTATGACTCCACTGCACTCTTCTTCGTCTATGCTCCTCTCTTTCTCCTCCTGTGCACCACTGGATTTTTGTTCAACTTTTCTTATTTGTTTTATGCTCTATGCACCATCTACATTCTATGCGTTGTGCCTCTTTTGTGCTCTTCAGATGCTACATACTTTCTTTGCACCTCGATCTCAATGTAAAAAGAAAAAATCTCCTATTTCCTACTGCTCTACATGTTTTCTATTGTTTCGATGCCAAGTCCTCTTCTTCATCTCTAACGCGACACGTCTTCGTCTTCTTTGGTGGTTACCCCGAGTCTCTTTGGCTTCTCTGATAGTGCGACCCTTCGACTTCTCTAGTGGTTATCCCGAGTCTCTTTGGCTTCTCTGACCGTTACAATTGATCTTCTTTGTCAGTTACAGGAGGTCCTTGTGAATTTTACCAGCATGAACAAGCACCAGGCACAACGTTCCTCTCCACATGAACACTAGCTGTGACCACACACCAACCAAAAAGCTGCTACGCGACTTCACACTTTGGATTTTCTGCTATGAGTCACCCCGACTCTCCCAACTACTGATCTCTGAGGTAGAGCCTAACGATGCTATCTCCTTCCCCTATTCTTCACTGATGTAACCTCTGGCTATGACTTGGGGCCAAGCACTTTGGGACTTTGTGTTTCATGAACTCGCGAGTTGGCTCTCGTCCATTCTTCAAAGTTTGAACTATCGAACTCTGAACTTTTCTATGTCAGATCAATGGTCCACAACCCTCTGTGATCCGACGACCCATATCTCCTCTTCGCATTTCGCGAATTCACGCTTCGTGATGTCTGCAGACTGCTCGATGTAGTTCTTCCAATTCACGATTCTGTGAATCTTCTTATCTGCTGCCACGTGTCCTTCCCAACACCAATGGCTAGGATTGCCTTGCAATTTCAAACTTCACGAGTTTCCACTCTTCTCCTTGCAAATATTCCGAAGTCTGAATCCTCAAACTCTCGGATCTGCTTCCACCTGTCCCCCTCGACGATGGACAGTCTCACTGCCTTCGGGAATTTGTAAGCCCACTTATCCTTGCACTTAAAAGAATTAAATCTCGTTCAATTACCTTTGGATCCAATTACGGTTGGTCCATGCGCTCAGATCTAACGCTTGAGATCTGTTCTCCTCCTGTGTGCTCTTCTGAGTGTCTGGGCGTTAATTTCTTCCGGTGCTATCATTGCTTCTTTCCTATTTTCCATTGTCGTTGTTGTTCCTTCCATCAATGACAAGCACACTCTTCCTATAAACATTCCAAAATACCCCCCTTTGGCATTGATGGAAACCATGAAAGGCTGAACTATTCTGCTTAGACCTCCAACTGTAGCATCCAGAACACACCTTTTTCTCCCCCTTTGACATCAATGTCAAAGAAAACTGAGAGTGACGTTGTTCTCCCCTTGATCATAGATACAATAATAACTCTCCCCCTGGTTAGATATACTATGAGAACTCTCCCCTTGATTAGATAGACTATTTTAACTTGATAACAGGGTCACACCCAAATTCTGGCGTAGATACTCAAACTGAGCTTTTGCAAGCGGTTTAGTAAAGATATCAACAATTTGATCTTTGGATGGAAGATAATTCAAAGAAACAACAATGTTGGTTACCTGTTCCCTCAAGAAGTGATACTTGATGGGTATATGCTTGGTCTTGGAGTGAAATACAAGATTCTTTGACACACTAATTGCACTAGTATTATCACAATGAATTGGGATCAATGCAATATACTTACCTCCAAGTTTGCAAGTGTCTGTATCATCCACAACACTTGGGTACAACAAGTGGAAGCTACAGTGTATTCATCTTCTGTAGTTGATAAGGAAATGGAACCTTGCTTCTTGATCAACTATGATACAAGAGAATCTCCTAAGAAGAATGCACCTCCACTCGTGCTTTTCCTTTCATCCATGCAATTAGCCCAATCGACATCTGAATAGACTGATAATTGAAAAGTCTGATTCCTAGGATACCATAGGCCATATTTCATTGTTCCTTTCAAGTATCTGAATATTCTTTTGACAGCTATCAAATGACTCTGTTTAGGTGTAGACCGATACCTTCCTACCATTCCAACATCATGCATTATGTCTAGATGAGATGCTATGATGTACAACATGCTTCTTATTATAGACCTATATGAACTCTGATCAACATTCAGTGAGTCATCATCCTTGCTTAAATTGCATCCAGTGGCCATAGGTGTGTTCACGGGTGAAGAATTTGTTCACAGGTGAAGAATATTCCATTTGAAACCTTTTCAACATTTCTCTTCGATATTTCTCCCAATAAAGAAATGAATAATTTGCAGACCAAGAAAAAATGTCAGTTCCCCTATCATAGACATTTCAAATTCAGACTGCATGGTAGAAGCAAACCATTGTAACAATGAAGCATTATTACTTCCGAAGATGATGTCATCTACATAGACCAACAGAATGAGAAAATCATTATCCTCTGTTTTGATATATAGATTGCAGTCAACTGTTCCTCTCTTGAACCCTTTGTCTTGAATATACTCATCCAATCTGTAATACCAGGCATAAGGAGCTTGTTTCAATCCATATAAGGATTTATTCAGCTTGCAAACAAAGTCAGGGTTATCTGAAAGTTGGAAACCCTCTAGTTGTTCCATATAGACTTCTTCTTTTAGATCTCCATTTAGAAAAGATAACTTGACATCCATGTGATAGACTTTAAACTTATTATGACAAGAATATGCAATAAACATTCTAATAGCTTCTAATCTTGCTACGGGCGCAAATGTTTCATCAAAATTGAGTCCTTCTATATGAGCATACCCTTTGCAGACCAATCTAGCCTTATTTCTTACAATATTTCCTTGCTCATTCATCTTAGTTTTGTAGACCCATTTGGATCCTATTACATTTTTATTTGCTGGCCCAGGAACAAATTCCCAAGTGTCATTCTTTTCAATCTGATCCAGTTCCTCATTCATTGATTTTAACCAATTTACATCTTTATTGGCTTCGTTAAAGTTTTTGGGTTCCACCATGGATATGAAGGCTATATGTGATTTCTTGATGTCTTTGATTATCCTTCTCCTGGTTTGTACACATTTTCCTTTCTCACCAACTGTCTAACTTGCAGGATGATTCTTTTGAGTAATTCTTGAGGAAGGATTTGATGCTGATTTTTGTCTTGACTCTTCTTGTCTGGGTGTCTCTTCTCCACTTGATTCATCATCTTCTTGTAACTCTGATATTTGTTGTTCTTCATTTTCATTATTCTCATCATCTTCTTCATCTGACTTAGTGTTTATTCTCTGTTGATCTTTTACATGAGCTTCTTCATCAATTCGAACATTAATAAAGTCTACTAATTTATGCATTCTTTTGTTAAAACATCTATATCCTTTACTGTTTGTTGCATATCCTAAGAATATACCTTCATCATCTCTACCATCAAATTTTCCCAGATGATCATCATTATTTTTGATGTAGCATTTACTTCCAAATACTTTGAAGTGCTTGATTGATGCAGGTTGACCAAACCACAACTCATATGGAGTTTTATCACTGTTCAGCCTTAGATGCACTTTGTTCAGAATATGAAGAACTGTGTGTACAACCTCCACCCAGAAGTTTTGTGAAATGTCCCTTTCACTCATAATAGCCCTTGCCATCTGCTGAACTGATCAATTTTTGCGTTCTACAACTCCATTTTGGTTAGGAGTACCTGGAATAGTATATTCTCTTTTAATTCCATGTTTGTCATAGAATTATTTGAAATATCTTGACATAAATTCTCCTCCCCTATGTGAGAGAATTGCCTTTAACTTCCTTCCTGTCTAATTCTCAGCTAATGCCTTAAATGTTTTGAACTTCTCAAGCACATCATATTTTTCTCTTAGAAGGGAAACCCACGTAAGTTTGGAGAAGTCATCAATGACCAGCATAAAGTAACGTTCTCCTCCAGTTCCTTCCTTTCGTGATGGTCCACACAGATCCATATGAATAATTTGAAGTGGTTTCTCTAAAGATGTGAAACTCTTCAATTCGAATTGAGCACGAGTCATCTTCCCTATTTGACAGGATTCACATACAGAGTTATGAGGCTTAGATATTCTTGGAAGATCTTTCACAACACTTTCATTATTTAGCTTGACAATATGATCAAAATTCAGGTGTCCAATCCTTTTGTGCCAAAACCAACTTTTGTCAAATTTGCTTAAATGACATTCATCCTTATCTTCCTTCAGAACATAGACATTTTTTTCAGTTCTAACCCCTTTTGCAATCAACTCTCCTGTGTTCATTGTTTTTATTTTACAATCTTTGGCAGTGAAAGTGACTTCACATCCTTTTTCACACACCTGACTGACACTAAGAATATTATGCTTTAGTCCATCAAAAAATAATACATCTTGAGCTTTTCCTCTTCCATTACTTAAGCTTATTAGACCTTTACCTCTGATCTTTCCTGGAGCATCATTTCCAAAGGTCACATTTCCTGATTTACTTTCTTTGAGTGATAGGAAATTACTTTTGTCACTTGTCATATGACTGGAGCATTCGTTGTCAATATACCAAGGGTTCTTTTGTCTTTGATATGACAACACTAATCCACACTTGTTATCTTTTTTCTTCTTCCAAACATTGACATTTTTAGCTCTGTGATTTGAATATGGATTATAGTTCTTTAGGTGATAGTCTGCAACTTTATGTCCATAGTTATGGTAGATACAACATTCTGGTTCATTGAATAAAGGATCATAACGATTGTTATTCTTAATCTGCGTCTTTTTCCCAACCATCACATGATTTTCAATCTGTGGTTGTTTGTTACTTGGTTGTCTCATTCTTTGTTGTGGCAGATATTTATTCCTTGGGTGTCTTGATTACTCATGTCTAAATCTTAAAGAACAATTTACAGCTTTGTGGCCAAAGTTTGAACAATAAAAACAATATCCATAGAAAAAATCTTTGTACCTGGAAAATGGTTGTCTTCTTTGAGTAGGTCGATTTCTTCCATGTTGATGATTTCCTTGAGAAGAGGGTGTATTATTTATTTTTTCTATAGATTCAGTTCTGGTACCTTATTCTTCACTCCTCCTTGGCGGATGATTATCTTCCTTTGTTTATGCAGGTTTGTTGTTTTCAATGGTTGTAGATTTGACAAACTTGATGGATTCTTTGTTGCTTGTCTGACCACTACTTGATCCCTCTTCATAACCCAAACCGGTTTTCAACTTTGGATTCCTTTCCTGATTTAGAATGGTGGCTAATCCTTCTGAGGCTTTAATACTTGTCAGATTCTGATGATATAAGGCCTGAAATTTCTCTAGATCTTTTCTGACAGACACTACTTCAGCTTCCAATTTTCACCTTTTATTTTGGATTCCTTCAATTGTTGTTTGAGGATGCATTCAATCCTCTTAGCTTATTCTAACTTAACCTTCAATAGAGAAATTTCTTCATATGGGTCATTGCATGTTTTCTCATACCTAAGAAATAACTCTTTTCTTTTCTTTTCTTTTCTCTGAGTCTATCAATCTCTTCCATGGCACTGACAAGTTCTCCTTCAAGATCTAGTACTAATTCACAATCAACGAACTCACTTTCTATATATTCAATGTTTAAATCTTCTAAATCTATTATCATGAAATAATTTATTTTACTTTCAATAGAAGAGTCATTGTTTTCATCATCTGAAGGATCGTCATCATTGTTCACACAAAGTATTTTCTTCTTAAAATTATTCTCTTTATAGACCTTCTTGTGTTTGTGCTTCTCTTCATCGTCATATGTATGGTCCTTTCTTTTGTGAGGACACTTAGATGAAAAATGACCTATCTTACCACAGTTGAAACATTTGAAGGGCAATTTACCTTTGTATTTTCCTGATCCTTTCGTCAATCTTCTCACAAAATTTGCTTCAATATCATCTATATCAGAGTCTGTGTTTTTCTCTTCTTTAAAGGATGCCTCTCTTGTAGTGGATTTACCTTTGGAGATTCTCATTTCATAATAAGTTAGGGTTCCAAGAAGTTGATCTAGTGTCAACGTTTTGAGCTCAGATATTTCCTCTATAGCAGAGACCTTTGAGTTAAATCTATCAAGAAGAGATCTTAATATTTTCTGGACTAGAAAAGATTCATCTATCATTTCACCTAGACCTTTCATAGCGTTGAAAAGTTATTCTAAACATAAGAATTTCTTACTGATAGTTTCGTCTTCATTCATCTTTAACTTCTCAAATTTCAGTCCGTGAGTCTGAAGTTTTGCGTCTTTCACCTTTTCATTACCTTCATAACTACTTATCAACTTGTCCCACATAAATTTTGTTGAATCACAGTGCATGAATTTGACAAACTTGACTTTTGCAAGTCCACTAAGGATGGAATTCATTGATTTTTCATTAAATCTAAACTCCAACTTACCATCTTTTGAGGCCAAGAATACAAGATTCACATATCCAGTTTCAACAACATCCCAAACATCATCACCCAAAGACATTAAATATGTTCTCATCCTTATTTTCCAGAAGGAAACGTTTGTTCCATCAAACATAGGGACTCTATTAGTTGAATTTCCTTCTTGAATAGTCATGTTCAATCTTATGAGTCTACCCTTGATCAAAGGCACTGAATCTGATACCAATTGTTGGAAAAACAACTGAG
>ML791258.1:165215-185886 GCA_009831015.1 Picea engelmannii | reverse complement strand
TTTCTCATGGTGAAAGGTACATACATGATGGAGATTGAGAGATACGAAACTTATGATCTCATGAGTGGTATTGATATAGAGACATTGTGAAGCATCAAACTTATGATCTCATAAGGGAGATATCATTGAAGCATCAACATTCTGTGTGGATTATTTGAGCAAGGGTCTGGACAAAGGGAGCTTGGTGAAGCTACTGCACTACATCCATGACTGTAAGCACCACTTTGTTCTCATTAATATAAATCTATGCTTGTCCTGTTTCCTTTAAAGTTTACGTACATTTCATGAACTTGTCTCTAGTAGATAGATCTGTTTTTGAGATAATCTCAGTAGAATAGGAAGTTTGTTGTATCTTTGTTTGTTCTACAGGACTTATTAAGGAGCTTAGGATTGAAGCTCAACCTGGAATGTGCAAGGAAAAACGCCATTAAAAAGGTACATTTTTCTTCTTCCTTTTCATACATTAACTTAATTAGATCTAAAAGGAATGTCAGTATCCGCAATAGCATTTTCTGTCTTGGTCATAGGGGTCTAGTATCCAAGAGAGAATCCACTTGTCTACAAGGGGATTTCTCTGTAACACTCGGGAAACCTCAGTCACCGAGCATCGATCTCCATCGGTATTGACAAAAGGAAGTTTTTTGTTTGCACCAAAGTTTTTCATAAGGATATCTCCGATAGCTGATTCCTCTTCGGCATCGATAAAAGATGAGGGGAATAGATGTTAACAAACAAAGAAAAGATATCACCGATCACTGACACCTGACATGCTTATCGAAATAGAGGAATACCTAAAAGGATCTCAACAAACATTCTGACCACACTAAAGAGTTCTCTCGATCATCGATCCCCAATGCATTTCAACATCAGGACTTCTTCAAGGAAGTTAATTTGTAGAAAACACGTGATAGGTTTATCGCCAATCGTCGACCCTGTATTCCTCTTCGACATCAACAAGACAAGGTTTGTTTTAGAACACACAAATTAAGGAAATTTCTGACTCCGATTAATACATGTGAATTAGGTCACCAGTCTTCAACACCACGTTTCTTTTCCAGATTGGAGAACCGTACGAGCTAGTTTTACCCCAAGTCATTCATGGTTCCCTAGGTCCAAGTCACACCTCCGAGTCAGATTTTCCACGACAACATTTGTACGATGATATTGATCGAAGTCGGACCTCTTGTAAGGGATATTGATGAAAACATTCATAGCGCATCCCCGATCCCCGATCCACCCATTGAGAAAGTGACACGATGGGACGTTTTGGCATTAGATAAGATTAGATTTTGAGAATTGAAGGGGCTAATTAATACCAAATATCGCATTGGTTTCTACCTCATGCACCAACCAAAGCATCCATTTGAAATCACCGATAGACCACATCACCCCCTGCGCTTTCGTCATCAACCCATGATGAATTTAATTTGCAGAGATTCAGCGGAAAATTTGTTTAAATTTCACTCATCACCTGAATTTAATGGTTGATGTGACACAATAAGTTCTTCATTGGTTTAAATTCTCCTGATTCGTTGTAAATGAAATCATTCTACGCACAAGGATATTCAGAGAATCCAAAGAAGCAAGGCGAGTGATTTCAAAGCCGCAAAGATCCCCTAAGTATCAAATGACCAGGTCTAGCAAGCTTTACAGGTATGTATCCAAGTCTGTGGATTTTACATGGTTATAGTTCATATATTTTAATCTGGTTTTGTTCTTTACATAGTCTCTGAAGGTTTATTTTGAGTTGCAAGAATGATGCTGCCAAGAAATATGACCATCAGATGATCACTGAGGGCACCAAAGATGAAAGAACCAGAGATAGGAGAAGGCTCCTCTCCAGGGGTTGCAAAAAAATTGAAATACACATCGAGACCGGAGCCTATCATCAAAACATCGATGAAGAAGGCTTTCATCCAGCCTTCGACCTTTGGAGATACAGAAGCAAGCATAGGATCCAAGATGGCACTCCCACATTGGGGAGAACTCTTTAACAAGATCAGCTGGGAGGAATACCCAGAATATGTACCACAGAGTGACCTAGATGTTAGAGTGCTCGACGACGAAGTGTTCCCAAACATTCGACGTTTGTACCTACATATGGTGGCGAGCATAACTCCTATTTTCCCTTGTATTGAATTCCTGAAGTGGGTCATCGACCACATAGACACACATAAGTGTTTTATCAACGATGACAATGGTGGTTGTGTTAGAGTGTTCTTACTGGTGGAAGTCCAGAAGTATTACAAGCTTAGGGACCTTGAGGAGTGACTAAACATAGATTTTGTCATGAAGTTATACGAGAACCACGACACAAGTTGGGTGATGGCCTCATGGTGGAGGGAGGACAAGAAATAAACCAACAGGAGCACGGGCTGGTACTCAACGACAAATTTAAGGGAGCCATACATTTATTTAATGTCTCTCATCTGCTGAGTATATGTAGAGAAGGACTGCTCCAAATTTTCAAAGGTATGGATGCCCTTATATTACATAGTGGCTATCTCTAGGAGAAGTTTCAACTGGGGAGCTATAATTTCTAAACAATTGAGCATATGTATACAACAAGCTCATATGACAAAAGAGGGAGAAATACTAGTTTTCTACATGGCTTCATACTTGCTTGATGTCATGTGCACCAGAAACATTTTCCCTTGCATGAATCTAAGCTGGCATGTCATAGATCTCCCGATCCATGTCTATTTAAACATCCTATGGGAGAACAAGTATACAAATTCTTACTCCCTCATTTGTGATGAATTCATCGCACAAATTTATTTCATTCTTTTTAAGAAAGAATGCCCGAGAGTATCGGCTGGGGCCAAAAAAATGATATCAAAGGCAGGCCACTGGTACTTGGATGAGTGTGACACCTACATCAGGGTGTTCGGGGATACCGGAGCACCACATCTCTTACTAGTTCATGTCCTAGACCAGATCGTAATAGAAGAAATATGCTACCAAACCATCCTGCAAGGCTACAATGTCACCCTGGTCAAGGACAAGAAGCGAGCATTCATTCCCTATGGTTTCCATGTAGGTTTCTACTTGTTTAAAGACAAAACTCAATTGAAACAAGAAGGGCTGAGCCAACAAAATTTCATGTTCCAAACAAGTCGGTTTCGAAAGTAGATCCAAAGGGTCTGGTATTGCAACATGCCTCACAAGTGCCGTCCTACTAGGCGTACGCCCATGACAAATTTGAAGATGAAGTCTTCACGAAAAATGCCCAGGACTGGGAAAAGATGGTAGAAATGATGGTTGACCCCAAAATGACCAATTTCAGGGCCATGAGCCTGAATGAACAAGTGAAGACCATATATAAATCAACTCAAGAGTCTCTCATATCTAGGGAAGAAATCAGAGCAGCCAAAGAAGCATAAGTTCCCCTGGTGGCCTTGATGCATGATAGAGGTTTCCATATGACATAAGATGCACGAGAAAGGGGACTACTCATGATATAATAGGTGAAACGAGTAATTGATCACTTGCAAGATGAACCATAACTCATAGGAATGATAGGGGCCCCTGTCGACAACCTAGTTGAAATCCGGGTAGGCCCAAGCGGCCCTGAACTAATAGAAATTGATGAAATCACCGGGTTAGACAACCCTTAAATAACAACGCCATAGGCCAGATCACTGTGTGATGTTTCATATCAGCTGGAGACAGTCAGAACATTAGGGAGAGAAAGTGCACCAAACCCCCTTCGCGAATTGATAAACATCTATGATGATGAAGAAATCTTGGAGGTATCCCTGGTGACTCCTGTATAGATCATAGAGGAAAAGGAGTCAGAGAAGCCATCTTCCCTAGCTCCTGATGCTCAAATTTGGAGCCCTTCGCACAATGACCAGGAGGTCGAAAGTGTCTTAGACATTGAACCAATCAATGTACTAGGAACTCAAAAGTATAGTCCAATAGACGAGCTATGATCGAGCGAACAAAAGGAGGAAGCTCCACATCAAGAAATCAATGTCTCAACAATCGATTATCAAGTAAGTACCAAGCCTACCCCCGACACCTCAATTTCAATTGGTACTCAACCTCCCGATGAGAAGCAATTAAAATTCATACCTTTGGAACACACGGAGGAAGTTCAAGAACCCAATATTGAGGAGATCAACAAATATATATCGTCGGGAGCCTAGGAAATATGCTCACTTGGGGAGATCAACAAATCCTTGAACCCATGGATGAAGTCTCTAAAATACATGCCATCGCTTATGATAAAAAAAGGAAAGCTATCATGCAGAGAACCACCAAGAAGAGGAGGATCACTCTAGATCGCTCCATCCTCATCACCATGGAGGAAAATATGATCAACACAGAGCATGCCAAGACATTCGAACTTATCGACGCAGGGATGGAAATCATAGATACCACCCTGGATAGAGTGAAAAGGGATGAAAAGGAGTTGGCTTTTTCTCTGAAAGAAGTGGAACATTTGCACCACTTGGTGAAATATTACCAGGACACCACACATGCCACGATGTTCCTAAGGAGAAAATTCAAGGAGGCCTACAAAAAAATTACAAATGAACAACACCTATTCAATGCAAGGATATCTGAGCTTCAAGAAGACACCCTCATGGTACTGACAATGTGCAAGGATATGGAGAGGTGGTAGGAGAAAGTGCACCAATATGTGTAAAGGATGGACTATATCAGCGTGGTGCAATAGGGCTGAGATGCCGAAGAGCACGACATCCATGTGCTAAGATAAAGTAGCATCGACCGCATAAGAAAATAAATCGAATATTGGGTTAAAATGGATTTGGAACCTCATTGGTAAATACAAGAGAAATGAACCAAGTGCAAGAAAAGTTGGACCAAGATTAACCAGTTAATGAGAGACATCGACCTCCCTGAATTCGACACACCTGATGACTTTGTCGACTTGCATGACATAGTCAAATCGCATGTCGAACAAGATTCATCATGGGCCAAGGAAATAGAAAAGGTGGAAGACGTGGCGCCAGGACAGGTGCAACAGTTCATGGAGCACCTGATCAAAGATCGAGCCATGTTGCAACAATTAAGTGCCAAAATAGTCAAGTATTGGACACAGGTAGTAGAGATAAGAGAGATTCTTTTGGCCCCAATGGAACAACATATATTCCCATATGCTAACACATGTGAGTATATATTCGTCAAGTGGTTGGAATATGAGAAGAGTCATCCACTCAAATGAGATCATTTGATGACTCTTTGAAGACTAATAGAAGAAAGTGCCATTTGGCGAGTTTTGTTTTACTTAGATACACCTTAATAGTTATTTTTAGTTAGTAGTATGTTATAAATAGGAGGATCAACCTATTAGTAAGAGGTCGATGGTTATTGTAAATACTCTCATTTTGGATTTTGTAAAGAACTATTTCGGAGCTGCCTTAATTGAGAAGTCCTATTTAGAACCAGAGACAAGTTTGTGTTTTTCATCAAAAATGTGTATGATTGGATGTGGAGACAAATTATTTCTGATTTCATCTCATGAATGGATGTTGTAATGAGTAAGAGATTCTAAATCTATTGATAAGTTATTTGATTCAAAATTTTATAGTTCTTGTCTTTAATGATGAAAATTAAATCATTGTGTTATTATGTGATTGATGATTAGAGTTAAGAGAATTATTTTTCTTGCCATCTTTTATTGCGTATGTGTTTTCTTCTGATAATCACACCTCAGTCAATAATTGGAACACCAAAAAGTTAATGTATTATTACTAGGCTTGTGGTAGAGAATTGTTGTCTACATGCTAGAGTGAAAGGGTTATCCCAAGCTCAGCCTTCTCCAGTAGTTAATATTTTTCCCTCTTTGTTACCTAGTTGGTTTATACCGGATTTTACCTTGTATCGGTTCCACCTATAAGAGAAAAATAAAAAAAGAGAACATCCGAACTGAAGGAGAAGCCTTCACAAGAAAATGTAAATCCCGTCGATTAATTAGACGTATCGCAAGATCTAGAGAACCATTCCACCATTAAATGCTGCAGAGTCTAATTGGGCCTCGGTGGCAGGTTTGGTTCCTGCTATTGAGTTAAAGGGGTTTAGGACCCCTCAAAAGGGTCAAGGTGTCAAAGCACAAAGGAAAAAAGGGTTGCAAGGATTGCGTATAAGGAATGATTTAAAGGTTCAGTTGAGAGAAACATGGAGCCGACATTAGGCCAAAGATGCAAATATGAGACCCACAATGTGATTAAACGCGACACAACAAGAATCCTTCCATGTGAATTTTTATGAGCCTAGGGAAGGTAAGCTCAGTGGATTTTTCATGTTTAGAGAGTCTAAAAAAATGCTAAAATAAGACTCTAGGGAGTTCCTTTTTCTCAATTAGTCTAGTCAGTTTAAAAAAGGGTTAAACTTAAACCAAAAAATATGTCTCTTCAATACCATTTTAACGAGTGTGATTGAGACAAGATCACTCAATGATCTTTTGAATTTTAAGGAGTCTGAAAAGAGCTTAACTATGGACTTACAACCTTTTTCTAGGTTTAGTCTCCTTAGCCTAAAAAAGTATAAAATATAATCAAGGAGAAGTCTCCCGAGGCTTACCTTTTTTCAGAATAATCTATTGGCTGGAAAAAGGGTTAAACTCATGCCAAATAAATGTTCTTTCTGGACCAATTAATGGGTGTGAAAGGAACAAGCTCACTCGATGATATTTTCATATTTAGGGAGTCTGAAAAGAGATTAAATATGGGCTCTAAGGGGGTTCCTTTTTCGTAAGTAATCTCCAAGGCCTGAAAAAGAGATAAACCAAAACCAAGGAGAAAGTTCCTTTTTCAAAAATTTAGTCCCTCAGGCCCGAAAAAGGGTTAAAATTACGCCTAAGAATACTCTCCTAGAGAACCGAAGTTCCTAGGGCATACCTTTATTCGTAAAATTATCCATCCAGAATGAAAAAGGGGTAAACTACCACCAGACAGATGCACCATCAAATTTGAGTTTGGTGAATGTGAAGGACAACAAGATCGCTTGACAATATTTTCAATTTTTGAGAGTCTAAAAAGGGCTTAAAGAAGACTCCAGGGGGGCTTCTTTTCTCAAGTAATCCATACAATATCAAAAAGAATAAATGCAGTCTCATTGATGTTTCTTTCAAAGTTTAAGTGAGATTGAAAGACAACAAACCATGCTCTTAGGGAGTCCCATGGGAAAGGCCAAGAATGATGACTAGGAAGAAGAATGAGGCTTCATTGCAAAGTTATGACGGGACTAAAAGGAATCTCATGCCTATGAAGTAATTCAACATGGGCATTGAATGGAAAACAAAGCTCTAACTAGGATTCCCATGGAAGGAAGGTTGTACCACATAAAGTATGACACACTTATCAACAAGGAAGGATAGTGTCAAAATTTAGTGGGGTGGATCCTAAGGCCAAAAGAACCAAGAAACGGATAATGAAAAAATGCAAGTAGGGAAAAACCTAACCTATATGCCAGTATAAAGGTCAATACCTATCAGAACAGATCAATAAGATGAACACAATTTAAAGAAAATGTCTCCAAGATCCTGCATATAAGGCCAATAACACTCATCTAGAAGTTAATAGATCCAATATAGATAGAAAATTCGGAAAATAAGAGATGTTACTGAGTACAAAACTTGAAAACAAAAAACATGGAATATACAATATGGTACAAAGCACTGCACAACCTTACGAATAATGCATAGTATTGGTTTAGGTAGAGCCCGTTGCTAGGATCTAACCAAGAGTCTCTTCGATAGTCAACCTGGAAAGTCTCCCAAAATGGAAGAAAACACAAACCACAGTGTAAGTCTTCCCATAGTATAGAAACCGTAGTCATGTCTTGAAGGATAGCCTCATTCGAAGGAAATTCAATATCTGAGAAATCACGTGAACGAGGAGGGCTGAAAGTCCCAACGGGTGAAGAAAACCGACCATATTCCATATGATGATGGAGGTTCTAGCGAGGAATGCTAGAGTCTATCAATGAATAATCACAAGCAAAAGATTTTGAGAATATAAAAATAATGAGATTAGACTCAAAAGGAAACTCAAGACCACTCATAACAAGAGGGGGAAGCAAGGGCTGCCATGCCCCCATTGTATAACATAACTGATCAATTGTTGAGACCATGTCTTGAGAAGACAAACATGATTGCACAAATTCCTTCTCAGAAGCAATTGAACATCGAGGATAAGACCACACACAATTAACCTGTGGCGAGGTAGAGTCTACATGAACACTAGGAACATATAAAGGGACATCCTGAACTAATGTTGAATTAGGATGGTTATTATCATATGAAAACCGGTCGATAGTGACAATGATTCCATTGTGAGGGAAATGCATCACCCGAAAGAGTGTAAAAACCACAATGTTTATATTATATACATAATCACGCTTGAGAAGCATATTGAAATCTAACGATCGTTACACCACTATAACATCAAAAAGGAAAATATTCCCACTTAATGAGATAGGAAATCGAGGAAGAATCCCCAAATATTCACTAGGATGTCTGTCAAAATCCAACAACTCATCCGAAGTAGTCACAAGCTCGGGAGAACCCAAATCTTGCCAAGCTGAGGAGGATAAAATACTTGTGGAGGATCCTTCATCTACAATACATCAGTAAATTGTTTTTGAATTAATTTCAACCCTTATTTGAAAAGGTGCAGAAGAAGGAAGGTGAGGCTCAACAAGGTCATTCCAATCAAAGGAAACCATCCTAGGACTTGGAGGGGGTGTTCTTGAAGTGAGCGAAATTCCCCCTTGTTCTGAAAGAAGTGAACTGGAAATGCTAAAAACAAAGTCGGTAGACACATCACTCCCCAAGAGAAGAGTGGGATCAACCAAATATTGCATCATAGTGACCACTTTAGTAGACTTGACACTCTCCAAGAGAAGAGTGGGATCAACCTAATATTGCATCGGCATGGCCACTTTGGTAGACTCAACACTCTCCAAAAGAAGAGTGAGATCAACGAAAGATTGCATCGACACAACCACTTCCTCAACCACTAGTTGAATAAGCTATGAGACAACATGGTCTAAAGGCACATCACCCCCTCCAAAAGGAGTGGGATCGGCCGAAGATTGCATCAGAACAACCACTTTCTCAACCACTAGCTGAATAGGCCATGAGGAAACCTCAGAAGACTCAGAATCATAAGAGATTGTAGATAGGGACCACAATATTCATGTCTCTGAAAGGCCAGGTCATAAATGAGTAATGTGTTCTCCCTTTTAAATCTTACAAGGGAACTTAGGCTTATGTCCTATCCTTCTAGGTTTCTCAATAGAATCAATGCCCCCAGCATGACTAGCAGTGGCTGGGTGCATATCACTCATATGAATCACATTGATGAGACTTGTGCTCCCATCATGACTATAAGTGGTTGGTTGCACATCTCCAACATGACTTGTAGAGGTTGGTGATTGGTTGATAACATGAATCGCAGAGGCTACAAACCTATTGCTAGTATGACTAGCAGTGACTATAATTTCCCCCCCAGCATGACTTGTAGAGGCTGGGTTCTTTTCTTGAACATGAATTGCAGAGGTTGATGACCTATCTCCAACCTGACTCATAGAGGTTGGTGATTTATTCTTCCTATTCTTCCTCTTTCTATTTTGTTTATACTTACGGTTACTACTAGCTATACTTTCACCAGAGAAGGTAGAAGGAGCAGGAGAAGACTTTGTTGATGAAGGGACATAAACATGATGCCCATGACATAAGGTTCTTAACTAAGAATCATCAAGAGAATTTGGGACATTTGGAATGGTACCCAACCAAACCAATAGTCCCATATTCAACCTAGTAATGTACAAAGTGGCCATCAAAGGGACACCAATGTTTCCAAAGAGAGGAAAAACACAAGAATGCTCTTGTGAAGGGGTTGCTTGGTTGGTATCATCAATAACTTTTTCCATGAAGATCTTGTGCACATTTTCTTCCCTTGTGGGATCGTTCAAGTCCGTAAAAGTATCACACACTGACTATGGTGAACCAATGGTATAAAAAAACAATGTCTATAAAGAGGTGACTCCACGTTTCTAAGTGAAAGACCAAAAATTCCTCATGATGACCGATGGAGTGGGCGGTCTACCACCTTAGGTCATAGACCCAAAGAAATGATTGACTTACTTGCAATGGAAAAATAGGGAGCGCAGAGCACACCACTAAGAATAAAAGACTAAAAAGATACAAACCAAACAAACTACCCTTCTGAATACTTCCGACCCAAGGAGATGAAGTCTTGATCATCCGAAGCATTCACAAAGGCAAAAAAATGGCTAGGGGAAACAATTACCCATACCTCCGATCGATGGTCCCTTCGGGTGTCTCCCAGAGAGGACATAGTCTACCTTAGGTACCATGGTACACCCCTCACAGTCATCTGTGTGTCAACCTATATAATGGAAACTAGGCCACCAACTTGTAATCACCAACCAGGGGGGTATAGTCGATAGTCGGGCGAGTATATGGATAGGGTAACTAAGCTCAAAGATCCTCCTGAGGCCTGAAATGAAACAGGGCCATAATCACTCTTAGAGTACCTTGGACAAATCCAAGTGTCTCAGAGGTTTGACACAAGTCGAGCTAGTAAGGCTACATGATTCACCCCCAATACACACTCTCCCAAATTCTTTGTCGGGATAAGGAGTGGATATCTCCATCACCATCTGCCACATGACCTCGTGTTTGACTCCTGTGTTAGAGTTGCTTCCCAGATTGAGTAATTACAAAGTGGATTTTTCACACCTTAGCATAGACACCTAAGTTAAGTTTTGGTTGGCCTTGGAGAGTTTACCTATCCACACCTAATCCACATCCCTAGCCTAAGCTATTGGTGAACCCTAGAAAAAGTGTTACTAATATATTTTAGATTAGCGTGTTTGTTTTAAGGGATTTTATTACTCAAGGAATGGAAGTGAAACTTATGTTGTTTGAGACTCTTGCAAAAATTGAACTTATAAGAACACTGAAAATAAAACTTTAAATTAATACTTCAATTGAAAAGAGTTTCAAGGAAGAAAAAGAATGAACAATCCTTCAAATTTAAAAATGCAATCTTTTCTCCTTTCCATGCAAAATGCACAATGCAACTTTCGAGTGAAACAAAATAGCAAATGAAAGGATTTTATTTCGTTTTTATTTTTTATTTTGAAATGCTTTCAAGATGAGAAGAAAACAAAACACTATGCTAATTTCTTTTTCTTTTTCAAATAACAATGCAAAGCAAATACAAAGAAAGAAAGAGACCTAAAAAACTAGTTTTTATTTATTTATTTATTATTTTCTTCCAATCAAAGAAAAAATAAGAAAAGATGCTAAAAGAGACTGCAAAATACATGATTCATGCCCCCCCCCCAAGATAAAAATAAGCCAAAAATTCTTGGAAACATAGAGAGACAAGAGGATTTCTTTCTGTTATTTCATAAACAATTTGAGCCTACAAACTATCTAAATCACAAACAATAGAAGCTTTTGGAACTCAGGAAGACCTGAGAACCACAAGTTTCCACTAGGAAAAGGAAAATATTTGGAATTTTTTTTTCCAAAACCACAGAGATGCATGTTATTCACGACCAACCTGTGTATGTACACTGGCTATGTATAATGCAGAACACGTATGTATATGTGCTGTATAAAGAATAGGGCGCATACACCTATGGAAATTTTCAAAAAAAGAAGAAGTTTGGACAAAAAATTTGGGTAAGGGAAGCTGGTAGGCACCTGGAAGGTGACTAGAGAACCAACCTGACTCAGAACAATCAGAAAACTCAAAAATAAAATGAAAATGAAATCTAACCAAGATCTCCCACTAAGACCCTAGAGAGAATCCCCAGTGGAGTCGCCAATTTCACTAGTGTGGAAAATGACCCTATTACTATATTGGGTCGGAGTACAGAAAAAACATTGATCTCACTTAAAATAAAATTCTATTTCTAAACTACCCCCAAAAATCTGACCTTAAAATATAAGAGAAGGAAAAGAGAGTGTACCTTAGGTCCTTTCGGTTGATGTAGACCTAGTCCTCCTCCTTTGTAGTTTCTTGGATTGTTGGTCTCCTACCAAAGCTGACCTGCAAACAATTTAGAAAACAAAACTACAAGATATTCTATCTCTACTTATATGTCTTAGGGTTCAGATACAAATGTGAATGCATTAATCAAATAAGTACAAAAACACAATATTTGGGACATAAAAAAAATTCTTTTATTCAGATGTGAAGATTACAATAGTTACAACCTTCTCGTTGGAAGACACTCTACGAACCTAGTCTGGGATTCTCTTACTACTGCTCCAAGTGCATCATTTCCATAATACCTATCACAATCAAATGAAAGTAAGGAAGGGATTGTATAGGGAGAGGGATGGAGGGGGAATGCTGAGGCCAAATCTCAGAAAGGGTTGCAAATATTGGGCTAAAAGGGGAAGGGATTTTGATAGAGTTTCTCTATTATAATGCATAATGATGGAATGTGACCCAAAGACCTCCTTTTATATGAAAAAAGGATAGTTATTTGGTTTGGGGATAGGCTACAATGGGTGAATTGGTTGGGAAACCCTCGATAGCCCGTAAACTCTGTCGAATTCCTTGCAACTTTTTATTTTTTGCAACTTTTGGAGGTAAACACGTGTTGTTTAGTGTGAAACTAACGTATGTATGTGGGATATCTAGTATGAAGCTATAATATGTACATGGGAAGTAGTGCAACATGGCACGTACATGATCCAAAAAATGGTTTTTTAAAGAGAGATCCTAAGTAGTAATTTGGGAAATTGTGCAAATAGAAAGACCAATGCCATGTATGCATTGGTAGGGAATTTTAGGGAAAAAACAATTATCCCTAAGTGGAAACAAATGAGTCAATGAGTGCAGAGAGGATTTAAACCAAAATAATTTCAAAGGTTGAATATATGATTAGGAAAACTAAAACAAACTCCCTACCAATTAAAAAAAAAACATATAGGCGGGGAGGATAACACTACGACCCAAACTCCAACCAAAATAATTGTATAGAGAGGATAACACTCCATCCCACAACTACTTAAACTAAACCTAATTAATAAGTGATAAGTAAACCTTAATATCGATATAATATGGATTTATCACCTTTTCTTTAATTTTCAAAAAATACCAGACTCCAACCAAAACAAAACATCTTAAAGCTTTCTTAAAATTCCCAAGATTTGTGTTCAAAACATTACTGTAATTTCTTAAAAATTAATATTTATGTAATGTTAATATAGAAATAAACAATGTACAAAATCCCTATAGATCTATGAAACCTATCTCTTTATCATATTGGTTTTGCTTCAATGTGAGAAGTGGTTAAATTTCACTAGTTTTATTTTAATTGTATTGAGATGCTTAATTTACCACTCTCTAGAAAAGATGTATCAACTAAAATGAAATATAATTTGATATTTGATTTTTAAGATGAAATATATATATAATAAATAAATTTAAAATGAAAAATGTTCACTTAAAATACATATATAAACAAATTAGTATAGATTTATTTTAGCTTTTAATTTATGAAGCAACAAGAAGGATCAAATCTTTTGAAACACAATACTTAACATGTTTTTATTTTTTTCAATTTCTTTATAGATTTTATGTTATGACAGATCTATGCCACTTGTAGTTCCACTTCAATGTTGGGAGTTATCTAACCAATGCACACCACCTTGTTCCAATGGTGGTCCAACTTGTAATATCCCCAAATGGAGACCCTTAAAATTTTGTGGTTCTGATTGTGATATTTTGTCAAACAATATGTAGGTTTTGTCTTCTTGAGTTGCACTAGGGTTTAGTTTATTTTTCTTGCAACAAGTAAATGGTTTACAAGAAATACATGACTTATAACAAAAATATACAAATAGGAATAAATCAAGAGAATAGCCACAATAACTCAGATCTGAATTTATTTATCAAATCGTTGAACTTAGTATAATAGAAGAGCATATCTGGAATAGATACTAAAGAATGATATATGTGGCTGAATAACACCTCCAAAATATAGTAGAAGAGAAATATATAGGTCCTTCCGAGCCTCCAACAAATGCATGCAAATAATGGAAATATCAATCTCTTTCCCTTCCTCAAATACGATGACTCTCCCAACTGAGTTGTGCCCTCACTAGTTGTAGCACACCCTAGTGATTCACAGGGGATGAATAAAGCTCCCAAACTCCAAAATAATGTTGAATCCCTGAAGGATGTGAGATGACTATCTTCTATGATGATTTTCCTTAGTTGTACCTGTAGATATGACCCTCAAAACTTTGAATTTCTATGACCAAGTGAACCCTCCTTCAGAAAACACGCCCAACTATGAGAATAAATAAATATGGAGTGATAAACCCCCAAGGAATGGTGAGGAAGGTCTCCCTAGGGATGGAAAAAACTCCTGTAACAAGATCTTTTCTAGATACAATGTCCTCTATCCAAATAAAACATGTTCTTCTTAGACAATGTGCCCCACTTATGTAGAAATCCTCAAGAATGTGCCCCTACTCCACAAATAACTGTTGAAGCTGATCTGAACTGGATATAATGGTGAGGGTGGAATATTTCACCACCTTGGCCAAGCTTGGACCAGGAAAGGAGGGATATTTCACCTCCATGCCGATCTCTATGGTTTGTATTTTCAAAAACCTCAAAACACTTAAGCTGGCAGAGCTCAAAGTGCAAATAGAAAAATGATCAAGAATGAGGAGTGAGGCACCCTCTTCTTATTTTATACCCCTACATTCTAATTTTTACTTAAATTATTTAATTGGATTCTAAGTTTTATTTATTTACTTTCTCATCATAGCCAATTAGATTTTATTTCCTTTTTAGCCAATGTCACTTTAAAAATTTGACTTTAACACCTTAGTGACATAATTTGGTCCCTTAGTCCCCTTTTAGTGAGACTATATCCTAGTGGGAACAACTAGGCTACTAAGTCCCCCCAATATTGGTCAAGTATAATGGGATCTTACAGTCTCCCCTACTTGAAATTGCTTTCCCACAAGAAATTTTGAATCAATTTGTTGCAAAACATGTTCACTTTCCCAATAAGCATCTTCAATTGGCAGATTCTTCCATTTTATGAGATACTCCTTGATGCTCCTATTTCTCAACATTTTCTCTCTGACTTCCAAGACATACTCATGGATTAGAATCAACTGAACCTCCTCATGAAGTTGTGGTATCTCCTTTGCAATTGCTACTTTTCGGTCCAATTCCTTCTTCAAGCATGACATGTGGAATACATTGTGGATCTTTCTTCATGTTGGAAATTCAATTTCATATGCTACCTCCCCAACTCTTCCACTCACCCCGTATGGAACACAAACACATGGCTTGAGTTTTTACACACCATTCCTTTTGATGGATATCTGTCAATATGGTTGCAATCACAAATATACCAAGTCCCTACCTCAAAACTGTGCTCCACCATGTTTTTGTCCGCATAGAGATTTTGTTGGTTCTGAGCTTTCAGCAAGTAGTCCTTAAGATCCCTTAGAATTTCCTAACTCTCTTGGATCCAATCCCTGGATATGGGAGCCCTAATTTCTCCCAACGCAACCTCCATGAATATGAGTGAATCATAACCATACAATTCTATCAAAGGTGTCATTCCAATGGATCTGTGATGAGTAGTGTTGTAACAATACTCCCCTAAATGTATCCATTTGATACAAGCCCTCTGTTTCCCTGCCACATAATTTATGAGATACCCTTCCACCCATTTATTGACTATTTCTATTTTTCCATTCATCTGTGGGGTATAGATTGTGTTAGGAGATAATTCAGTGCCAACCAGTTTGAATAACTCATGCTAGAAAGTGCTCATGGATATGTTATCCCTGTCACTTACAATATTCTTGGGCAACCCATGTAGCCTAAAGAATTCCTTGAAGAACATTTTTTCTACCTAATAAGTTCTATACTCAATGGATATGGTGAATAAATGTTCTTATTTAGTCAACCGATCCACAACTACAAAGATGGTGCCCTTGCCTTGCACCTTGGGAAAACCTGTGATGAAATGCATAGATATACTTTCCCATTTCTATGATGGAATAGACAACGGTTGTAACAACCCTGTAGGATGATTGTGCTCAAGATGTTTTTGTTGACAAGTTGTGCACTCCCTATTGTAGTGCATGCCATCTTCTTTGAGGCCCTTCCATGTGAATCTTTCCTTAATCTGGCTATAATTTTTGAGGAACCCTTGGTGCCCTGCTAATGGTTAGTCATGAATTTCTCTTAACACCCTTTCCTTAAATTTGGGCTCTAGTACTATATAAATTCTCCCTTTATAGTATATGAGATCATATATGACCCAAAACCTCTCATCCTAAATTTTCCCCTCCATAAGCTCACAAACAAACCTATTTTTGGAATATTCTAATAGTAGATGCGATTTCCATTCACTTGAAATTTCTGATAAAGCATAAGCTCTAGGCCTCCGAGATAATGCATCTGCTACCACTATTCTTTTCTTTGAAAAATTTGATGTCAAAATAATGGGCTTTGATTTTTCTTACCCACTTCTGTTTCTTTTCATTGAAGTCTTTTTGCTCCAAGAAGTATTTAAGGCTATTGTGATTTGTTTTGACTATAAAATTTTCTCCCACCAAGTATTGTCTGAACTTGGCTAGAGCATGCATGATGGCTAACATCTCTTTATCATATATGGTGTACAAAAACTTGGGACCCATTATGTTTTTTCTCTCAAAGGAAATAAGATTCCTATTTTTCATAAGGACCGCTCCAATTCCTTCTCTTGATGCGTCGCACTCCAGTATGAAGGGCTGAGAGAAATCTGGTAATGCTAGAACTGGGAACATGCTCATAACTTTCTTCATTTTGTCAAAATTTTGTTGAGATACTTCCATTCATTTGAACTATCCCTTCCTAGTTATATCAATCAAAGTCACACAAAGTTGTGAGAACCCCTGAAAAAATCTCCTATAATAGGTGTAAATAGTAAGAAATCCACATAACTATGTGATGCTCTTGGGTGTTGGCCAATCCAAAATGGTTTTCATATTTTCCTAATGAACTTGTACCCCCTTTGGTCCAATGATATGTCCCAAATATAGTACCTCTATCATCCCAAACTGGCATTTAGACTCCTTGGAATAAAATTATTTCTCCTCCATGATGCTCAAAATCTGATCCATATGCTTGAGGTGATCCTCCTAGGTTTTGTTGTAGATTAGTAAATCGTTGAAAAGAAAACTAAAAGGTACTTCCTCAATTTATTATTGAATATGTGGTTCATGGAAGATTGAAATGTAGCAGGCACATTAGTTAGCCCAAAAGGAATAACTAAAAACTCATAGTGGCCATAATGACACCTGAAGGCCATTTTGTGGATATCTTGTTCCCTTACCCGAATCTGATGGTATCCAGAATGAAGATCAATATTTGAAAAATATATTGCACCATGGAGATCATCAAGAAACTCATCAATCCCGGGAATGTGATACCTGTTTTTTATTGTCTTTTTGTTGAGTGCCCTATAGTCAATGCACATCCTCATGGTGCCATCTTTCTTCTTAACCAACACAACTGAAGATGAAAATGGGCTTGAACTAGGCCTAATGTGATCCATATCCAATAATTATGTGATGGCCTTTTCAATTTAGTCCTTGAACCTCTTTGGGTTCTTGTATAGTGTGGTGATGACTGGTTTAGCTCCCTGGTGTGTTCAAAGCCCCTATTTGGTGGTTTCCTTTGAGGAATTTTCCCAAACACCTTTTCATGCTTTCCYAGTATCCTCTGCATACCCTTTGAATAGTGTTGCACCCTTCCTTAKAACTTTKCACCGAAACCAAACATCCTGCTGCATAAGCCACATCCTCTCGTATGAATATTTCCTCCATGCGCTTTGCTGAGACCATCCCAGGTGCATTTTTTTCATTCCCTTCAAGGTCACCCTCTTTCCTTCTCCATAATTGAAGGACATMTCCATGGATTTGTAATTGGTGGTAATAGAATCAAAAGTGGTAAGCCATTTAAMCCCAAGTATGATATTAGTGTCTGATGGGTCCATAAAATAGAATTCATGTGTCAAGTCATACCTACCTAAGGTGAGACTTATCCGTGGAATGTACATGTCACATGGCATGGTGTGTCCACTTTCTACCTCCACTAAGAACACCTCAAACTCAAAATTGGGAAGATGTATCCTATTTACTAATGAAACATCAATAAAATTATGGGAAACCCCACCATCAATAAGTACCATGACCCTTTGTTCTTGGAGGACCCCTCTTATCTTGAAAGTGATGAATTTTGGCACTCCATTGATGGATGATATAAAAACCTTCTTAATACTTGCATGCTTGCACATTGTCTCTTCCTCTCCTTCCTCATGTGTGTTCTCCTCTTTTTCTTGGGTCATTTCCATGTTTTGAAGTTTTCCAACATCATTTTCCTCCTCACTATCTGAAAGGACTTCTATGTAGTGAATATTTCCCTTTCCAATGCATCTATGCCCTAGCTCCCATGTTTCCTTACAAGTATAGCATAGTTGCTTCCTTCTCAACTCTCTTTTTGTATCTTCATCAAGTTTCCCTTTACCTTTTTCTACCACTCTTTGATCTCTTCCTCTTGGAGCAAGTGGTAGTCTTGGAGTAAACTTGTTCTTTGAAGCTACTCCCTTAGTCTTCCAAATCACATCCTGTATGGTAGTAGGCTTAAAATCCTTGAGCCAACCATGCAATGGATCTGTTAGCCCCTCAGAAAAGAGCATCATCAATATAGAATCTAACACATATGGAACCATTACCGATAGGATTTGAAACTCCTCTATGAATGCTTCAACTGATCCTATCTATCTGAGTTGTGTGAGCTCATGGAATTGAAGTTTTGGATCACCTTGATATAACCTATCCATTATTATTTGCATGAAATATGCATACGAGTTAATGTGTGCATGCCCCAAAGTCGTCATCCCATGGTACCACTACTCATGGGCCTTGAATTCCAAGTACAAGGTCTCAAATTTGATGGCATCCAACTCCATCAAGGGGTTTAACTGTACATAAGCATCCAATTTCGGTACCCATGCCTTTGTAGAATACTTGGCTTCTCCATCAAAGGGGGGAATCTCCATTTTTCCTACTTTTCTCCCTAGATCATTGTTACCCCTGTGAAATTCCCTAGTCCTACCTCTATATTTGATTCCACAATACTCTGCCAATGAAAATTGCCTCCTGAATCCTGCACTCAAGGATACATAATCCCTCTCATACTCCTCAAAGTTTTCTTCTATGTCCATACATCCTAGGATGTGAGCCTCCTGCTGTTGTGTGTCTAGGAAACTAGGCATGGAAGGCCTAGGTGTGATGTTTCTACTCCCTTACACCCTACTGTTTGTTCCCGCAAATAGTATTTTTCCCTTAGTATGGGTCTTGTGACTAGATTCAGTGTGATACCTCTCTCCTCCATGAGATCCACTAGCCCCATTGTTCCCTCCATTATTCCGTGGTTCCCAACCATGTACATTCTGCATGAATAGATGTGCAATCTTGTCCTGTCCCGCCTCCAATGAATAAATCAAGTGCTTTTCCACTTGTTCAATATCTTTCAAGGTTGAATTGAGTTCATCCTATCCCCTGGATAAATTCTCCCGTGTCTCATCCAAATTGCGTTGTAAGATGAATTGTGTCTTATCCATAGAGCATTGTAGTTCTTGTGTCACCTTTTCCAATTCCTATGACACTTCCCTATTAATATCATCTTCTTGTATTTCCCCCATCTCTACTTCTGGTTCCTCTATACCCTTTTCCTTATTCTTCTCGTTGTAACCTTTCATAAAAAATCTCCACTGATTGGTAGGATTTAATGCTCTGATACCACTGTAATATCCCCAAATGGAGACCCTTAAAAATTTATGTTTCTGGTTGTGATATTTTGTCAAACAATATGCAAGTTTTTTCTTCTTGAGTTGTGGTATAGTTTAGTTTATTGTTATTTCAACAAGTAAATGGTTTATAAGAAATAAATGTCTGATAACAACAAGATACAAATAGGAATAACTTAAGAGAATAGCCACAATAAATCATAATAACCGACCTTAGTACAATGCAAGAACATATATGGAATAGATGCTGAAGAATTATAGATGTGGCTGAATATCACCTCCAAAATATAGTAGAAGAGAAATATATAGGTCCTCCTGACCCTCTAATAGATTCATGCAAATAATGGCAAGATCAATCTCTTTACCTTCCTCAAATATGATGACTCTCCCAATTGAGTTGCACCCTCACTGGATGTAGCGCACCCTAGTGATTCACATGGGATGGATCAAGCCCCCTAACTAAAAAATAATGCTGAATCCCTGAAGGATGTGGGATGGTGATCTTCTATGATGAGTTTCCTTGGTTGTAGCTACATATATGACCCCCCAAAATTCAAATCTCTATGACCAAGTGCGCCCTCCTTTAGAAAACATGCCCAAATTTGAGAATAAATGAATATGGAGTTATAAACCCCCAAGGAATGGTGTGGAAGGTCGTCCTATGGATGGAAAACACTCATGTAACAAGATATTCTTAGATCCAATGTCCTCTAGCCAAATCAAACCTCTTCTTCTTAGACAATCCACCTCACTTCTACTGAAATCCTCAAGAATGTATCCCTGCTCCACAAATAACTTTTGAAACTGATCTACA
>ML791258.1:64776-115139 GCA_009831015.1 Picea engelmannii | reverse complement strand
GCCCGAGATTGTGTGGTCATGGGAATTTATCGCCCAAGTTCATATCAAGAGGGGGCTCACCACAAAAAGGATCTAACACCCAGTACTATGAGATTTCATAGGAGAGTGAAAGGGAAGGTTGTGGGTGCTATCAGACCTACAACGAGAAGTCGAAAGGGCCTATGTTTAGTCACAAAACGAGCCCATCAAGGTTTTAGAGAGTCATTCGACTCACAAATAAGAGATCCCTTACCGGGAGGTCTTGTATCCCTACGGGAAAGTATAGGGGTTGCATCAGGTGGTATCAGAGCTGATATTGAGATTGTTTGTAGAGAGAAATCAAAGGAGAAAGGAGGTAATTTAGTATCATTTGTAGTACAAGAATTTGATTTCTGTTTGTAGGTGACGCAGTGGAATCATCCCACCCAAAAGGCGTAGCGTGAATTCAAAAATAGAATAAGAAATGAGGTGACTCTGAATGAGATTGGGCACCATGGAAACAACACAGAGAAGAGCACCAAACGCTAGAGATATCAGTGAACCTAAGAGCGAGGAGATAGAGGTCGAAGAAAATGTAGCAGAGGATGCTGCACAAGATCGCTTAATAAATGTTGTTTCAAATATAGGATCCAGAGCGAAGATAAAGGTACCAATGTATGAAGGAAATTTGGAAGTTGAAGAATTGTTGGATTGGGTACGTGCTATAGGCAAGTATTTCGATTATGAAGATATCGAAGAAGACAAGATGGTGAAGAATGCAATGACAAGACTGAAGGTTCATGCAACACTATGGTGGGATGAATTGCAAGTCAAATGCAGGATCAATGGTAAGAAAAAAATTAAAAGCTGGGATAGGATGGTAGCAAAGAGGAAAGCCACATTTATCTCGAAGGACTATAAAATAAATCTATTCAGAATATTGCAAAACATGAGACAAAAAATATTATCAGTGAAGGAGTAAACTGAGGAATTTTACATATTGAACATCAGGGTTGGACATAAAGAAAATGAGGATGAAAAAAAAGCTAGATATATCAATGGGATGAGATATGAGATACAAGAGGAGATCAACATGATGTCTGTTAGTAAAGTCAAGGATTCTTATCAAGCAACCTTGAAAGCTGAAGAAAAATTGGCCAGGAAACAAAGACAATGAAGCAGAGGAGGAAATTCGAGCAGAGGTATGGGAACTGATAGAGAGAAGTTATAGAAACCAAATCATGAAGATGAAAAACAACATAGTCACCATGATAAAGGTGGAAGTTATAAATAAGGACAACATGGAGAAAGAAGATATTTTTCTAGAGGAAGAGGAAGAGGAAGATCCAGAGGAGGTGAAGTTAGATGTTATACTTGTGGAAAATCATGGCACTAGTATTGGGAATGTCCCTAGAGAAAGAAAGAAGGAGGAGGTGAAGCACACATTGCTAAAGCACAGAAGCATGTGGAAGCAGAAGCAACAAAAGGAGGAAAGAACCTCATGATGAGGAATATTCTTATTAAACAAGAGAAGGAGATGGAAGAACCAGTTCAATGAACAATTATGTTCAGAACTTCTTGCAAGATGAAGGAAAAAGTTTTCAAAGTGATCATAGATAGTGGGAGCACTAACAATCTAGTATCCATAGAGATGGTGGAGAAACTGGAGCTGAAGAAAAATGCACATCCACACCCATACAAGGTATCATGGTTGCAGAAAGGACATCAAGTAATGGTAAGTCAACAATGGCAAGTTGAATTTAAAATAGGAGGTTATAGGGATGAAATATTGTGTGATGTAATTCCTATGGATGTCTGTCATATTTTATTGGGGAGACCATGGCATTTTGATAGAAAAGTTATTCATGATGGAAGGAAGAATACCTATACCCTAGAAAAGAATGGTAGGACACATATGTTGTTACCTATAGAATACAAAGAGCAAAAGAGGGAAGCTAGTTCAAGTATACTTCTCATGAGTGGTAAGTAACTCTTGAATGAAATCAAGAAGGAGAAAGAAATACAATTTTCTGTAGTGAGGAAGCCTAGAGTTATCCTTACAAATACTTCTGTAGAATATTTTCCTGAATAAATCCAGGAACCGTTAGAAAACTTTGCTGACATAGTAGTGGATGAGTTACCTCACTCATTGCCACCCATTAGGAGTAGAAGCCATCATATTGACCTTATTCTAGGAGCTAGTTTACCAAACAAAGTAGCTTATAGGTTGACACCTAAAGAGAATGAGGAAGTCAAAAATCAAGTCCAGGAGTTTTTGGATAAAGGTTTAGTTAGGGAAAGCCTAAGCCCATGCATAGTACCGACTGTGTTAAGTCCAAAGAAGGATGGAGGATGGAGAATGTATACAGATTCCTAAGCCATCAACAAGATAACCGTTAGGTACACATTTCCTTTACCGAGGATGGATGATTTGATGGATTGTTTGACTGAAGCAAACTATTTTTCCAAGATAGACTTGAAGAGTGGATATCATCAAATACAAGGATGATTTTAGGGGCTAAATTTCGCTCATGGGATAATTTTCCATGGTTTTTCCCAAAAAAATATTCGCTATTCTAAAAATGATTCACCCAAATTCTATAAGAAAAATTATTTTAACTTAAATATCGCAAATTGTTTTTACAAACTATATAAAATCCTTAGAAATTTGAATAATTTTACAAAAATATCACCAAACATTTATAGTTGGAATATGAAGGATTAATAAGATTCGCCAAGGTTTCTACATTTAAAAATAAATTTCCATCCTTAAAATCATCCCTGATCAAATAAGAATGAGAGAAGGATATGAATGGAAAACAACAGTCACGACAAATGAAGGATTGTTTGAATGGCTGGTCATGCCATTTGGGTTAACAAATGCATCGAGCACTTTTATGATATTGATGAATGAAGTATTGAAATACTTCATAGGAAAATTTGTCATAGTATATCTGGATGACATACTAATCTTCAGTAAGACAAAAGGATAACACTTAAGACATCTGAGATCAGTGATGGAAAAGTTGCAGCAAGAGAAATTGATGATAAATCTGAAGAAAAACTCTTTTATGAAGAAGGAACTCATATATTTGGGTTTTGTGATTTCTTCAAATGAATTGAAGATGGATCCAAAAAAGGTGAGAGAAATCAAAGAATGGCCATCGCCAAGCAACATATTTGAGGTAAGAAGTTTTCATGCATTAGCAAGTTTTTATAGAAAGTTTATCAAAAATTTCAATGGTATATGTGTGCCCATGTTGGACACTATGAAGAAGAAATACTAGTCATTCAGTTGGACAAGGGAAGCTGAAAAAAGTTTCAAAGTGTTGAATGAGAAGATCACAGAACAACCAATTCTGGTCTTGCCAGATTTTGAAAAAACATTTCAAGTGAGATATGAAGCAAGTGGATTAGCTATTGGAGCAGTCTTTTGTCAAGATAATAGGCTAGTTTCTTATTTCAGTGAGAAGTTGAAGGAGACCAAGAAGAATTATTCCACATATGAAAAATAATTTTATGCAGTGATTCAAGCTTTGAAGAAGTGGAGGCACTATCTAATTCTTAAAGAATTTGTCTTATACAATGATAACCAAGCTTTGCAGTTTATTACTAAGCAAGAAAATTTGAATCAGAGACATGCTAAATGGGTAGAATTTATGTAGAATTTTACTTATGTTATCAAACATATTGCTGGAATTGCTAACAAAGTTGCATATGCTTTGAACAGGAGGAGTTTGATTATACATGAATTCCAAGTGGAGACCTTAGGGTTTGAACACCTCAAGGAGATGTATAAAAAAAGTGCATATTTTAAGGAAGCTTATGAGGCATGCAAGAATCCTTTGTTAGGAGACAAAATCCCATGGACCGAATATTTGATCCAGGATGGATTATTGTTCAAAAGAATCCAACTTTTCATACCAAGGTGCTCAATGAGAGATAATTTGATAAGAGAGAAACACAATGGAGGTTTAGCTGGACATTTTGGTCATGATAAGACATTTGAAAAGATGAGTAATTCATATTATTGGCTAAGCATGAGGGAAGAAGTGAAAATTTTTGTGAACAAATGTAGAATTTGTCAGTATGCAAAAGGAAGACAAAAAAACATTGGTTTGTATCATCCATTACCAACTCCAGAGAGGCCGTGGGATGCAATCAATACGGATTTTGTTTTTGGATTGCCTAGAACTCAAAAAGGGAGCGATTCCATATTTTTTGTGGTGGACACATTTTCAAAAATGGCACATTTCATACCATGCCAGAAGACAAACGATGCTACACACATAGGCAATTTGTTTTTTAGAGAAGTAGTGAGACTACATGGATTGCCTAGGAGCATAGTCTCAGACAAGGACACCAAATTCGTAGGACACTTTTGGAGGACTCTATGGAAGGGGCTAGGTAAAAAATTGTCCTTTAGTTCAGCATATCACCCTCATACAGATGGACATACTGAAGTAGTAAACAAGAGTCTGGGAAGCTTGTTGACAAGTTTAGTCACTAATCAAGGTTGTCAATGGGATTAGATTCTAGCACAAGTACAATTTGCATTCAACAATTTAGTGAACAGGAGAACAAGAAAAAGTCCATTTGAAATTGTGTATGGTATATAGCCAAGAGGGATTACATAATTGAGAGATCTGAATCAAGATGAGTTCAAAAGTGATGGAGCAGAGGATTTTGCAACAAAAATGAAGAAACTCCATGATAGAGTCAGAGAACAACTACAAAACAACAACCTGAAATATAAGAGCAGAGTTGATCAAAACATGAGAGAAGTTCAATTCGAGGTTGGAGATGAAGTTTTATCTCATTTGAGAAAAGAGAGGTTTCCAAGGGGAACATATAACAATTTATAGATGAAGAAGATAGGACCATGCAAGATTCTTAGAAAATTCACAGCCAATGCTTATAAAATTGAGTTGCAAGACAATGTTGGGATATCACTGTTATTCAATGCTACGGAACTCTATCCTTACAAGAGAGATGAGGTAGGAGAATCAGATGATCAGAAAGAAGTTCAGCGTGAATAACAATTTCCCACAACATAAAAACCTCAGATGGATAAAATCATTGAACAAAGATATGGAAAGAAGAACAAGAGGAAGACATATCATGATTCTTTAGTGAAGTGGAAAGATCATCCAATGGAAGATGCAAGTTGGGTAACAGAACCTGATATTTTGAAGCATGGAAAAACAATGCAGGTGCTCATGGACATGAGTCCATGAAAATTTTAACTAGAGGAGTATGATGCAGGAGCATCGCCTTAAAAGTCAAAATGCAAGAATGGAGGCAAAGGAACGACATCTCAGCATGACAAAGTTTCAAATCAGAAATTAACTCAGAATTAAATTGAGTTGTTGAGATATTTTTGAAAGAAACATTTTAAAATATGTCGTGTTTGTGAAGTCATGAAGGATTGTAAAGGGTTGCAGATATAGAGTGTTGAATCTTATCTTGAAATAACTATTAGTTATTGTAATAAGACATAGTAGGTAACCACTAAGAGTTTGATAGGATAGGTTACAGACATGACGATGAGAGCTCGTGGATCCAATCCTTAGATAGTTTATTACTGCATTGTAAAAGTATTAGGAGATCATGAGATAGAGATCAAAGAGATCAATATAATATAGTAGAGTAGAAGAAACATATGTAATTTGTTTCATGAATGAATAGAACAAACAAAATTGTCCTGAATCTTGGACTGTGTTCATTTTGATGTATGATTGAATGGATGCAATATTTTGTGTGTGTGGTTTAGTTCATTTTCATTCATGTATGATTATTCGAGAAGTTGATAGTATGAAGTTGTGACGAAACTGGATAAGTTTCAATTCTTTTTCTTCTGAAACTTGTATGCAAGGTGTGCATCTTGAATGCAAGGAGTATGTCGATTGAGTCTCAGAGTGACTCAGAGGATTTTAGAGAGAACCAAAGAAACTTAGACTAGGTGCAAGTAGTGAACATTGTCAAGAAGCGACCAAGCATCGAAGAACCAGAATAGAGGAACACCAGGTGGGAGAGAATAATTTATTTTCAATAAATCCTTTGATCTAAGTTATCAAAATCTCAAGAACACAAGGAGTGCGTGAAGAATAAGAATTGTTTGAGGATCAATATCAAGAGAGATAACACTTCTCATAAAGTGTTAACGATATCCAAGAGTTGGACTCGCAGGAGGAGCAAAGTTTCAAAACCTTTGAAGACTGATAAATATTCTAAGTTGAAAGAAATCAAAAGCTCAGGAGGAGGAGCGATAGTGGTCGTTGGATCACTGTGTAAAATATCAACAACCGTTTGATAAGATTAAAGTCCATGAGCCTTAGCGCTTTGCACATTCAGGAGCGAGAGCTCATCAAGGTTTGAGACTTGATATTTCTGAAGCCCGAAGAGACAGAAAGACGAAGTAGAGTCTCAACCATTCGATTAGAAGGAACATATCTAAGCTATGAGATTGTTTGAGGTAAGCTTCAAGCGTTGGATCACCTAGGAGGAGGCAAGTTTGAAATTTGATATTTCTAAAGTGCAAAGAGCCGGAGTGAATCTGGACTGTTAGATCCAGGAGGATACATGTCGGTGGGTCATGAGATCCAGAGGAAGGAGAAAGGTGAAAGGTTGAAACATATGAAGCCCGAATAGCTGAAGATCTGAGAGCCTTCGATTTGCAAAGCAACACTTGTCAACAGATTGCAAGCTCTAGGTAAAGTGTAGAAAATTTTTAGTTGAGATCTGAGAGTGTTGAAACTCGAAGATTCGATTTGAATATGGACCGACAGATCTAAGGTAAACGTGGCGTGAATCCATGAACTCCAGGTAAAGTCTCGAAGTGATTCAGAGCTGTGGGATTTAAGACATACATGGCTTAAACCCATGTACTCTGGGTAAAGACCCAAAGTAATCCTTGACCATCAGATAAAATGGACATGCGTCAGTGGATTATAGCCTTTAGATAAAAGGAATTGGGAAGAAGGGTGAAGTTTGAGATTTAAGATCTTAAAAGTCCGAAGACTCGAAGGAGATATCGATTGTTGATCGAGAAGGGGGCCATAGGACCTTTGATATGAGTTGAAAGGTCAAACACCCGAAATGAATGTAGGACCATTGATTGTGAGGACAGGTGTCCATAGATTTTCAACTCCAGAAGATTGGAGTATGGAAGAAATCAGGTTTTGAGATTTAAAAACCCCGAAGTCCGAAATAGCGAAGAGATATAGACCGTTGATCGAGAAGGGGTAGATATGGTCCATAGATTTGAAAGGTGTAGATTTGAACCATCAGTTCATACAATATCATCAAGATCATGAGATCGATGATCCCATTGTATTTTGGGGACATGAGTTGTGTAGAATTTAAAATGTTGAGGGCGGACTGAGATCCAGACCGTGGTTTTGCCAAGAGGACATGTGGAGGTTTGAGGAGAATTGCGGGCATAAAATTAGTTTGACCCCAAACCACTGTTGGTCATTCCCAAGATCGCATGGTCATGAGAAGTCATCGTCCAAGGTCATATCAAGAGGGTGTTATCAGAAAAAGGAGCTAACACCCAATACTATGAGATTTCACAGGAGAGGTAAAGGGAAGGTTGTTAGTGCTATTAGACCTACACCGAGGAGCTGAAAGGGCATGTGTTTAGTCACAAAACGAGACCATCAAGGTTTTAGAGATTCATTTGACTCACGAATCGACGATCCTTGATTGTGAGGTTGTGTATCCCTACGGGGGAGTAGGGGGGCTACATCAGAAGACCCCACTAGAAAATTCCTCTACATGCAACCTACCTCATAACAACAACACCAACTTTCTCCTTTCACATTTATGATAGAGTAATCATGATGTAGAGGATATTATGGTGAGATCAACAATGTATCAAGCATGATGAAATATTGTGTAAATATGTGAGTAGTTCTCATGAGTAGTCAAAAGAGTTTGGAAATTCTACCTCAATTCTTAGAATACTATTATAAGGTCCATGATATTTTGCGTCTCATCCATCCTTGAACCTCAATGATTTGAAGCTAGAGTGGTAGACAAGAGAGACAATTTTTTCAAGAATACAAAAGATCCCACCCAACATTATATATCAAAAGTAAAAGACTTGAAGCTATAAGGGGTTCCTGAGAATCAATTTTCATTGTTGTTCTACTTGTAAGTATCAATCTCCTCTTTCCTCATTCTTTATCTTTTTGATTTGAAATTACAATTTTTATGTTTTCTCTCAATATAATATACAAATTATATTATATTATATGAAGGAAAAAGGGAAGAGGATATAAGAATTTGTGTATTGAATATACAATTTTTACATTTTCTTCCCCTTTCTAGTTTCTTGTGGGACAACATGGCCAAGTTTGTATCCTATTCTTGTCTCCATTCATAAGAGTTTGTAAATGATCTACTTTTTTGTGGGACAACATGGCCAAGTTTGTATCCTATGCTTGTCTCCATTGATAAGAGTTTGTAGATGAATTGAAAGATATTAATGCTAGGATTCCCAAAATTTCTATTGCTATTGCTCACCCATTTTTTCATATCACTAAATGTTTTTCATGTAATCCATTGCTAGTTTAGTTTCTTTCATATTATTATTTTCTCATTCCTGTTGTTGAGGATAAATCCCAACCTTTGTATTTTGAAGCCCTTAATTGAAGAGAAAAACAAGTATGATGGGAACTTTCACAACTCTTTGTTGACTTGGGAAATCACAACACACACATATAGATGTGTATATGCATATGTCTCTCTATACACATAAGAAGAATAGAAGACATATATATTTAGATAGATACATAATATATAAGAAAAATATATATACAAACCAATATTTTTTTATGTATTATGTGGTACATTTGAGATTGTAAGGGGTTACTAGATTAATGTAAAGCATGGATTGAGATAAATATTAGTATGATTGTGAATGAGTTTTGTACTTATTTTGAGTTTTTTTCCACTATAATTATAATTATAGTATGTAAATTGTGATATACTGTTTTAATATTAATATTCTAATATTAATACTGATGTAAATGATACAAGTTTCATGTATCTATTCATGAGAAGATACCAATCAATAAAATTATTCATGAGAGGATACCAATCAATGACATAATTGGAAGTAAGGATTAGACCATTGCGACCAATTTGTATCCAATACCTACACATATTTTACTTTCCAACCATGTTTTATTTTATATTTTTATGGATTGTCACAATATATATTTTAAAATAAATAATTAGTTTATGGATGAGATTCAAATGTTTTCGCAATTTCAATACTATCAAATCTATGTTTTATGAACCATCAATGCAATCTTTACACATGTGAATGAAAGCGGTCATACATATTTGTGCTAAATAAGGAGTAGATCACATTGTTTGAATCTTCACAGTGAGTACAAGATATTTTCCACCTTTTTGCTTCCCCATGGATGAACAATAACTAGGCAAGCCCCACTTTGATTGGGTGATATTAAATGCTATACTATTTGAATTTTATTTTAGTTAGGTTTCCTCTCTATTAAACTTGTGAACTACATGTGCAATTTTGTCTCGAGGTTGAACATCAATCTTCTTGTCACTACCACAAGCTTGTTCTTGGGGCTTGGATTGTATAAGGGAGAACCACTATTTGAAAAATGAAGGAGACATGTCACATTTCTGTCATGAACATGTTGTAGGGTTTTGTGCCTCTTTATTGGGCTATGGTTAAATTCATGAAGATAGGTGAAAAATATTGTTGAGAAGGTTTCATTGGTGACTCCACAAGACGTATATGTAGACCTAGGTACTCTATAATAGGAGCATGGGATTTATGTAGTTGATTTTACCCCATAAGCTCCACTTCCTACATGATATATTAACTGTTTGGAAATCTATCCTTGCATCCCAAGTGTTCAATCATGCTCCTTCCATTAATACTTTGGAGTTCTAAACTATTCCCCTCACAACTTATCTAAAATGGTTGAGCAATTACATATGGATACTCTCAACATCTTGCCTCCTTTTCAACAATAATACCCATCTTCATCGAGGAGCAGTACGAGTATACTTAGATTCATACTACTTAATTCCTATATTAATGTAAGGTTAATATCCAAAGAAAATGACTCAAGGTGCTTTTATTCCTCCACACCCTTCAAAAATATGCATGCTTACATTATCTTTCATTACTAGTCAGAAGAATACTGTCTTCCTAGAGGTTTGTAACACTTTCATCTCCACTTGAGTTGTATGAAGAAACCAGCCAACTTCATGGCTATAATTATAATCATCCTATTGAGAAGATGCATATACTTCACATTCCCCTTAGATACATGTTATCTTTACTAGAGAGGATACAAAGGAGCCTTAAGCTCATATCAACAATTTTCTTACTCTTTTTGGCAAGTAAAAGGTGATAGATGAACAAATATATACTATTTTGTTTTCCAAAATCCCAAAAGGGTGGGTGTAACTCCTTCACCTATAGATGGTAGTAGGAAAAATTCCTAAGTGGGTTTAGAGGGTTTCGAAAAAAGGTTTATATGCTAGATGTTTCCTCTTGATCAATGGAAAAAGTGGTGAACCATTCCATGTTGCCTTTATATGAATTGGATGCACTTTGGCACAATTGGATGCAATTTGGCATATTTGGAGGCACTTGGGCACAATTGGACACACTTGGGCGTAGTCAGATGCACTTGGGCATAGTTGGGTACACTACTGGGTGCACTAGGGTACACTATCGAGTGCATTTGAGTGGAATGTTTGGATGTGGACAATCAACAAACAAGGAAGCAAAGTTGATGGATCATACTTCAGTCCACCTTAGAGTGAAGAGGCTTACAAGTTCAAGGCAAGTCTCATATAAAAGGAGGATGCCTCAAAAGTGCTAAGGCATAGGTGATTTGTCATTCATTCTAGTGTAAAGGAGTTTTGTGATTTATGGGAAGTTCAAGGTTATGCATAGTAGGGTGAATTTAATTGAGTGAGTGAGAGGAAGAAGAAGATATGACATGTAGGAGGTTGTATTGTGGTTGTTTTAAGGGTTGAATTGAAAATTCTTGTAGGTAATTGTGCCTTGTGTAATTGTAGCCTGTAAATGAGATGAAAACAGTTGGACACACTCCTCTATTATACATTTCAACATTCTTTATATAAATAAAGTTAAGGCATCCACCTTCGGTGCCACTTATACTTGTGTATTGTGGTTTCTTTACTTGAGTGAATGGTATGTTCCTTTCTTTGATTTGTGTTGGTTAAGTAGTGAAATATTGACCAAGTAAAATAATTTCTAGGATGTTTTAAGGCTATGGTTGGATGCATGCCTGTTGTTGGGTGAACTGAGTTTTTTTGGACTTAGTTGTGCATCTAACATACTATAACTTAAGGTGAAGTTATGGTTATAATTTAACTGAAAAGGCATAGTCTGGTTGTAGTAAGTGCGGGTTGGTTAAGCCCCTATGGTGGAGGCAAGGTAGTGTTGCACAACCAAAGATGATGAATTTTTTTTTCTAGGTAAGACTCTTAGGTCCATGAAAAGTGGTATTAGAGCTCAAATTTTCTAAGAAGTTAGTTTCAAAATCTTGTTGGATTCTCTCGAGACAACTTTGTGATCATCTTTTAGAAAGGAGCATGATTGGGAGGTTTGGGTGCTCATTGATGCAACATATAGTAGCATAGGTGTTGGAGGGACCCATCATTCACAATAATCTAGAACAAAACCAACAATAATTTGAGATCATATGAAGGAAAAGGATGATACTAATCTATTCTTATAGGCCATGGTCGGTCTAGGAGTAGCCTAGCTTGGTGTCTCATCGTGCCTTAGATTGCACTTCAACCAAGTTAAGATGCATGTAGCAATAATAGAGGACACACTTTGGAGTGTCTTGGGTTCAAGTATATTTGGGCCTAGGAATTTCCTCATAGACCTTTTGAAGATGATATTGCATGGTACCCATTGGCAAACCACTTCAAGTAGAGGTAAAAATCTTGTTTCTTCTTATTTCATTTCATTTCCTTTAACAAGTTGTACACAATAGGATTCTATGGAAGATGGAAGAGATGATCCCTTCTTGGAGGATTATTTGTAGGAGATAGGTTCCTTGGTTGGAAACTAAGGGAAAAATACTAATAATATTTTTTATGTGGATTTTCTCATCAATGGAAGGACAATACAAACATTGGTGGATTTTGGTGCCTCTCATAACTTATTTAAGAAGGATTTGGAAAGTTAATTTGGACTTATATTTGGATCATGTGGTGATTTATTCAAGGTGATCAATTATAAGGATAAGACAACTGCTATAGTTGCATCTGCAGTTCACATACCATTGGGAAAATGGAAAGGCCATGCAGACTTTACAATATTATAGATGGATGACTTTGAAGTCATTCTTGGAAAAGTTGGTGATACTAGGTAGATGGAAGACTTGTGTTGTGTGCACAATAGGAAGGAAGCTAGATGGAAATGTGTGGATTGTATCTAAATTGAGCATGAAGAGGGTAGCCAAGAATCCAAAGTCTCAACATTTTGTAGCAGTTATTAGAGAAGTGGATGAGGGGGGAGTAAGGATGCTTGTTCTGCCAACACTTGCCAATGTGTTGGATGAGTTTGAATATTGAATGCCTCATTATTTGGTTAAAGTGATCTTGTCTAGGTGCAGTATTAACAATTGTATTGATCTTGAATCAGGGTTGCATCCTTTGAATCATTCTCCCTATAAAAATTTTGGACTTGATTTGGAAGAGTTGAGATTGCATTTGACTAAGCTCATTGATGCTAGCATCAGACATTTTAGGTCCTTGTATGGTGCACCATTTCTCTTATAAAAAAAGAAGGACATACTAGAATTGAGAATGTGCTTGGAATATCGTGCATTGACCAAGTAGACCATAAAAACTATTACCCCTTACCTCTTGTCAGACCAAGGAGAAGAAATGATAACTCCACATTTGATTATCTCTGCATTAGTATGATACATACATATATACCAAAGAATATGACTCTTGGTCTTCCCAAACGGGTGATTGTTCCTATCACCTATGACTCTTCATATTTACATACATTTACAAGTAATGTAACCACAATGAATTACATGTCCAACACCCCCCCCCTTAATCCGAAGGGGTGGGTGTGAGTCCAAGCATAATTCTGAACTTCTCAATTTTTTCTCTTCCAAGTTCTTCAGTGAAGATGTCTACAATTTGCTCATTTGTGGAATAATGTCTTAAGTGAATAGCCTTGGCCTCTACATGATATAAATTCAAGTAATATTTTTTATTCATGTTCTTGGTTTGATCATGGAATCTAGGATTCTAGGCCAACTTGATTGCAGAAGTATTATCAACTAGAAGAGGAGTAGAGTTTACTAGTTTCTCCTGCAAATATTCAAGTATTTTCCTGAGCCACACAATATCCTTCATCGCTTCTGCAACTGCCACATATTCTACCTCTATTGTGGAATTTGTTGGGACTGATTGTTTGCATGATCTCCAGGATACATCTACTGATCCAAGACTCATGAGATAACTTGAATTTGTCACTCCATTTTTTGTATCCCCATCAAATTTTGAATCAGGATATTCTGTTAGGTTGAAGTCATCTACCTTAGAGTACTTGAGTTCAAAATCTTGAGTTCCTTTCAAGTATTTTAGAACTCTCTTTGTAGCATACCAATGTCCTTCACAAGGATTCTGCATGAACCTGGAGAGAATCCCAACAAAAAATGAAATGTCTAGTTTGGTGGTAGTAATATAGATAAGACTTCCCACAAGCTGCCTATACTTGGTTGCATCCTCGAATTCATTCCATTATTTTGATGTGAGATTCAAGTTCCGTTCCATTGGAGTATAAATAGGATTGCACTCAGTCATGCCAAAATTGTTCAATAGTTCTCCAATGTACTTCTTCCAAGAGATGAATATGCACTTTGTATTTTGAATCAATTCAATGCCCAAATAGTAGTGAAGATTTCCCAAATCTATCATTTCGATGCCTTTCTTAAAATATTTCTTTATGGATGAAATGTACTCATTTGTCCCTATTATGAACAAATAATATACATATACAACAAGATATACAACTATTTTTCCAACTTTTTTGACAAACACAGTGGCGTCGTCAAGATTGAAATTCTTGAAATTTAATTTCAGAAGATGCCCAATTAACTTTTCATACCATGCTCATGGTGATTGTTTCAATCCATACAAGTATTTGATCATCTTGCAAACCTTATGTTATTTTCCCTTCACAACAAAGCCTTCTGGTTGAGACATGAACACATTCTCTTTCAAGTCTCCATTCAAGAAATCAGTCTTCATATCCATTTGATGAGTTTTCCATCCATTCTATGCTGCCATGAAAAATAGAGTGTGGATGGTATCCCATTTTTCTGTGGGGGAAAAATTCGCAGAAGCAACCCATGAAGCTTAGAATGGCCTCCGCAAACAGAGAAAGAGAAAAAATTCAAAGTCCTCAAAATTCAGTGAAATTGTCATCATTGCAAAGAGCGCATCACAAGATTTCCAATGGAATAAATGACTCATCAAACATAGTTACAGATCAAAATATATTTGCGGCCAAAGTTTTTGTCAAACTAACCCACTCAACAGGGATGAGTCAACATTCGTACTGCTAACATCAACATCATTACAGATGATTTCATCGTCCATACAATGCACATGGCACACACAGAGGATAAAACATGTCATGTTGATGTCAGCATGGTGACCTGGAAACACTAGAGGCTACCATGTGTCACTCATTTTTAGAATTTTCTTGTCAAATTTGTGGACCAATGGGAAGGTGCCATGTGGAAATCTGTACGGCCATGTGGCAAACCATACAACCACCTAACAGGTGACGTGGTAGGCTAACATGGAAAAGGTGATGTGGTTGTCCATGCAATGAGGTGACATGGGCCAATGGATGGCCTCCATGTGGCAGCGGGAAAATTCCCAAGGATTCCAAACAACCGAATTTTAAAATAGGTAAAGGGTTGGTTGGCGCCAACCCTAGTCTGCAAAAATTGGAGTAGTTCCACCAAAATTGGTGGCATATCTCATCGTATACGATGTATCTTCCAAGTTAAAAATAAGTATGCCAAGTTAGCAAATAGTCCGCCAAGTTTAGCATCCATTTGGTATCGATTAAAACAACGTGCCAAAAGGGAGGCCCGTAGGTTTGACCTTGGGACCTCCCCCAACAACTATGCCTTAATATATCTCTGCCAACCAACTAGCCAAATGACTATGTTGGTATATCCACCCTCCTTTATTAGTTAAGAACTAAATTTTTCCAGAGTTTGGGGTCAGACCAGGGGCATGCGCGATGGTAAAAATGACATGGAAATCGAGACATTTCTCATGAATTTAATTTCAGGTGCAAGAACGAAAACCGAGACAAATTTTCTCGAGGGCCTGAAAGTGCCAGACTCAGGTCGAGGTGTGGAGATAGTTGTTTTTGGGTAATTCGATGCCAAAAATTTAGTGGTGCTAGTTGTTTTTTGATCCGAGCAAAGATTTTGTAGATTAACTCTAGAATGAGGTATACTTATGTATTTTTCCAAATTCTTTTGCTGAGTTAATAGAAAGGCCTACCCATTTGAGAGCAGGACCCAAAGACGTAGTCCACCAGGGATGAAATCCGTTATTAGGTTTTCTATGTTCAGATATAATTCATACGTCTCTTCATTATTGATTTATTCCTTCTTTATGGTGCACTTCAATTTATGCTCATTTAATACAATTATTTAATAATTCACATCGATGAAAAGATCCCATATCATGTTGGTAAGAGTAGTCATATTTGAGTTGAATTGTTGAGTGTGAATTTTTACTAGGGCCAAGAATAAGCATGAAGAAGGAACTCTTAAGACCTCATAGTGTCATTATTACTTTGGGAGGTCAGCTCTATAAGATACCATAGGTAGTCCTGACTACCACTCCACAATCCTGTTCAAAGGATGCACATAATATCTTAAAGGTAATATCTCATACTGAAAAATTCATCCTCTTCACAATCTGTTCAAAGGATGCACATAAGATCGCTACAACCACTGCAACCTCAACACCTTCTATACAAAAAAAATATATTTTCAAATATAAAGAAGGTATTGTTTCTTCACCTACAATGGTGCCTACATAATGCCCCATCAAACCCAGAGACAATAGTTTGGTGGAGCATATTCAACCCCACCAACAATCGGTTTGTGGCAATCTTCCATAGACCAAGCAACACAAATTCTCCAACACAACACACAACTCACCAAGATTCATATTCAAAACATGCTTTCCCCTCTTCCATGGGCACTCAACGCAATGGATACCATTTCTTCCTAAGGGGGGAGGATTGATCTAGGTGGATATTGGTGGCCACCCACCTATTCCAACTGGCTCCTTTTACGAGTTTTTAGTTCAACACGTTCTTCTATACTTCTTTGTAATTGTGGGTTCTACACTTTCGGGGATATTTGGATCCCCACACATATTCCAAGTGGATACTGGTGTCCTCCCAACTAATCCAATTGGCTTATTTTGTATGTTTTCATGTCATCACATCTTATTGTACTTCCATGGCCATTTTGGGGCCCTAAACAATGTTATTTTGGCTCGTCATAGTCAAACTGTAGAAGAAGTTTGAGTTTGACAACGTAATGCGTATTTCTAGAAAATACCCTTCCAATGGGATATCACGTGCCTAAAATGGATATCGTATGCGAAATTTACGACCCTCATGAAGTTAATGTACTAACTTACCGAAACGAGGCCCACATGAATTTTGGCTTTCGTCTCCTAGGGTTAGGTTTTTAGATGTCTAGAGTTTTGGCATTCCTGTTTAACATAAAAAGGACTTCAGAGCCTCATTGTAATCATGTTCTAACGAATGAGTGTAGCTGTCACATCTCTTCTTAGAGATAAAGATGCCACCATTCTAGCGAGTCCTGCACTCTGTATTTTTATAGTCTCTTTACAATTCTTTGGTTAATAGAAATCAAGTATTGTTGTATTTCTCTATTTATGACAAGTTTCATGAGTATTTCATTGTAATTTCTTTGCTTTCATTTCATTTCGAACATAATCTGGATCAGGGACGACACCTAGTTTGGGGAAGGTCTACTAGATGCACTGGTCCCACATCTGTACATAACAAACTCTTTGATTTAGTACTGTGAAATTAACAAAAATATGTTTTCTTTCTCGTAAATAAAATTAAAAAACATTATATATATATTTATATATATGAGTACGTAACTATCTCATCGCATTTTGCGCTAGGGGGCACAGGCATCTCATGATCTCTCAAGAAACTGATTCCTGCATAGGGATAATCCTCGATGGTTGGGATCTGGCGTCTCCACCAATCGAAGAACTCTTCATCATATGACTCTCGTACTCCCCCTTCTCCCTGGCGGGGCATCAAAGTGGCCCATATACATAGTGCTGGATAGGTGGCTACATTCCCTTGTACTCTCTCCTTCACGCTTAGGCCCAACACTTAGGCCCAACACTCTTTCGAAGAAGAATTCACAAAGCATTGTCCTGAATCCAAAGTTCTTCTTCTTTATCAGTTTACACTCTGTCAATTGTATTTTCATATAATTGAGAATCTTCGTGCTCTAATCAAATATCACTGGCTGCAAGAACTACACTGCACAATGCATCTGAGCACAAGAATCCTGATGTAGAGAAGCATATCCAATAATCTACCCAATCAAAGAAAGCACCACTTTCAAGCCAAGATTATTTATATTTGGAATGGGGGCTTGAGATCCCATTTTTTCCATGCCGACCTCACAATACATATCAAAATAATAGTCTATGTGATATGGACCTTGAGGGAAGGTTGTTAAGTTTACCAACTCACCCCTCCTAGAGAGACTAATCGATAAGTATATTTCTTCGATGGTGATTGTCAAGGATTGACATTCTAGCATAAAGGCCTCCACGTCAGGGTTCCAATACTCAATAAGGTGATTCAGTAGTCTCGATTGGGACCTCATGAATGGACACCGAAATTTTTTCCTTAACCCACATTTTTTTAATATAGCCATAGCTGTAGGGTCCTCTTCAACCTTTTGATCCACTTCCCCATGCTCTCTCTCTCTTCAATGCATGTACATCCTGAGTCATGTAGGTTTTTGGGAGTTAGTAACTTTATTTTCTAATTTTTAAGAGCATGTACATGCCTTGTTTTGAAGACAGTCATAGATGTATGAATGCTGAGTTTAGGTCCACATACATACATTGATGCGCTGAGCATGGAAAAAGGGCATACACACACAACTGTGTTAAATTTTAAGGAGTGTGTTGGGCATAGGATGACTTTGAGGAAGAATCCAATTTTTGAAAGTAAAGATTAAATTAGAAGAAGATTGTTGGAAGGAAAGGAAACACGTGTGAGGGAAATCCACATGCAAAGGAGGAAAGCATGCAAGGCACACATGCAGGAAAACATAACCACATTAGGGTTAGGGTTTTTGTAAGAGATTGTAATGACCGATAAGACAAAAATAAGTATTAATAAGTACCTAGGAGGTCTAGGTTAGGGTTCTAGAATGTTAGAGAATACCGTTTTTCTTGGCTAGGAGAACATTGTAAGATCTGACACCATTTTTGTAATTTTTTGAGTTTTAGGAGGGTCAAGTAGCTATATCTTGGGGGTTAGAATGCAGGCTGAGGAGCCTGGTGTGATCTAGTCAGTCTCATAGAGGATTGTGGAACTGATTTTTTAACTGCATGATCGATATTGTAGTGCACGCAACACCATCTATTACAAAAATCTAAATAAAAGATCATAAGAATCCAAATATTTGTCGACATAGCCCAAGAAGGGGTGAACCATGGTAACACCTGTGTTATATGTTGTGATTGATTGCATGTTTACCTTCTGTAAGTAGTTAGACTATGAATGGATGAATGGATAATCTATGAGATCTGTTATATGTTAGATCTATTAAGATGCATGCATATACTTAACATATGAATGCATACTAAGAATAATAGAAAGAACAACCAGATCAAGGCCTAAGAGGATGAATTTCAATCCCATATCCCCACTCTTTCCTAGACTACAAGAATCTGATAATTGTAGTCACCCATAGAACTATCTCGGGTGAGACTGAGCAGTACATTCTGTGTGCTTTGTTTCCTTCTGGGTTACCAGAAGGGATGATAGTTTTAGAGGGTTTTGTTGGAAACATGTTCAGATATGAACCTTGGTCAGCCCAAGAGTAGGAAGATAGATAAAGAACCAAGAAATGGTTCTTTTGCCGACTGGAACTACATGGGATTGAGTGAGTGGGATCTGTGAAATAATCATGCAAATAATGAAAGTATAAAAAGGAATATTCATACCATGGAATCCAACAAAGGAGGAGATTGAAAGATGGTTGAAAATAAAGGAGATTGATTTTGTGTAGAAGGATAACATAAATCCTAAGTTAACACCACACAAATACTTGGACAAGTATGTGTTTAGCGACCTACATGAGTTGTTTTTATGTGATTTCCCGCATGTATTGCAATAGTGGATATTGAGGTTGAAAGACAACCACCCTACAAATCAAATCAGACATATCGAGTGGGATCTTGTGTAGATCGTGAAGTTACAACAAGTTAAAAACAAATTCACACCTGCATTAGATTTCTGGCTAGAAAATATTGTTGCGGGGTTTATCACAATATTTATAGTAGATACCGCAAAGTCTTATAGCGCAACAAATAAAGAGTTTCTGAAGGGACCTAGAGTTAGGTATATCATATCACTCTATACTTCAATCAAAATCTTACTTTATAGAAAATGTGTGATGACTATGGAAGCATACATCTAAAATTCCCTACGTGCATGGGGGAAGGGGGGAAGCACTTACAATAGTTGGAGAAATGGAGGAAGAGATGGATAAGGGAAAGAAGGAGGAGGCCTTGGAACCAATCATGATGGATGAAGATTAGATAAAGAAGATCATGGAAACAGCTAGAAAAACGTGCAGTGGAGTACCCTACCAATATAAGATGAATAATAAGAAGAGAGCCATAGAAGATAGAGAGGGCTTGGCAAGTGATGAAGAAGAGGTAGAGGATATCTGGGCTATGGATTAAATTGAGGAAATACTGCGTGCAACATACGAAAGAAATACAATATGTCCAAGGGAAGGAACATAAGCCAACACTCCTATCTATATCAGTGTCAGTGTGGAACCCATAACCCCATGTGCGACTAATACACCAGAAAGAACACCAACATTTAGACAACCGGATTTTAGTGGAATAAAGACAAAAGGAAGTGCACCCAACCAAGGAGTAGCAACTAGAGGATCTAGTTTAGGAAGTAGTAGTCAATTATCTACATTGCGCGGAGGTAGTATTTCATTACAATTCAATATGGCAGGACATGATCCCACCATTAGGTTACCATAATTCAAGGGAGAGGCATCAAAGGATCTTGAAAATAACTTGTTCATATATGAGAAGATATGGGAAGCAAAGAAGATCACAGATGAGGATACAAAACTTTCACAGTTATCTATCATGCTAAGAGACCGCCCGTTGGATTGGTACATGAGTCTAGCTGTAAACAATCCACCAAGAACAACACATACTATTGAAGATGTGAAGAAGTTGTTGATAAATGAATTTCATAAGTCCATTTCAAAAGATGAATACATGAATGAGATGATTGAAATCAGAAAGAAACTAGGTGAGTTTGTTTGGGATATTGATCATAGGTTCAAATGATTGAAGGGTAAGTTGAAGTATGTCATGAATGACATGCAACATAGACATCTCTTTGTGAATTAACTACTACCACATATGAAATACCATTTGAGGCAACATAAGTTTCAAACTCAAGCAGAGGCTTTGCACATAGCCTTACAACCAAAAGAGAACCAATATCTGAAGATATACCCAACAATAGAAGAACTAAAGGAGGATCCGAAGAACCTCACATTTCAAATGAACTAGAATAAGAGCAAAGAGAAAAGAAAAGTTGTTTTGTGTACTACATGCATGATAGAAGGAAACCACAAGAATGAGTTCCTAAATTTTTCACAGTACATGGAAACATGGATACCAAACCCTTTTCCAATAGGAGGACCATGGTGTGATATATATAAAACAAATGGGCATGATCCATATCATTGTCCAATGATGAAGAAGTACCAGAAAATACCCAAAAACTCATACTGCAATTTTTGCAAATTAGTGGGTCATGATAACAGATATTGTAGGAGAATGGACCTGATGAGGGAAAAAAATTTAGATACTTATAGGGTGAAAGAAGAGATGATGACAAGGAAAAATGAACTAGAGTTCAACTAGGCACCACCTCCATATATAATGTGCAACATTAGTACAACGTTGTGAAACCGTAGTATAACACTGTGAAATGACAATATAACCCCACATAGTATAATCAGGTGCCTTAGTACAACACATCACGAGTAGATTGAGGTGGATACAAAGGTGGAGGATGAGGTAGAGGAGGATTTGGAAGAGGAAGAGGTCTAATAGTGTGCCAAAAATTCCAATATCCAAAACATTATGCAAGGGAATTTCCACTTCCACCTGTGACATGTATGTACTATTTTGAAATAGACCATGATATAGAGGAATGGCCAACAATTTTGGGGAAGATTCAAGAAAAAAGGAACCAGAAATATCAAAATGTTCATTGGATTTCTGTGGAATCCAGGGATGATGGAAGAAATACCAACATATTTATGTGTAGAGGAGCTAAGTCAAAAGCTGACACAATAAGACGTGAGCCGACACAACACCAATGGGTGGAGAAGAATACTAAATCACATAAAAAGATTGATGCAGGGAAAGAAAAGGAAGCATTCAAGGAGGCGAGACAAGAGTTCCTTAAACAATATGTTGCATCTACATTAGCTTCCCAACATACTTAGAATCTACCAATGTACTATATTCCCTTATCAATGGATCTGGTCAGCAAAGTACCACCTATAGCACAAGTAAGTACCATAAAGACTTTCCACAATGTTGTGTTAAACTACTGAATGATCCATCATCTATTAAAGATTTTAAAAATAAATTAGAAATATGTAACACAGAGGAAGTGAGGAAGTTAGAATAGAAAATAGTCAATCACCTCCGTACGATAAGGAGGACAAGCAAAGAATTCAGACTGAATGCCAACAATGGAGATTTCAATATGGGAGACATTATATTAGACTTAGGATCTGAGGTCAAAGTATTACCTAAGAAGACATGGAAATGTATGGGATATCCCATATTACGCTACTCACCTATCCAATTGAAGCTAACAAACCAACACGAAGTTCTACCAATTGGAAGGCTTAAGGGTGTGATAGTAGATCTGGATGGAGTGTGCACTAAGGTAGACTTTGAAGTGATAGAAATAGTAGATGGTACACCAAATTATCTTGGCTTGGATTGGGCATTTTATAAACATGCCTAATCAACTTGACGACAAGGAATATGACCTTTGAATCAAGATAATATAGAGTCATTGCGCCATTAGACCCTTCAGAAGGGGAAATGTTCATAGAACCAACTTGTCTGGATTTAGAGGAAATAAACCAATTATACAGAGCAACCACACATGAAGAAGATTATGTCACCAATTTCAGATGGGGTACTAAACTTGAGGAGCATTACATCATGTGCTTTTAATTCAGATACAAGGTTGGAAAATTGGCAACAAAGATTACATGAAGTGTCCACAAGAAGGTGCACAAGAATATACCGCACAGTAACATGGGTGGGTACAGAGATAAGAGAACCTCCCAGTTTTCATGGAATAAATGAATTAGAAGAATTCCTAAAAACATACAGAGATGAAGTGTTAGAGAACTAGAGGCTCTTATCCTTGGAAATTTCACTCAAAGAAACACCCGCAATATGGTGGGGTGAAAACAAAGAAATAATTAAGAACTAGTACCAATGTAAGAGGTTACTGCGCATCCGATTTGGCACAGAACAAGACACCAATAAAATGAAGAGATATGATGGACATGGGACACCAATAGAACATTTTGAGAGATGAAGAACACTACGGAGGATGACACCACAAGAGGAATGGCCTCGTCACTTCATCCATACACTAGAAGGACTTCCAGAAAACTGGTATGTAGAACAGGAACTACACAAAGGCACTGCGAAATGGATAACATTACAATAAAATTTTATAGTAACCTTCTCATTTGAACATGAGAACCCCAACATGGATCCAACACTGAATTAGATAAGAGGTGTGATATTTATTGATGAACCATAGGTTGAAATCATGATAAAATACCAACAACAGAATATACAGATAGTCAAAGAACTACTGTCATGATATCATGTGCAAGAAGAAACACCAGAGGAATATGACCCACAAAACATTCATATTACAGAAGTTGAAGGTGAAAGATAGGTGGAAGGTCCATTTTTGGAATCACAAGTATTTTCTACACCTATCAAGGTAAATAAAGTCAACATTGGGACAACTAAGAATCCCAAAATGGCCAAGATTGGAGACTACTGGGATGAACAAACACTAGAAAGGATAACATATTTATTGCGTGAGTACATTGAACTATTCCCAACAAAATTTACATGGATGAAAGACATAGAAGGAGATCTAGGAGAGATGAGCATACCTCTCAAACCTGATGATAGATATGCTAGATAGAGACCGTATAGACTAAATCCAATATATAAGCAAAAAGTGAAAGCATAAATTGAAAGAATGTTGGAAGCTAGTAGCATAGAACCAGTGGAGTAATATGAATGGATAAGCCCTATGGTAGTTCAAGAGAAGAAACAAATGGGGATAAGGATTTGTGTAGATCTCAAGAAACTGAATGATGCTTGCCTACATGACCCTTTCCCTACACCTTTTACAGATGAAGTCCTAGAGAATGTGGGAGGTCAGGAAGCATATTAATTTACATATGGATTCTCAGGCTACCATAAGATCAAGATAGCCCCAGAATACAGGTACAAGACTACTTTTTCCACAGAATGGGGATTCTACCAGTACATAGTCATGCCTTTTGGGATGAAGAATGCACTAGCAATATTTTCAAGGGTGGTAATATCTTCTTTTAATGAGTTCATATATTAGCTTCTAGAAGTGTATCTAGATGATTGTACTGTATATAGTATGTTAAAATACCATGTGGAAGTATTAAGGATGATGTTGGAAATATGCAGGCAGTGTCAGATATCATTGAATATCAAGAAGTGCATTTTTGGGACACCTTTTGGAATACTGTTGGGACATATAGTTTGTAAACAAGGGTTATTGGTGGATCTTGCTAATATTGCAATCATTGTTAATTTACCACCACCAAAATCAATGCGCCAGTTGAGAGAAACATTGGGACATACAAGCTACTACAAAAAATTTAAAAAAGGGTATGCACAGATCACTGTGCCAATGGAGAAACTGTTAAAGAAATATACTAAATTTCAATGGAATGAGGATTGTCAACAAGGTTTGGACACCCCAAAAGAAAATATGGTCACAACACCTATTATCACGTGATCACCCATCAAGTGTAACGAAGTTGAATGCAAGATCTGATCACTTGTCAAGTGTAACAAATAGAGAAGAACCTACCAACTTGGAAGACAACTTCCTTGATGTGTAGCTATTTTTAGTCGAAATAGTTGATGAACATTTTCCCAATATTATTGAATACTTGAGTACAAGGATTGCGCCACAAGAATTTAAAACTGTCCAGAAGAAGAATCTGGTAGTTAGAGATACAAACTATCAATTGATTGTAAGACACTTATACAAAATGGGCATAAACAACATTTTGAGAAGATGTGTACTAGAACATGGAAGGCCTAGGATTTAGGCAGAAGCTCATGAGGGAATAGATGGAGGAAATTATGCAGGAAAATCTACCACATAGAAGGTATTGCGTGCAGGACTATGGTGGCCAACAATTCACAAATATGATAAGGAATATTGCCAGAGATGTGATGTCTATTAGAGGGTTGGTAAACCTAATAGAAGGGATGATATGCCCCTCATACCACAAGTAACTTTGTAGATATTTAAGAAATGGGAAATATACTTTGTGGGGCCAATCCATCCATGAACAAAAAGTTGAGGAGTGAGATATATTATTACTGCGGCATGATACTTAACAATATGGGTAGAAGCAACACTAGTCAAAGAATGCATTGTAGAGACAACAACACACTTCTTATTTGAGCAAGTGATCACTAGATTTGGTTGTCCAAGGATTTTGATGAGTGAGAAAGGTACGCACTTTATCAACAATACTATCAAGGCTATGACTGAGGATTTTTAAGTCTATCATCAGAAGAGTACACCATACCATCCTCAAGCAAATGGAACAGTAGAAGCCTTCAATAATAACTTAGAGACTTCTCTGACAAATAACTTCAATGTTAACAGGATGATTGGGACTTGAAAACACTAGCACTATTATGGGCATACAAGACTACATGTAACAATTTGACAGGATAGACACCATTCAGGTTGGTGTATGGGAAAGAAGTAGTAGTACCATTGAAATTTTTGGTACCCAGTCTGCATGTAGAAACAATTACCAACATGATAGAAAAATGTGCAGTCAAGGAAAGGCTCAATCAACTAATGGATATGGAAGAGGATAGGATTCTGGTAGGATTTCACCAAGAAGTAAAAAAATCAAGAGACAAATATTGGCATGACAAACATATCAAGAGGAAGAGTTTCAAGGAGGGAGACATAGTCTTTCTCTATGACAACAAATGTTTTCAACATCCTGGTAAATTCAAAATGCATTGGTTAGGGCCCTGTGAAGTCAATATTGTCACAAATGGGGGATCTGTAAAGTTAAAGGATAAGGTATGAGTAGAGATGAAAGGAATGATCAATGGGAGTTGATTAAAACTATAAAGGGATAGTCGACCTCCTAGCACTTAAAACTTTCAATGCAATAAGAAATCATGTAAATAGTGTACTATAGTAGAAGTTAAGATAGAAAAATGATAAAAAGAAATAAAAAGGAGAAAAAGAAGGAAAATAAATACAAAATTAGAAAAGAGAGAAAATACAAAAACAATGGGGAAAAATTGCACGCAGTATCTACTACAACAAACATGAGAAGGAAACATGCAATAAAAATCAAAATTGGCACAAATTCACTCAATAAGAAAAAGTGAAAACAACCTGGTCTATAAAAGGCGAAAAAGTGTAGAGTTATTCAACACTTTGAAAATTTCAAGATAAGAGTGAGAAAGAGAACCCATGCCCTAGTTTTCAATTGCCAAAGTAGCAATCCAGGGTCACAATAGTTACATAGGATGACTCCACCAAAGTTTGGGTCACCTGACAAGGCCAAAGGTGCAAAGCGAGGATGCAACAACCTTGGAATATAGTCAAGCTTGAGGACATGACCACCTCAGACCTAGAATCAATTATCCCAATGCAAGTCGAGGAAGATCTACCTACAACACAATAAGAAGAGATAAGACAAAGCTCTAGGGTAAAAAATGGGGGTTCAAACTCTAACCTCGAGATGCCAGTGAGAACAGATGACACAGTGGGGCTGCAACAGTCCTAGGAACAAGATGAATTATTGGTCGAAGACATCATGGACTGACCAGAGTTAGCTAGGGAATAAGAGGGCACAAAACCAGTAGAGGTAGGCACGTATGTTGCAAGGTAGAAAAGAAATACCCCTGATAGTATGGAAATTACCCTTACATTCCTTCTAGATGCAGTCCCACTGTTGATGAAATGTTGGGAAAGCTACCAAAGTTGAGGTACCCATACCATGACATGCACGACATGACCAATTTTCCAGAATTGGCTGAGGAAAAATATATGATCAACACAGGGGAGATTGGACCCCTACGAAGGCCAATGCTAGAGCCTATGCAGTGGATTATGGGGCTGTATAACTCAGGTATAATGAGCCTCTTGGACATACTACATTTTGGGTGATGTAAGAATGTCAGTCTGTGCATCAAGCATCTAGTCTCTCGGGTGCATGGAGGCATTCTTTGGATGGACACACTAGTACAGATCGACCTGAAATTAATTCCAAAATAATAGGATTTCCTACAGTTGGTGTACCTCCAGAAGACTCTTGGAAAACAAAGCACGTGAGAAAGAACGGGCGTAACAAGTGAAGGCATAGTTCGACACGACCAGGGGGAATATAGGCATCATCATCAAAGAAATAAATGATGATGCCATAAGATTCACCAGTAAACTAATGGTGTGAAAGATTCTAATAAAATGTCACAGAGAGAAAGTGCCAACATAAGTGATCCCAGTAGCAGTGCAATTCACAGAGGGGATCAAGTTCAGTTGGGCATCATACCCACTGAACCAATTTCTACTTGACTATACAAAACATAGGAAAATGGAACCGAATTCCATTAATCTTGGTTGATAATAATAATAGCTATGGCAAGTTGGCAGGATCCCAAGTTCTCCGCATTCTTAGAAAGAGTGGGAAAATTCTACGTGGCTAGGTATGAGTCTATCTGGTAGGCGAAGGATAACAACACACAACAAGAAAACAACACTATGTTTTCCATGTTGGTAGAATAAATCTAGCAGTGCACATCAAACATATGGTGCATACCTATGGAGGTCAGGTAGGAAACAAAGGGGATAGATAAATTCAAGGCATCCCAACATCACCTATGGATCTAAGCCATGAGGGATCCCAAAAAGGAATGGTTGAAGATGAAATATTCATCAATAGGGAAGAGGTGGATTGGATTATCAAGGACTGGCCTACACAGTGGAAGTCACTTGCAGCAAAAATAACTATGAGGACATGTGCGGATCAGTACTCCAAGCTTAAGGAAAAGGCTGATGTAGGCTCATCAATGAGGATAGGTAGCTCTATGGATAACACTTGAACAACTACAACACAAACCCTACCAAGTGGGAGTAGTGCGGTACCAAAAAGGCCGAGGAGAATGCCCACAAGAGAAAGAACAGGAAGTCGAGTGCAAACATGGCCAAAGGAAAGCATACATTCTTAAGAGGAAGGAGGCCAAGAAACAATGATAGAGGCACAACCCTCACAAATGACAAGGAATCCCATGCAAGGAAAATATGTGCACAAGAAGAGGAAGTATGAAACAAAGGACCCCGACATCACCCTCACATGGGATGATGCAGAGCTCGTTGTGGATAAGATCCAAGAAAAGAGTGAGGAAGTGGTAAAAATAGTCGAGGGTCAAAGGGAGAATATTATGGCTAAGATGTTATAGGTTCACACAAACATCCATCATCTATGGAACTGGGCTGAGTCACAGACCACTGCATGACCACAGGAGGAGACACAGAGGCCACCTTTGTAGAGAGAAGGTGAGGAGACTGTGCAAGTTGTTTTCCAGGGTAGGGAGACATTCATGATAACATGTCAAATTATCAACTTTGATCAGGAGACAACACATAAACCCCTATAAGAGGTGGAACAAGTAGATTTTGTGATGGCGCAGATCCCCACAAAGGCCTTATATGAGATACACTCTAGCATCATGGAGGAATTACACTCTAGGGATCGCGAAGATGCCACAAATATAGAGGTGGGAAGAGGGGTCGCATAGACACTCCATATCACATGAGACCAGTTGAATGATGAAAAGGAAGAGGAGGAAGAACACATAGATATGCTAGAGTAGGGATTGACAACGACATACAACTGAATCCCCAACAGTGTGCAGGAAACAGAGAGAAGCACATAGGATAAGATCAACCTCATCGCACAGAAAATTGGCCAGTACAGGAAAGAGATTGAGGGTCTAAAAGAGAATCTCAATCCCATGACCCCACCCAAGGTATGAGAGCATAGGAAAGAAAAAGCTGCACTCCAACTGGAAGAAATGGAGAAACAAGTCAACAAAGCAGCATGATTGTTTGAAAAAGCAATGCAGCTTTGGACAACATTGGAGGAGGACGAGAAGGTATAGAAGTGGGACTAGGAAGAAGAAATAATAAGCACAACAATCAAATACCTAAAGAATAAGACAAATACAATGATCATCACAAAGCGTCTGAAAGGAACACAAGATATGAAGAAGCTGCAGGCTGAAATAAAAGAAACACAAATGCAGAGGCATGAAAGATAGGTGCAGATGGAACCCCTTCAAGACCAAACAATGAATATGATCACGTAGTTGGAGCATGATCCAGGTGGACATCAGTGGCCACCCACCTTTTCCAGCTAGCTCAAAACAACTTTCTGGCAATTTTTGTAATTTACTATTTTTAGCAGTTTTTCGGGTCCCGAACTTTCAGAGCCGTTTTGAGGCCCTAAACGATGCTTTTTTGGGTATGTTGCAGTTGAAAAATCTCAAATTTTCAGAAAATGTTGTATTCCTTGGATAGATATTTCCAACAGGTTATCGTATGCCTAAAACGAAGATCGTATGAAAAAGTTACGACCCCGGGAAGTTGATGTACTGACTTGCCCAAACGGGGCCCACATGACTTTTGGTGCTTCATCTCCTAGGGTTAGGTTTTTGGATGTCTAGGATTTTTGAAAATCCTGTTTATTGTAAAAATGCCTTCAGTGCCTCATTGTAATGATCTTCTTGTGAATGAGCACAGCCGTCACATCTCTCCTTAGAGATAAGTTGCCACCATTCCAACAATTTTGTTTTCTGCTGTATTTTACAGTTTCATCTTATTTCCTTATTGAATAGAAAATCAGTTTGATTGTATCTCTGTTATTCTGTGTTAATAATATGTTGATAATCTTTAGTCATTTATTTCTGCTCATAAAATTTGGATCAAAGGAGTAGAATATGAACATGGCACAAGAACAGGCAAAGTGCACAGCAATGATCCACGAAGAGATCACAACGCAAACATTAGAAGTTCTTGCAGAGAAAGCCACACAGGTCCATGCAAGAGGAAGGGAACTTGCAGGAAAGTTCCACATCCTAACATAGCTTTTCAAAGGAGTGTGCATTGCCTAGGTGGCTCAGATCTAGCCACATGTTAGTGTTGGGGACATGTTGGGTGCAGGTCAACTTTGAGGAAGAATCCAATTTTGGAAAGTAAAGCTTAAATTAGAAAAATATAGTTGGAAGGAAAAGAAGCACGTGTGAGGGAAGGTCGCATGCAAAGGAGGAAAGCATGAAATGCATTCATGTATGAAAATCTAACCACATTAGGGTTATGGTTTTTGTAAGAGATTGTAATGTCTGTGTTATCACCATAAAACATTTCTGTGTGAAATCGCGTTTTCAAGACTTAGCAAGGTGCTAAACTAATGTGGATGTGTGAAAAACTAGAGGACATGGATAAATATGGAGGGAGGAGGCTATATATGGTGGGTGGTTAGGTGATGGGGCCCAACACATCGCCGATTGCGAAACTCCCTAGATCGACGGTCGAAGATCCTTTCGGGGGGAGGAGTTGTGCAGAGGATAATTCCCAAAAGCGGGTCGAAAAATAAACCATGGTTTTGGGTCAGGACCACATGGTGTCACTGGGTGCATTTCAGGGCGATAAGCGGGTTTCCACAAGCCACTTCCTCACACCCCCAAAATACTGGAAAAGTATATAAAAGGGGCTCTTGTCATTTATTTTATTATTTTTCAAATACTAGAATATTTGAAAGTTGGCGTGATGACTCCATTCAACTTAAGAACAAAAGTATGCCAAAATCACACCATTTTCGCTCATTTACAGGTATTTTTCATTGCCACCATGGACCCTATCATAATGTCAGTGATAGAGAAATACCCCGTGTCAAATAAAGAAGCTCTAATTGACCGAGATTTAGATGTGTTCGACATTGAAATCACCATTTCACCCATCTCTGTATCCAGAGCTAATCTGTCTGATAATGTAGGGAAAGCAAATACCCTTCCTTGAAGCATTCCATGCCACTATAGTCCCTTACGCTGTCGAGGTTGCGTTCCTTTTTATGAGAATTTCATCGTTAATAAACAAGGGTTTGAGGTCTTGTGTAGGGTAGAGAGTCTATCAATTCGAGGTGCCTTTGACATACCAGATTCCTTCTCCGTAGTGTCTGAACTGTTCAAGGAAGAAAATCTAATTAGGGTTTATAGAGAGTGTCCATCAGAAGTCAAAGATCTATTTTTACAGACAATTTTCAAACCAAAGCATCTTTCAAAAATTCTGTCTTTGCCAATGAGTGTGAGTATTATGGTTATTGAGGTCCAATGGGACTGTTCTTTGATGAGTCAAATTTTAGGTCTAGATAATGAAAAGCATGTGGTCGAAGTCATGTTGGGTTTCCTGTTGGCATTTTTTAAGTTAGAGTCTAGTCCATCAGTCTGTGTCAGTTTCGACTAGTTCATAGCTGATAACATCCATAAACAAATAGTGAATTTTCTCTCGCTGAGACATTTCAGATATTACACATACTTGGTGAAGATATTCCTGGAAACAAATAAAAGATAATTTCCAGAAGAAAACTTCATATCAACTAAATGTAAGAGGATCACATTTCTCATCTTCATCAACAAAGTCATGTCCAGGGTTTATAGCTTGATTTTCAACACCATCCTACCAAGAGTCCTGGATGACATGAGGAGCTATTTACAACCAAATCCAGAAAACATAGTGGGGGAATGACTACTGTTCATGAATTCAACTGTGGTATGGGTTTATGGTTGTCATGAATCCCCCTATATTCTACCTATTTTTATGACACCTAGAGTCTTTTCCCTTGAATTTATTAGGCAAAGAATCATATCAGAGACTGAGCATTTCATAAAATTACACAAAGCCTCCAACCTCAAATTCCATTTCATCATTGGACCCTTCATTGTCAAGACTAGATCATGCTTATCTCATATCCAAGCAAAGCTCAAAGAGTTTGGTTTTGCACAGCTACAGAGAAGAAGATATGATCCACATCATATCATATCCAAGAGAATATCGATGAACAAAATTCCCCTTACGAGCATGAACATGTTGAGGGTTTTGACAAATTGGAAAATCTAGAAGTTTGTGGTGATATGGAAACAATCTTGCAACTATATCAAACAAAACAAGTGGAGGAAACCCTGCAACATACTCAAACAAAAAAAACTCCTCAAAAGATGATATTTAAAGTACCCAAAGTAAGTGTTTACAACAAGAGAAGTAGTTCTGAATCCATGTGCACCAGTGATAACCAGACTTCCCCTAAGAAGATGAAGATCACACAATCCCCCAAAATAGTGGATCTAGAGGAGGAAGAGTCTAAAGAACAAGTGAATATGGATATGGTGGAGAGTGGTACCTACACTGTATAATTTGAGAAGGGTAGCAAGATCCAAAGTGAAGGAAGCTCAAGAAATTTCAGCAACAAAAAGCACATCTTTGATAAGACATCTGGAGCAACTTATCAATCTAAAGAAGATTTGTCGAAAAAATATGCTGAGAAAGGAAACATGTCCATCGATGAAATGAGGGAGTTTGTCCCTAAAGTGGAAAATATTTCTCAGCACAAGTCTTCTCTATTCACAACAAGAGATATAGAGAAGAGAAAATTTAATATAACAGTTTCAGATGAAGACAAAGTATCTGAGTTCAAGAGAAAATATGACAACATTAGTGCTCTAGACAAAGTCAAATTCCACAGGAATACTAGTGATATGATCTATTATGATTACTTGGGTCTAAGTCTGAAGAATTCAAAGCTGACATCTTATGAAATAAAGTTGGAAGGGAAGTTGAGGCAAGAAAAGGCATCCAACAAAGCTTGGAAAACTCAGGTCAAGAGGCTAGAATCTGAAGTCCCTTAGGGGGTGAAATCATCATTGGATGAAAAGAACAATCTAATTCAAATCTTGAAGAAGAAACTGAAAATGTCTACCATAGAGCATATGCAAACAAAATAATTGGTTTCTCTAGAACAAGAAAAGGAAGCATTTCGATAAGAGGAATTGAACTACAAGGCTAAGGTATTACAACTAGAACAAGAAAGGGTGAATTGGTCACAAGGATAGACATAATTATTGAACATGGCTGTAGTTGTGCCTCCTACTGTAGAATCTAGGCGAAACATTGAAGGACTTGTCCAGGCTATGTCACAAGTTAGCCTAAAGGTAGGAGAAATCAAGGGGTTAAAGGGAGACATAGAGAAATTGAAGCGGGAAATGAAAACAAAATAATAAAGGATGGCTCCATTTCAAAAGGAGAATCAAGATTTGTAGAAAAGAATAGACAAGATGAAAATAAGATTGAGGGGAAAATGACTGTTACAGGGAGCCAAACACATCATTTGGTATTCTATATTTGCTAAGGCTTCCAATTTCAAAGTGTATTTAAACTTCATCAATGATAAAGACAACATGGTCATCACAACCAGGAGCAGGTGCACTGTTGTAAATGAGACCTTAGCAAAGAAACCATTAGAGTGTGCCCAAAATTCCATAAACCTACTAAACTCCATCCCTACTGAAGAAATTCAGACCATTGGGGTCAAATATAGAACTGCATTGATCATCTAGGCTAGGAGGTTTATTGCCAAACATAATCTGCTAAAATCATTCCAAATTAAATATACACAAATGGATCGAAGTGTACACGAATTCAAGGATCTGTTTGAAGAATTGTTCATTAAAGGCCTCCCATCATTTTGGGATGGTAAAGGAAAACTATATGATAAGGAAGAATACAATTCTCACCTCACTCAATGCAGAATGGATCACTCCAAGTTTGAAAACCTAGAGGAAATCTTGAAAGGATAAACCCTGTGTTGGCATAGGGGAAGACCCAGGGTTCAACACTACAAMAATGCACCAACAAAACCCTAACTACTGACCCTTTCAGCAACACCTGCRAAGAAGATGAAGTCTCACCCGAGGTAGAAGTAGGGGTGGTTGTAGGACTCAAGTGTGTGCAACCTTAGCTGGGACACAGATATGTGATTATGATACTTAATAGAGCACTTAAAACCRTCAGTTCCTCAATATGCAATCAATATCTACTTCRCTGATAAAACAGAGCTTCRCAACATTCACACTGATCTAAGGTAGTTAAGTACTTARCACACACAGATGGATCAGATCTAGTAGAAGAAAGTACTAAGCACATTCATAGAAGTCAGATATAACATTCTTACACACCATTAGCACAAAGAATGAACATATTTATCTATCTCTATCAAATCACTTAGCAAGAGAGTCATAAACACATTAAGACAAACACAAATCATAACAACATAGTGTTTATGTGGTTCACCCCCACCCCAGGGCTATGTCCACCAACTCTTCTTCTTTATTGTCTTCGGTCAATAGGTTACATGCATAGAGCCTCAAAAACCTTACTCCGCATAGGACAAAAGATCTGCACAACTCACTAGATCCTTCTTCCTTGCAATCTAGCACTAAGCCTTCCACAATCTGCTACAATGACCTACACTTAGCTCTGCAAGTCTCTCACAGTCATGCACAAAGCACTTACAGACTCCATTTACACTTAGCATACATTCACATCACATAGATGAACCACCACTTCTATCTAGCCTAAGGGTCTATTTATATATTAAAATATAGGCCTAAACATGGGTAAACCCATGGGCTGACATCCCATTCCCGTTACATATTCCCACATCCCAAAAAGGACCCAAAAAGGGGCCGAGATCTCGTGATCTCTGATCTGTCTTGTGATCCTCCTTTGATAGGCTGTTGAAGTCCAAAAATAGATCAAACTTGACTAGATATCAACAAAACTTGGTCAAGGGCCAACATGCCCCCAACACTCACCCATGACTTGTCCTGAGTCACTCTGATGTAGGGATTTATGATTCAAATGTTTCGAGCTTGGCTTGAATTTCTTCGACTTGCTATTGTGTTACGCACTCTTTTTCAACAATTTCTTGAATGACTGTATCATTCACAGGTCCTTCCAGGCATTGTTCTATCACAGTGCTAACCTGCTTTAGTTCTGTTCCCTGGCCTTCTACCTTTGTGAACAACTGATAGGACTTATCTTGTACTGGTTGGAGTTTATGAGTTATCTCCATAACTCTGCTCTGGATATTATGGATTTACTATTGGGCGGTTTGCTTCTCTTGAGATATCTTCATTCTCTCCATAGATGATAGAGACTTCATTTGCGCATATAGTGTTTTTGCGTGCTGCTTCACTTCCTGGAGTTGTGACTCTAGTGCTTGCAACTCTGGGTTCTCGGTAAGTTTCTCATATATCTAGGTATTGTGATCAACGAATTGATTTCATTCTAAGGTAAGGGCCTTCAGTCTGTCAACTGCACTGTGGGCAGTGGCTTCTCGTTGGTCTCTTACCTCTTGTGGAGTCTCTGGTATAGTGCGTAGCTCTAAATTTTCTATGCACTGCAAGAGTTGCTGGATTACTTCTTCAAGTTGCACTACTTGCTTCGTGACTTGATCCTCTACCTTTAATTCTATGACAGTCACAGAGCGAAGTGATCTGTTGACCATTTCCTTCACTTCGAGTTGCTCGGCGAGCAACTGTTCCTTGGCTTGCTGCAACTGTGCCTTTTCTTCATCAAACTTTGCTTGGAGAGTGTTTTTTTCCTGTTCGGTAGCTCGATGCTATTCTACAATGTTAAGAACTTGAATAGATCTACAAATATAATCACCACAAATACTTAATACACAATAGATCCATAGAGCAATATAGAAGACCAATATACAAAATATCCTCTATTACTATCAAACTCTTGAGGTAGGGCAACACCATACAATGGATCCTATTATGGAAGGGATCCTCTCCTGTTCACTTGTCTCTTCGAGGGGGCATCTTCCTATTGAGCTTCAACTCCATATACAATACTTATATTCATTTCCCATTACATTGTTTGAACCCCTTTATATAGTGCTACCATCACCTAAGAATATTATAGAGGAGGAATCTTCTAGAAGTAGAACCTTCTAAGAAGTCCTCTTACATTTATTATATCTAACTACCCATTTATTATATCTAACTACCATGTTGGGCCTTATTTAATAATATAGTGGACCTAGTCCACTTTACATTGAATGGCCTCCACTATTATCACTATGGGTCCTCTGCCCCCCCCTACTACCTCTCTAGCGACCTTACATTCAATCCCCCTTATGAAAGCGTTGTCCTCAACGCTTGATGTACAACCATATACCAAGGTCCCATGGATAAGTGTGGACCATAGTGCTGAGGTAGACTTGAGAAAAAGGGTCCCATTGAGAAATGGTAGCCACCATGCTGAAGTAGTACAACCACCATTGTAAGCCCGGGTCCCATGTCCAAGTGCTCATGTGAACTCCTCGTGGAAGATTTTGGATCCCAATAACCAACTCAAAATGATGCTCCAAAGACTGACTTCTATCATGTGGATCCAAATAAGAAGATTCATCCACATAGTGGGAGATCATCAAAGATGAATCGGGAAGGAACAATACCATTTTATAATATGCAGGTTGGACGCTGGTAACTAGCTCCTGATGTGGGGCATTGATGTTCTCTACAGAAGGTGGAGTACAGTCATCAAATAAAATATGAAATAGGTTGTCATCCCAGAAATGACAACTATCCATATACCAATCATCACAATCGGCCTCAAAATCATACCAATCATATATTTCTTTATTATATTCATCCCTGATGTCCGCCATAAGAAATCTCTTCTGCATGCTATCCAATGAATCTTGAATACTACGGAAACTATCATTGAGGCCATCTACAAGGTCATGCAATCTAGCATCCAATGTGTCATACAATTGAGATTTAAATTCTTCAAGAATTTATTTGAGGGTTTGAGAGGAAATAGCGACCTGAGAACACTATGAACTCTTTGGTCCCACAGCCGTCATGAAAAAACCCAAAAATAGAACAATAACTTTTGACATAAAATCGTGGCTTTTTTTGGAATAACCCTAAAAAACTGTTGAATTTAAAATGCCCATAACTTCACTTCCCGGACTCCGCTTCGGCTGATTTGTTTTTTGAAATTGGGTGAAATTGTGAGAGGAACTCAGGTATCTAATTTTTTTGGGCAAATCTGGCCTCCGGATTCTACAGAAATAAAAACAAATCGCACTGTTGTCCACAGAAAATACCCTAAAAATTGCAAATTTTAAAACTTCAATATCTTGACTTCCTGGACTTCGTTTCAGATGATTTTGTTTTTCAACTTGGGTGTTTTTCTGACAGAAACTCAGATATGCAAGATTTTTCTGCAAAATTTTCACATAAATATATAAAAAAATTATGGAATTTCGCGGCCCTCTTTTTTCTTCTCCGAAAAAAAATTGCAAAAATAGAAAATATTTTCCCACAATGTCTGCCAAGGAAAGTGCTTTGATACCACTTGTTAAGTATCATAATAGATATAAAAATATAATCACCAAAAATACTTAATACACAATAGATCCACAGAGCAATATAAAAGAACAATATACAAAATCTCCTCTATTACTATCAAACCCTTGAGGTAGGGAAACACAATACAATGGATCCTATTATGGAAGGGATCCTCTCCTATTCAGTTGCCTCTTAATATCCCTCGGCCGAATCCAAATGAAAATGTAATCCAAGTATATTTAAGCTAGTGAGATGTTTAGACATCATTTTTGTAATACACCTTTCATGGCATGGTGCACACATATACTGCACATTAAAGTGATGTAGTGTGCACATTTCAGGATACCATGCGTCGTAACTAAAGAGCGCGCAACCTTGAGGTCAACGAATACCACACACAGTAACTAAAGTGCATGAAATATTAAGGTCAATGAACGTTTATGTATATGATATGCATTATAGGCCGGTGAGCCAGTATTATAAGCCATAATTCTTATGTTTTGGAATTACGCTAGAGCACCTAGATGTTAAAGGCCAATTCAGATATTTTGTATATGTCTCATGATTAATATAAAATACATCGTTGCACGCAGACCGACCACGATAAAAGAGAAGGGGGACTAGATTCCACCATATAGGGATAGGGAGGGCCTAAATTTAAGAACAAGGATAATCTAGAGATCTTAAAGCCGAAAATAAATATTATATTAATATTTCTTAAAAACATAAAGTACGAATAATTAATTTATCCTAAGTCCTAAAGTAGGGGACAAGTGTATCATAGTAGCTTCCAACATGACAAGTGTCAATTTGGAGACATGCATACTTATTTCTGAGACTTAGTTTCTTTGGGGGGATCAACCATTGTGGGCGGGGGGGGAAGAGAGGGGTGGAAGAATTGCTGAGAATCTTACCATTTTTTCTTTGACCAGAGAACCAATATCTGTGATACATTCTGTTAGTCCTTGAGCTATCCTCGTACATTCCTACCATCATACCCAGACCAGATCGATAACCATTCCTGTTGGTGTACCTGTCATCTTGGGAGCGGGATTGAAGAGGCGAGTTGTTAAGCCCATGAGAAATTCTCTGAGTGAGAGAATTGTTGGGGATCAATTTCCTGAAGGTGCTAAACTGAAGCTACAACACTCTGAGATTTTTGGTCTGGCCTGTTGCTGAATCCCTAGAAGGGAAGTGGGGTAGTCGAAGGACTGTTGAGAAGAGAAGGGGCACACTTCCTTGGGTGGGACAAGCATATGTGGTAGGAGAGGTTGTAGGCTATGGTTGAGTGAACACATGAGAGGGAATCATTTTGGTTGACCGTGTACCTTTAGCCTGGTTAGGAATCCCTTACCCGGGTGGAGTTTAGTCCCATCTTGGGGGTGACTCATTGTTGAGAGTGATGAACAGTGTAGTCTAAGGATGGGAGGTTCGTGGATGGTCTGCACACAGTTGGTGGCATTCCTACCAAGATAAGTACCGGTTATGTGATGAATTTACATGCTGCATTGTCATTTATGTGTTATTTTATTGGTTTTATTGCATGTGTGATCATAACTGTCCATATGTTTAAGGGTATACCCCTGTGTATGTTGCATCTCTGTGTTTACTGTTAATTCATCCTGAAAATCATATATTTATAGAATGCAACTGTTTGTTTATGCTTTATATGTGAAGATTCTGCTAGAGCGTTGTATGTATATGTTTAATTTCATGCAGTTAAATATGTATGTATGTATGCTTGTGTGTATATATATGTATTTGAAGAGAAAAAGTTATGTGAGATAGCTTAGTTGAATACTGGGGTGTTAAAATATGTTGTCAGAACTAAGTTAAGTGTCTGAGTAGTGACATTCCCTGGACTGTTGGTGGTTGGGGGTATGTTATAGTATGGTATCAGAGCGTTAGTTTTCAACACTGAGCCTGAATGGGCCAAACAAATCGAATGGAGGCAAGATTACAGTATGGTATACAATATAAATTGAGCCACCGTGTGGACGAATAATATGTAGGGATGCACGTGCTAAATTTAGCATTGCGTGGAGTGCATACACATAGTAAGGGTGCATGTGGTGTGCATAGTATGGTAAGGCACAATGAATTTTGGTTGGTGTGCACACAGTATGAGTATGAGTTGTATCGCAAGAATGCATGCAAGTGTGCACACAAGTGGTTGTGCACGGTAGTGACAGAGTATTTGATGGGGCATACCGATTATTGTACGCAGTAAGGCATATTGAACTTTAGCATGGTGCAATGCATAGAGAAAAATGCATATGGAATATCTGAGTGTGATACAGAAACAATGCACATTGGATATTGGTGTGCAATGCAGAAGTAGTGAGCACAATTTATTGACATGATGAAGAGGAAATGTATAGCAGATACAGGTGCGCAGAAGCATGCTTTACCTTATAAAGTCTCTTTGCACGATAAATAAAGGTACACAGGTTGAATTTTATGCACGCAAAAATCATCTAAAAGGATAATTAAGACGACGAGCCTGAGTTTAATAGAAAATTTACATAGTATTGAAAGAAAGAGGAATATACAATTGCATTGAAGTATTATTTAAATTGAGTCAAGCGAGTGAGATGAATTCTGAGTTTTATTCAGACTGTTGAAAGTGAAATATAAGTTATGAGAAGACACATAATATTAAAAGAAACAAGATTCATATCACCATCAATTAGAATCTTGTCATAAGTAGTACAAAATCTGCTTTTGCACTTATATATTCATTTAAAATCCGAAATTACAAAAGGGGATGATTCAAAATAGCAGTTGCCCTATTTAAAGAGACCGTACAAGAACATGTCTATCATCTCCGGAGTTCCTTACCTCTTCTACCATTTGCCCAAAAATTGTTTAAATATACTCAATTTTATTTGAGGGCTCAACTTAGCTATCTCCTCCTTTAAAGAATCTAACCAGATCGGTTGATTCTCTCCAACACTTTCAGCCACTTCAATGATGGGTTCTTTCTTCTGTCGCTTGTTTTGTTTCTTCTTAGCAAATAGTCTGTTGATAACCAGATCTCTCATGATTGGATTTAGCCTAATTTCCAATCTCAAATTAGTAACAGGTACTATGTGAAATTTAGTCACCAATATCTGTGCGACTACCTTTTCCTTCGTACTCGCAGGAAAATTTAGCATGTTTCCCAAATAATCAGTCTCATTGGATTTAAATGGGTCCATATACCTCAGTTGTGTGGGCACCGAAATACTTTTGCAGAGATGAGAAGTTCGAGCCAGTTTGGAGACTGCTCGCTAATGGATAAGATGATGCTTCCATACCCAAGAGTTGGTAATTATAGAGCCTCAATCATGAATCACTGACAGATTTGCACATAAGTACGATGGGTTGCCATGCTCGGCTAATCCATTTCAAATGATTAAAATTTTTGAGTTCGTTACATGGTGGTGTTCACCTAAATTCAAATGACTGTGATGTACCGAGTGAATGAGACAAAGTGATTTGACTTGCCATCACTTGTCCCACGAATGGTGGATTTGACATATTGAAGCACGTGACATCGGAACTTATGCAAAAGTTGTTTCGACAAACTACCTTTCACTCGATGTATCTATGTGCGATGATGTATTTCTTACTAAGTTCTCAAAACTTGGTTCCTGTCTAATAATTGTCATGGTGGAAACACCAAGAAATCAGAAAAGATAATTCTGATATATTTATTGAGCCGAAATAGTTCATATTTCTCATGTATTGTTGATTTAGTTAACCTAATAAGTTTTAATGGTTGTACATTTTGCAGAATTAACAACAACTAGATCAGATCATATCAGTAATTAATCCATAGGAATGGAAGAGACACAGGGAAATTATAGTCAACAAGATGAGAGCAGAGGGATGAATGTCCATTTAGACATTGAAGGAACAAACTCCAATGGACATGGAGAGGAAAGGGATGAAAACTTGAATATGGTAGAGACCATTAAAATTTTTCAAAAGGATGTCCAAAGCCATAAAGCTAATAATGAAAGGCTTATGAGAGTCAAAGAGAAACAAGATGACTTCAACATGAAGTTATTGCAAAGTCTGAACATAATAGAAAAGAAATTGGAAAAAGTGACTCAAGAAAATTTGGAAGTCACAAACCTTTGGATGAGAAAAAGAAATCAGGAAGTGTTAGCAGACACCACCATCACTCCCCGAAGCATTCCAATAAAAGAGCCGGTAGCACAAGGCCATCCCCTGTCAGACAACATAAGAGGTCTAGGGTGGATGAGCTACTAGGAGAAATGAACAAAATCAAACCTCCTACATTTGATGTTGAGCACAAGAAGGATGAAGATGTAGAAACATGGTTGTTGGGCATGAGAAAGTATTTTCAATTACACAATTATTCTTCTCATGCAGAGGGTAGAATTTCCATCTATCAACTCAAAGGAAAGACATCCATGTGGTGGGATCATCTTGTGTAGCTACAACACATTAAAGAGAAGATCGTTACTTGGAGGTAATTTAAAAAGTATTTTGAGAAGAAATACTTGACTAAGAGATATTATGACAATAAAATGAAAGATTTATTTGAACTCAAGCTCAAAAGCATGACCATAGATGAATATGGATGAAGATTCCTAGAACTGTTGAAGTATGTCTCTTTCATCAAGGGTGAGAAAGTTAAAATTCAAAGGTATTTGAGTGGATTGCCAACATTCATCAGTGACAAAATATAGTATGATGATCCCAAGACATTGGAAGAGACCATAAGGTGAGCTAAATATCTATATGATCAACAGAAAGAAAGGCCAACTTTCCAAAAATCTTGGGAAGACAAAAGGAAGTTCAAGGTGGATCAGAGGAAGAAATGATTTAAACCACCATTCTTTAGAAATAGTCCATAGGGACCACAAACTCCTAAAGAGCCCAAAACGATAGAGGTAGAAGGCCAAAGGCCAAGGTAACCACCTATTAAATGTTGGGGTTGTAAAGGAGATCATAGATTCAAATATTGTCTCCATAGAGGTGAAAAAGGAAGGACTGTTTATAATGTACAACACGCTGAAATAGTGGAGGAATTGGGCAGAAATGTGCCAAGAACATATGCAGCCCTGGATAACAAGAAAGCAGAAGATCAATCACACATGATTGAAGTGGCAGGTATGATTAGCGACCAAACCATTGCTATTTTAATTGATTTAGGAGCTAGTCATAGTTATATAGATCCTAAGATGGTAGAAAGTTTACAATTGCCAAGAAGCAAGCATGGAAAATCTTGGTTGGTACAGCTGGCTACAGGAACCAAAAGAAGGGTTAATGAGATGGTTAAGTCATGTCTCATGGACATGAACAGATTGAACACCAAGGAATATTTGAACATCTTACCTTTAGGTTGCTATGACTGTTTAATTGGTATGGATTGGTTGGACCCACATCATGCTCTATTGGATTGTCATAACAAAGCATTCACTTGTTTGGATGAAGAAGGGAACCAAAGGAAAGTGCAGGGAATTCCTAGGGCAGTATCTATTAGAGAAATTTCAACATTGCAGCTGAAGAAATGTTATAGAAGAGGATGTCAAATATTTGCAGCTCATATGGAGAAGACACCTAAAGACAAGGTTCCAAATTTGGAGGATTATGCAGTCCTGAAAGAGTTTGAATATGTATTCAAGGAAGTACCAGGACTACCCCCAAAGAGAGACAATGATTTTTCTATAAATCTGACACCAGGAGCATCTCCCGTGTAAAAGACTCCTTACAGAATGAGTASACCCAAATTGAAGGACTTGCAAATGMAGCTTGAAGAAATTCTGAAAAAGGGGTATATACAYCCACGTGTATCACCTTGGGGTGCCCTAGTCTTGTTTGTGAAAAAGAAAGATGGAACGTTAAGATTGTGCATTGATTTCAAACAGTTGAATAACATGACTGTAAAGAACAAGTATCCTTTGCCAAGGATCGATGATCTTTTTGATCTATTGAAGGATGCAAAGATATTTTCAAAGATAGATCTTAGATAGGGATACCATCAGGTAATAATTAAGGAGGAATATATCAACAAGACTGCCTTCAGGACAAGGTATGGTCATTATGAGTTCACAGTGGTGCCATTTGGGTTGTCAAATGCACCAACTGTTTTCATGTGCTTAATGAATGGTGTTTTCTGAGAATATTTAGACAAGTTTGTCATTGTCTTTTTGGATGACATTCTTATATACTCTAAGTCAGAGGAAGAGAATGAACATCATTTGAGGATGGTGTTGAAAGTATTAAGAGAGCATCAGATGTATGCCAAATTGAGCAAGTGCTCATTTTATTAGAAACGAATTCATTATTTGGGGCATATCTGTTATAACCCTAATTTGCATCAGAGATGCTTACCTGGCATATGGCCATCTCATTTTCCTTCTTTTCCAAGCCACTACTGAGCATATCTTCTTAAAAACACCTTTTTTAAGGGAACAGGCTAGCTGACCCACTACAGTCTGCGTGTACACTCTAGCTGACCCACTACAACCCGCATGTACATGCTAGCTGGCCCATTTCAGCCTGCGTGTACCTACAAAAGCATAAAAAATGGAAAGTTGTTGATGGAACACACAGTTTTTGGGTAAGTTAACTAAACCTTTCGATCATGCATGGCCAGTCACTCGACTAAATATCTAGCTCCTTCTAGCCTATAAAATAAGGGTTAGGGGTCCCATTTGAAAAGAGGAAAATCATAGTAAAGAAACTCTACACGAATTAGCATTCCCCTAGCCTCAATCTTTTGCAACTATTATGTGAAGAGAAGCACATACGAAGCAGTTGGAGCACAGTTGAAGAGGAGCCCAGGACCAGATTCAATGAGCAGTGCCGACCACATATTGTAAAGTTTACTCTTGTGAAAATTAATACAAAAAGGAATACATTTTTCCTCCCACAATATCATGTGTTCAAATTGTGTATTTATTTTATGATATTGTCACATCTAACGCAACAATTAGTATATGAAATGCATGTTTACAGCTCTTTGTTTGTCCATGTGTGAATGCAGGTCAGATTTGGGAGGAGGCTTACAGTTAAGGAGCGAGTTAAAGCGAAGGGATCAACATCAAATGAAGGATTTAAGGTAGAGTTACCTAATATTGTTTTCACCTTTGGATTGCATGAATGTGGGGCTTTGTGTTGAGAGAATATGAAAAAAGTAGAGGCCTTTAAATGTTCATTTTATGCATGCATGATTAAACCCTTAGTGCTAGTCTATAGGAGGGATTTCCCACCCACAACAAAATTGGTGACTGTACTGGGGATCTCTCGGGTTTGTTGGGGATACTTTTTTGGTAGTTTTGAATTGGTTTCACCACCTTTTTTCTAAGTTTCTGCAAGAGTCTGAGCTAGTAGGGATTCTCGTCCTCCATACCAGTATTCCCTACTTTCTTTGCTTATCTTCTTTTTATTTTTCATAAGTCACATAGGTACACACAACCTGCATAAGGCTTGCATGTGTGTACAGTTGCCCTACCTTCACACAACCTATGTGCACACGACATCTGATGAAGTGTCAGTTGCGTGTCTGAATTCATAATTTTTTTTTAGATAGGCAGTCATCCTCTCCCCTGTCAGAAGTGATCATTCTCAGGGGTTTTCTAGATCTCATTCTGATCTCTGTTTTTGCAGTTTGTAGCTTAGGTACCACCTCAGATTGTTTTTTTTTTATGAAATCTTCCTTGAATTGTTTTTCTTTTCTGTCAAAGTAAGTTTCTGAGGCTTCAAGGGACTCTGGTTCTCAATACCATTAGTCTCTTCCAGTGTTTGATTGCTTATTTTTTTTTCATTTTTGAAGAATTGTAGAGGTACATGCAACCTGTACAAGGCTTGCATGCATGTACACACACTTTGAGCTTACACAGCTCGGGTGCACATGCTGACTGTTGAAATGTCAGCAACGTGTCTATTGAGAAATTTTTTGTTTAAGGAGAGGCAATCATCCTCTTCCTTATCAAGAGTTATACCTCTCATGGATTTCCTTGATTTAATCTTGGTCTTTGTCATAGCAGTCGACAACTTAGGTTTGATTACAGTAATAGCTTTCTTTTTCATTAAAAATTTTTCTTCAAGATTTTTCTTTCATAGGGTTTTTAAACAAGTGTGAGAGTTAGCTTTAATCAGTTTGTGTGTTATTGTCAGTAACTCTTTGCGATCTGTGCTTAGGCCGGATGTTTTCTTGGTCTTTACTTGTTGTCATTTTTCCTTTTTTCTTTGCGAGCATTAAATAAAAAAAAACTTTTTTATTTTTTGGTTTGGTTAAGTAGTTGTTGGTTGGCATAAATAACCAGGAAACATTTTTCTATCATAATTTATTGGATGTTTACTTAGGAAAATAAGTATCTCGTAGTCAAGTGAAATCCTGTTCTGAGTTTGTTGTTCAAAGATCTTAGAAAAAAAATTTAGTTTGAAAAGTTGATTAAAATTTTTGTCAAGAAGAAGTTATTTTGTTTCCAGCTTTCTATTTATATTTTCTTTCATCTTTTAAAACATCACTAGTTTCACTTCCATAACCTTTGACTTAAGACAAGCCATAAAAATTAACGATTAATTAAAATCAACTAGACTTTATGTTTGTAGGGTCCATCAACTAGTCTAGGCTAGAGCCTTGATTTAGGGTGGAGAGGAAACTCTTCAAGGCTGCAAAACATACATAGGAGTCTGTGCTAGGGAGTGTTAAAAGTCTAGTATCGTGGAAGTTGTCTAGGACCCCCCTTTAAAATAGGGGCTAAACACGAGGTCACGTGTGGAAAGGTAGCAGAGATAACCCCTCCAAAGCTGGACCAAGTGTAGTGAGGAATGCATATAGAGGGCTTGTTTTGGGATTCCGTCGATTGCATTTGCCATGGAGTTTCATGGGTCTTGAATCCATTCGAGGTCCTCAGTTGTCTTCCAGACCACTTGCTTTTGATACCCTTGAAAATTTTTGAGCTTGATACCCTGCTCATTGCGTTCCACCCGACTGTTGACTGTACCTGCCTCGTGACTGTTCACGCGCTGACAACCTAGTTACCATTATTTTAGGGACTTACACAGGTGACTGCGAGGGTAGATTGCGGTACCTAGGAAAGACATCAGGCCACACTTTACAGAGTATAACTGGAGGGTGCTTCCATATTTGAGTTGCACTTGCACCGGTAAGTTTCTCTAGTGTTGGTTGTTGTAACTGTTCTTCCAAATAGTTTAGTCATTGCTTGTTTTATCTCGTAGGGAATTTTTCTAGTGTGTGTTGTTTTTAAATGAATAGAAAGACCTAGTGTGTCTTTGATCTTCTTACACAGTGGAGGATCACAAGATCCATCGGTCACGAAGGATTCTTGTCCTGTCACCAATTACACTAGAGTCACCCTCGCCACCGCTAAGGCGAAATCTAGACCAACAAGGGTCTTTTGAAGCGTCTGGGTCACAGGAAACTGTGCTCGACCAACATCTGGAGGAACCAACCATTTCATACCTTGGAGCAGAAGCTCTTGGTCCATATAAAACTCCAACCACTGATATTTTGGTTCCCATCATCATATAGATTTATCCTTACGAGTACCAGACAGTGTGACACGCAACAATGGAAACAAATGTTGCCACTTCTTCTAGGAATTCTCTTATTCCCACTATGACTATCGCCATAGGGGGTGTTCCACATCCTAACCCATCATCACCAGTCTGAGACACCATGGTATTGACTTCCTCTACCTCGAGCAGTGGTATGATCCTGTCTTTGGTGATGACCACTACTCCTTTCACGCAGAGTGCGACAGGCCCTCCGTTCTCATACAAGATGCCTAGGTTAGGTACGAGTCCCATACTTTCCTACTCCACTTTACAAACTTTAGGTCTAGGGGTAGGGAGATCTAATGCTCCTCTGCAAGGACCCATGGGGGGAACTTCAATTCCTTTTAATTCTTTCCCTTACAGAGGAGGTCATATACCTCCTTTGTCCCCTTCGCTCGGTGGTTCCCACCAACAATCCGTCGGGCTGAACACACACCATAGTTCATTTGGAGCAGGGAGTCAAGGACCACCTTCTTGTAATATGCTGGTAGGTTCAAAACCATTCTCTTTGTTCAGTGCATTTGGTAACAACACTTTCTCGTCTTCTTTCCTGACTGGGGGCAACCCCGATTATGGACAACCTAATCCTATGCAGGGTACTATTCTTGAACATGGGGCAAACCTAAGAACTTGTTCTTGTTAGGGATCAGTTCCCGCATCAGGAATGCCAATAGGGGGCACCTCTTTTCACAACCAGTGGAACCCCGGGCAAGGTGAAGTACCTATGCCCATGGGATTGGCATGGGGCAATCCTTCCCAATGTCCTCCGAATATAATGCACATCCAACCATCTATGTCCTATTTCAAGAATCAACCGATGATGTCTCCTCAAATGCAGAATTCATACACTGGTCATGGCCATGGTTTTTACTAGAACCTGGGCCAACAACCCAACTTTTCCTGGCAACTTGGTGCCAGTCAAAATCCAGGCCCCTTTTTCCATGGTTATCACCAACAACCCAAACTACCTTTTCTGGCAACCTTGCATTTTCCAGACTTAACACGGTTGTTGAACGACCCTACCTTTCATGATATGCATTGGCCCCCTATGCCAATGAATTTTCCTTCGGACATACCAAAGTTTGAAGCCAAACCTAACAAAGATCCAGGAGATCATGTGACTACTTTTCACATTTGTCGCTCGTCTAATTCGTTGAAAGATGACTCTGTACAATTGCGATTGTTTCAATGTACTCTCATTGGGAGTGTTGTGAAATGGTATATCAAGCTCGACCGCTCAAGATACTCTTCCTTCGGCAAATTGGCAATGGATTTCCTAAACCATTTCCAATTACCTGTGAGATATGACGCTAACACATAATTTCTAGCCAATTTAGAATAGACAAAAGGAGACCATATGTCTGATCACATCAGAGAATGGAGATGCTAAAAGAGTTTGATTAAAGTGCCAGTCCCACCAGCATTCCTACTAGAGTGGTTCCTTAAGTCTTTGGTCCCACAATTATTCAAAGATGTCACAACTTCGGGAGTGTTTTCCAAAGAAGATGCAATCATGAGAGATCAAAAAATTGAGCTAATCTATTCTTAGTCTAGTCTACCATACGAGATCTTGCTAGATGTGCCACAATCAATACATGATAAAACCAGACAAAGAGCTGGACCACACGATGACGGTATTTTTGGTTCATCACAAACAAATCTCGTTGAGCAACTGACGAAACAATTGTAGCAATTGTCTATCAAGCATACAATGTTCAGCTAGACTACTATTCTGGCTGCTTCCCCTACCCAAATGTCAGATGTACACAGTGTGAAATCAACAAATTTGAAGGCCACCCAATATCCTAATGGAAATAAGACAACGTAAGAAGGGTAAGGGGGATAATAAACCCACTAATAATGCAAGCAGGGGCAACACCGAAAAAAGGAAGTCAAAGTATCCATGTAATCTGTGTGCAGAAGACCACCCGACTCACCAGTGCCCTCAGCTTGTAGAGGCCCAAAAGTTATTATCATAGCAGCAACCTGTTGTGTTAACAAACCCATTTCAACATGGCCAAAATCTAACTCAAGCCTCTACAAGCACAGAAGGGGGAAACCAAGGACTCCCTCCATCTTCAAACAATCCTACATTCGTGAATGTGTATATGATGAAAGGTGATGCCTATATATTGACTAGAGCACATGATTACAACAAGCCAAGCACCTCTGAGAAAGGTAAAGAAGCTGAAACCCCATATCTTCCTCTCTAGATCGAGAAGACATTAGGTGATACCATGACACGCATCCCAAAAGGTGTGTTTAAGAAATCTTCTCACAACCCAAATGCAAGGGCCACCCATAACTACTCTATGATGGAGGATTTGTCTCAAACCCCTTGTGTGATGTCTGCTTTGGAAGTCCTCCAAAGCTTCCCTTCCCAGAGAAAATATATGTTAGTTGATTTAGGATCCACTGAGACTTGTAATCCGGGTACAATCATGCTTGATACAACTGACTTGAAACCTTGTCTCCCTTACCACATAGCATTCTAGATAGTCATGTCTTACACCATGAAAAATTTTACTCGGAACATTTTCCGCACGCTGGTTGATGAGGGTGCCTCAACATGTGTAATGTCTTTGGCGTGTTGGAAGGCCATTGGCCATCCTATTTTGTCTCCATCACCTACTCTTCTTACCGCAATCGACGGTCATTCATTTCGACCACATGGAATTATCCCCTCTTTTCCTGTGTAGTTAGGAGGGAAAACTATGTGTGTCGAGGTTGAAGTGGTCGACGCATATCTCGACTACAATCTCTTGCTAGGGAGGAGATGTACCTATGATATGCAAGCAATAGTTGCTACAGTTTTCCAGGTCTTTTTATTTCCACATGAGGGCCGGATCATGACCATTGATCAATTGTCTTTCTCCCATCCTGACCCTTCATTGGGGGCATCTGCGGTCCCAATGATTGATAACCCTCAACCCGACATCATCAACATAGGGGTTGGTTTGTGCCCACCTTTGATGGGCACTTTTGATTACCCATCTCCTCAAGGCGATGTTAAGTTCATATCTGACCACCATAAGGTTGAGATATTCCAAGTTTTGTCATTTCGCACGACTTACTTCAATGATCCATGGATTCTTCCTTCCCCATTGGCCATGATGGAAGGGACAGGGAACCATGGTATGTCCATGCCCTTGTCCATGGAAGAAGTGGTGTACTCTTTAGCCCAACAAGCTTTCGCTGACCCCGATCCAACTCACACACAAGAGTTAGATCCGATTATATAGCCTATTTCGGCTCAAGGTTCCCTCACTGATACAAATTATTTAGACTTATTCTTGCCCTCAGATGAAGCAATCATTGAAGCAATGACTAGTCTAGACAAACCCTGGGATGATCTCCATCACATATGTTACTTCCTACCAGAGTTAAGCATAATTGAAGTAGGGGAATTCACCTTGACTATTACTGGAGATAGGTCTTGTCCTATCAATCCTTTGGCTATACATGCTATTTATGCCGAGGGTAATATGGAAACCATCGTCGAAACTGTACCTATAAACATCTCCAGAACCCATGGCAACGTGGAGAATTTTTTTTTCGGAGTTGATTTCTCCCCCAAAGAGATTCAAATCTAAACGGATTTATTTAAGGAATTC
>ML791258.1:23709-59477 GCA_009831015.1 Picea engelmannii | reverse complement strand
ATCTTGTTCATAGAGGAGAATAAGATCTCCTTTGGAGAAAACGTGAGGCTTGACATGTTTGTCATATTGGGCCTTGACACTTTATTTATGAGCTTCTATGACTAAAGTGGCATCGTGTTGAGTTTCGTCTAATCACATAAGATACAATAGATGTTCTTCCTCAGTAGAATTATTTGGTAGAAGTTCAACAACTAGTTTTAAAGAGGGTATCTCACATTCAATTGGGAGAATGGCTTCCAAACCATAGACTAACCGGAATGGTGTAAACCCAGTAGAAGACTTGACAGATGTCCAGTAAGCCCACAATGTCGAAAACAACATTGTGTGCCAACTTGTTTTGTGAATCCTTATCATTTGTCGGAGCATAGTTACGAGAACTTTGTTAATTTCTTTGACTTGGCCGTTGGCTTGTGGGTAATAGGGCGTTGAGTTTTCATGGAGAAGACCCAACTTTTCAGTAAGTTCAGACATCATTAAGTTTGAAAAGTGACTACCATGATCAGTGATGATAGCCTTGGGAACACCAAAATGAGCTATGATGTGATTAAAAATGAATAATGCTGCGGTCTTTCTAGTGTTGTCAAATGTTGGCATCGCCTCGGCCCATTTCGTAAAGTAATCGACAGCTACAATGATGTACCCATGCCCTTCTGGCCGAGTGGGGATGACATGTCATGAAATCGATGCCCCATTTTGCAAAGGGACCAATGGAGACCACAAGGTGAAGAGGAGGAGGATGTGACCGTATCTTGTTATTATAGGTCTGGCAAGCATGGCATTTTTGAACAACGATTATGCAATCGTTAAATAAAGAGGGCCAAAAATACCCTGTGCATAAGATCTTCTGGGCAGTAGCATACCCAGACATATGACCACCACAGGCTCCAGAATGGCTATCATTCAGAGCTCTCTCAGCCTCATCAAAAGTGAGTCAATGTCAAAAAACAGAGTCAATCCCCCGACGATAAAGAGTATGCCCGAGGATAATATATTGACGAGCGTGGTATTGTATTCGACGTCGCTTAGTACTGGACAGAGTTGGCCAAAAAGTCTGGGTTTGGAGATATATAATGATATCACCATACCAAATATCATCAGTGCTAATAAGGAAAAGAGATTCATCGGGTAATGAATCAGCTGCTACATTTTCCGTTTTAGAATAGGGAAAGTCGCATATCAACTCAACAAATACTAAGGACTTCTTGGACTTGGCACATTCGAATTCCAAGTCAAACTCCTGAAGTATCACAATCCATTTGGAGTATTTGCCCCCTAGCAATTGACATGTGAGAATGTGTTGCATAGGGTTGCAATTAGAAAGCACTGTAGTCTTGCGTGAGAGGATATAGTGCCGGAAGCATTGGACGGCTTGGACGACAACCAAGGCCAGTTTTTTGACATGTAAATACTTGATTTTAGTAGGTATTAGACTTCGAATCAAGTAGTAAATAACATGTTCATCATTAGCATCATCCTCTTGGACAAGAACCATACCAATGGTATAATCCGAGGCAGCAAGGTAAAGGAAATAATCATGACTGTAATCGGGGGGAAAGAGAAGCAGAGCTTGCGTCAGGGACAATTTCAAAGCTTCAAAAGAATTGTTGGCGATGGTATCCCATACGAACTCAGACCCCTTTTTAAGTAACCGTGTAAATCCATGAGTTATCTCAGAGTAATTTGGGATAAAATGATGAAGAAAGTTTGCTTTCCTCTGCAAACTTTGTAATTGGCGAAGTGTAGAAGGAGGAGGGAGATTAAGGATCACCTCAACCTTTAAAGGATCCACCTGGATCCCTTGACGTGAAATGATAAAACCTAGAAGGTGACCGGATTCCATGCAGAAAATGCACTTATGAGGATTCAAACGTATATGATAGAACTGACAGCGGACGAAAATGGCTCGGAGGTGGGTTGGGTGATTGACTCGGTGCATTGAATGAGCAGGAAAATTGTCTAGATATGGTTGAACAATATGCTTGATCTCATGGAAAGCATAAGACATAGCGCATTGAAAAGTTGCGCTAGCGTTCTTGAGACCGAAAGGGAGTTTACGATAGGCAAAAGTACCCCAAGGACAAATAAAAGCAGTCTTATGTTGATCCTCGGGAACAATGTTGATTTGATTATACTCGAAGAAACCATTCATAAGAGAGAAGATTTCACTTCCGGTGCAATCGTCGACAATTTGATCAACGAAGGGGTAGGAAAGTTGTCTTTGGGACAAGATTTATTGTTATCCCTATAATCAACACATACACGAATAGTGCCTTGTTTCTTGTCGATCGGGACAATATTAGAAACCCAGTCTGTGAGAGCCACCGGATAAATAAAGCTGGTTTTAAGAATTTTCTCAACTTCGAGCTTGATAGCAGCCGCTTTGCGTGGGTGAACTGGATGAAGGCGTTTCCGGACGGGTTTAGCGTCGGGGTATGTCTTGATCTCATGTATCACAATTTCAGGGTCGATACTTGACATTTATTCGTAGCTCCAAGTGAAGATATCACGAAACTCTTTGAAAAGGGATGTGTAGGTGATGACCTCATCAGAAGAACACGAAGCTCTGATATGGACATTTTCGATGATTCCAGGTTTAACGGAGATGTTGAGGGGAATAGTGGGCGAGATATTGCTTAAGTTCCCTTCAGAAAACACATCATGTGTGGACTCGTGAACGATCGAGATGACGACAACAATCGATGGGGTCAAGATCCATTGATAGTTCTCAATGGTATGTTGCTCCAGAAAGAGGATGGAACGATGATGTCCATCATCCCAAGGGGTGTCTTCCATGACATACATGATCATCTCGTCTGTGGGAAAAATGACACGGAAAGGATAGGGAGACAACTCACCAAGAGAGGGGGCAGAAGGTGTTGCCGATTGAATGGCCTGATAGGCAGATTCAACTGGACTTAACGACATTTCGTCACCGTAATGAAGATAATCTCCAGGGTTAGGTACTATCCAGGGGTCGTAAGATGCAGGAAGTTCATGAATCGAGGTGGAGATCATGTTGATTGAAGCAACGGATGAGTGTGGAACATCGGGCGGTGGAATGGGGAAAGAACCCATTAACGAAGAGTCCTTGAGAAGGCCTACACAAACATTCTCATAACCTGATGGGGTTTTAGCAATGAATGGTACATTGTCATTACGGGTATCAGAATTGAAGAAGGCTAATTGGTCAACGGTGATAACCTTTCCTTGATGTGGGAAACGTACCACACAGAAAAGGGTCGACATAACTGTGTGCAAGGAATCGATCAAGCTATGGCCAAGCAAAAGATTATAATCAAGGGGAGCGTCAAAGACTTCCACTTCAACTTGGACCATTTTTCCTTCTAGTGTGATGGGAAATGAAGGAAGGACACCATAGGGCTTAAAACCAGAGCCATTGAAGGCTTTGAGAGCGTTCTGGGATTTGTTCAAAGGGGGAGAGCCAATGTCTTTCCAGCAAGTAAGAGACATAACACATGTCGAGGCACCCTCGTCGATAATGGTTCGACAATTTTTTTTGTCAAAGACAATCACTTGGATATGGAACGCGAGTTGAGGGGGTAACCTTGGAATGTGATCTTCCAAGTCAAAGATTTATTAAATTCATATCCGTCGGGTTGATTCCACCAATAGCTTTCAACAGTGCCTTCCGTTGTGTGGGACAACTTTGAAGGACTTCGAGGGTTGACATTGTAGAAGGTGCTTGGGCCAGATCTTCATCAATGTTGTAGTTCTGGGCAGCATGAGCATGAGGATTGAAAGCTGATTTTCAAACGACACCCTTTGGGGGAGGTCGAAGAACTGTGTCGAGGCTCAGTCGTTCAAGATGATGAGGACCATTTGTAGGTGGAGTCACGGGAGAGGGTTGTACCAATGAAGGAGGGAGATCATCAACCTTCTCTTTAGAGGGAGAATAATCTTTGGCTTGAGTGGTGAGTGCAATGTTGTTCTACTTTGAATCGCTAGTACACATCAATACATAAGACATAGTAGAAGATGAGGGTTGGTCATGAAGGACCAACTGATCCTGTTGTTGAGACTGGAAGGGTTTGGACAAAATGGACGGAGCAGGTGGTTTTGGAGCTCCTTGAAGGAACTTAGTGACCTCGGCACATCATGGACAATCCTTCATGTAGTGATCATCACCACAGATAAGACAAGGGTATCGAGGTTTGCGCTTATCCTGATCGTCAACAGGGGTAGTTTTGGGTTTCTCTACTTGAGAAGTTTTTTTTCCCTCCTTATTCTTACCCCTTCCCTTTTTAGATTTTTTTTAACCGGCTGGGGTAGATTGAACTGCATTTACCTCAGAAGTCTTGCCGGCGGGAGGGGTAGGAGACGGATCATTTTGAACATTAGAAGAAGAAAGTTTTGGGTTGGTTCTTGAGGAAGAATGTGGTTGGGCTTGGAAAGTGCCAATCACTCTGTCAGCTGCATGTGAAGCAGCTGGAGTAGTTGAAGCACTAGAAGTAGAAGGACGAGGTAAGTCAGGTAGCAAGTCGTAAAGGGTACCCGTTTGTGAGTAAACGAGGTCAAGATAATGAGCATGACTTATATCTTGCTCTTCCATGACTACTCCACCCATGGAAATGTCATGAATGATTTCATTCACAAATGATTTTGTGAACCATTCTGCCAGCAACTGATCGGGGAGTTCAATTTTAATGAGACGTCGTCTCCACCGCCACTCATGAATATGATCGGATATATGAGTGTCTTTGTTCTGTTTGAAGGAAGTCAAAATATCGGTCCCCGTGTCATAACGAATCGGTAACTGGTAGTGTGTGAAGAAAGCCATAGCTAGGGTGTTGAAGTCATAGAAGAAACCTCATGGAAATTCTATATACCACTTCACAACAGAACCTGTGAGGGTTCATTGAAAAAGATGTAAACGAATAGGGTCATCCATCAATGAGTTGGATGAGCACCATAGGTGAAAAGTCATAACGTGATTTTTCAGGTCCTCTCTTGCTTTTCCTTCAAATTTAGGAATGTCTGATGGTAGCTTGGCTGGTATAGCAGGCCATTGGGGAGAGTGACGAATTGGATCATTTAAAATCCTTGACAAACCCAGAAGATCCAAAGTAGATATGAAGGGTAACTGTCGATTCACCTGTGGGTACTGGTGGTTTTGGGGAGGCAGCCCCATCGAAAAAACAATAGGACCATAAGCAGTTTGCATATAATGTGAAGACCCAGGCAAATTCAATGGTGGTTAGAGAGGATAGTAGTTCATGGGGATGTATCCTAGAACAGGAGCCTGAGCTTGAGCATTCGAGCCCCAAATAGGATTGAACGAATCGGGATATGGTTGGCCCATACCAGGGGGTATTACAGACACAACTAGAAACTGCTGCCCCCCAGTGGATTGAGGAGGATGTTGTATTAATTGATTCCAATATTGGGCCAAGGAAGGAGGTATTTTTTGTCTAAAAGGTGGGTTCGTTCCTCCTATCGAAGGTGGTTTTCCAATTGGGGGCAGCGTTCCAATTGGGGGTTGTGTTCCAATTGGGATTTGCGTTCCAATAGGAATCTTCCCACTGAGAGGGGGTTAAGTCATACCACCTTGGTGAAATTGTCCACCAACAAGAATCTGATAATTTGGTGTGAATGACGAAATAGTGCCACTTGGATTAAGACTGCCAGTAGAAGATGAGGAAGGTCCTCCAAAAGGAAATTGAGGGAGTGTTGGAATAAAACTGGGAAGAGAGTGCCCAAAAGAAGAAGGACCACTAGGAGAGCCGGATGGGGTTTGCGTAGGAGTGGGAATGGAAGCATTCAACGCACGGTATCCAGGTGGTAGTGTCGGAGTGACCTTGGGCGTTCACAGTGTGCTGATGGGAGCGAGATTGACCGCAGTAAACTCGATTGGAACACTCATAGTATCTGTGTGATGGGTCATTTCAATAGGGACAATAAAGTGATAGGCGGTGGTAAACGGTACCATCTCTGGACTAGAGATTGCGGAAATCACAGGTGGGGTGATTTTGGAAATCACTGGTGAGCCTGGACCAAAAAGGTCCCGTCAAAAAACACCCGTAGACCAAAAACGATCTTGGCCTTCTATGCCTGGAAAGGGTCCAACTGGTGATCGAGAAGATGTAACAACTAAGTCTCCGAAAGAATTCAGTCGCATAAACTGTCGCTCAAAATTGGGGTGAAGTTGAAAGTCCTCTCGAGTATTAGTAATTCAAAAATGTTTGAGAGAGTCAGTTCGTTCCACTTGTGGTGTGGTGATGTCTAGGACTTCACTTTGCTGAGGATATCCCTCAGGTGCACTTGTAGGAAAGGGTTGAGAACCTTCCAGATGCTCTGGAGATAAACCCTACATTCTACATGAACAACATGGAGGAGCTATTGTAACCGAGTGACAAAATTCATGAAGAAAATCTTATGGTCAACTTTGGTAAACAAACAACACGCGCTAGTAAACAAAATCTAGGAAGCAACACCAAGCAAACAAGACCTTCTAATTCTGAAGCCACTAGTTGGTGATGAAATCCAATGTCGCAACAACGAGACGAGAAGGGGCTAGGCTAGGGTGGAAAAGTTACGCTGACGACCTGCTTAACGGACTTACACCCTGGTGCAAGATCCCACACACAATCTTGGGTATTCAACGTCGATTCCAGGTACCGTGAATACTTTTCCCTTCGCAATCACCTTGTGTAAGACCCTAGAAAGATAGGCCTCTAAGGTTACCACCAACAACAATAAATCTTGGGGGGACAGTCGACAGTTTGATCCACACGCAAGGGCAGGGTATCTAGCCCAAAATCAACTCAAAAGGCTACCATTCATCATTGTGGGTATACCTCAGAGTGATCCCTGTAATACGTGCAATCTCTACACCGATATCAACAAAGCGGGGTGAGTAACTCTACCAATATCAATGCGACCTCGTGTTTGACGCTTGTGTGAGAAGGGCTTCCTAGGACAAGATGTTGTAAATGGAATTTAACACTCCTTAAAACAATATGATATTGTGTGTTTTGTGCTTTGGAGAGTGTATCTCTCTTCCTATTCCAAAGCGCTAGCCTAGCTAAATGTTGGTGTAATAGAGCCCTAGAAAAGAGTTACTAGTTAAATTTTACAATTGTGTAGTGTTATTAATAGCTGTTGTTACTAAAGGAAATAGAGATGAAACTGATGTTGTATAAGAGTCTGACCCAACAATGCATAGATAAGAATGAAATATAGCAATTCTCGTTCAAAGAATCCTATGTATGGGAGGGAAAGAGAATTTTTCTAGATCAACCTTGAACTACAATACAAAATTTTCTTTAAAATGCAAATGCAACAAATCACGCATAAATAACAATTCTCTATTATTTCTTTTTCAATAATTTCAACAATTGATTTTCGATACTTTCGAAGACGAAAATGTTTTTTGAAATAAAAACGTTCATTCACTTTTCAAAAAGTACCTACACCCCGATGGTGAGAGTGCAAAAAATAAAAAAAACCATTGAACAAGCAATAGATAAAAACCCAAACCACTCTTTCAATGAAAACAAAAATAACAAGCAAACCAAACTAGTCTTTTCGATTGCATAATAAAACTGATCTTTCAAAGAATAAGCAAAGGATAAAGACAAAGAAGCTCAACTTTCAATTGGTCACCGGTCCTTAACCAAACAAGCACACTCAGATTCCAAGATTAGAGAGTATAGTTTTGCCAAGAAAAGTCAAGAAATGAAAGTCAAGAACAAGTGACAGGAAGAGCCTTTGAAATCCTAAGACTGTTCGTGCACAAAAACGAAGACAATAAAAACAAAAACCAATGGTCCAAGAAACTCTTTTTAGGTACCTAAAGCGATCTGGGTAGTTGAAGATGAAAAAACTCAAATCTAAAATTTTGAAAAAGAGGGTTCGCAGGCTGAGAGTGTTACACCGTGCGAGAATAGGTGATTCTCGCAGGTGAGCTTTGAGTAGAGTGCAAGAACTGAACCTAAAGGCAGGGTGCGAACTCAGTATGTTCTCATAGGCTGCTATGAAGTGCAGTGGGAGAATGTCTAAAATTAATCAAATTTTTGGAAAAAGACACAAACTTTGAAAAGGCCTTTGGACCCAGAGGGTCTATCAGGGTATCCTGAAGACTCAAAGATTGATATGAATGGAGAAAGGTAAGGCAAGAGCAAATGGCCAAGGAAAAATACCAAAAACCACAAAGACAACGGTTTATCTCCCCAGTGGAGTCACCAATTTTGTTATTAGACTAATCGGTAGGTGAAAACACTAATAGATCTCCCTAGATCCACCTGGATCTAGAACAAAACAGGACAGGACATGACTCTTTCCCTAAGTTTTGACTATTGAATTAGCTAGTAGGGAGAAACAAGTAACATACCTTTGTATCACTTCCTAGGGTCTCTATTTCTCCCACTTCTCTTTGATGCTCTCGTGAGGTCAAGACCAAGACAACACAAACCAACCAAAGTGAAGATAGCAAAATATATTCAACTGTCAACTTATGTGTATGATCAAGGAATTACACAATACAGTGAGAATAGCTTTATGGGAAAGGGACATGCCATTGTATCATATTAATTGAAATTAGAAGATTACAACCTGATCGCCTTGATGTTGAAAGCTTCATTTCGATGGCTCTTAGCTCCAACACACACACTTTCTCAATCCTTGCATGAAGAATATCAAATCCTCTTGATAGACTTGCTAGAGTCTCCAAGCTTTTGTTCAAGCTAAGTCCTTCACACAATTCTTTCACCAATTCTCCAATGAATCTTGCTTAACCTTTTCCATGAGAATTCCATCAATATATAAGAGAGAATGAGATGGTTACTTGGATAAGAATGATCCCATAATATCAGGGAATCCAGTACAAGGATAACCATTCAAATGCCAACCCATTCTTCTAGAAGATTCCCTTCTGGAACCATCTATAATTCATCTTTTTCCAAGATTTAGAGAAGGTTCACATCCTAGCTATGTAGCACAGTGTGAGAAGTTCGCACCCTAGCTTAAGGAAGCCTGTGAGAATGGGTCATTCTCGCACCCTAGTATATTAGCAACCTGTGAACTCTCTTCAAAAGTGTGTTTTCTAAGAAGAGATGAATGCCAACTTTCTCTAGAAAAAGTTCTTATGAGGAGCCTAAGTACACCATCATCAATACACCATCATGATGACCAAAATCATGGGTAACAGTCTTATGAGGAAATTCCAGGCATCGATCCAAAAATTCTTGAACACGAAATTACGACTTATCCCGAGGCTAAGTCGATTTGGCAGAAGCTTCGTCTGGTTAATCCTAAGAAAGAAGCAACTATTAAAGTTGAAGTAGAGAAACTTCTCAAGGAAGGTTTTATCTACCTCGTCCATTTGACCCAATGGGTGTCAAACCCCGTGCTGGTTAACAAAAACCAGGGTACAATTTGCGTATGTACAAACTTCCATGATTTGAACAAAGCCTATCCAAAAGGTAATTTCCCCACACCATTTATTGACCAGATAGTTGATGAATGTGCATGTTGAAAGGCCTTTTATTTCATGGATGGTTTTTCTGGATATAATTAGATACAAATCAAACTTGAAGACCAACACAAAACAACATTCATTTGTCCATGGGGTACATTCGTGTATCGTAAGATGCCTTTTGGTCTGAAAAACGCTGGAGCTACCTTTCAGCAGGCCATGTCTTTTTCTTTCCACGATCTCAAACATATCGTCGAGGCCTACTTAGATGATTTAACATCACGATCTTGTAAGAGAACTGATCATCCCAGGCACCTCCGACTTATCTTTGAGCGATGTCACTACTTTTGGGTTTGCTTGAATCCCAACAAATGTAGTTTTTGTGTGACGTCGGGCCGTCTGTTAGGTTTCATAGTTTCAACAACAGAGATCATGGTCGATCCTCTCAAGGTTGAGGCAATAGTTCAGTTGTGTCCCCCACGTACAATCCTTTAACTTCATATTTTACAAGGAAAAGTGAACTTTTTGCGGTGTTTCATTGCAAACTATGTCGAGATAACAAAGGGATTTATGTGTTTAGTGAAGAAAGATGTTCATTTTCATTGGGACAATGCCGCTCAATGCTCCTTCAAAGTGTTGAAATGTGCCCTCACAACTACCCCTCTGCTTCAGCCACCCAATTATAACAAATATTTCTTATTATACTTGGCTACAGCAGAGTCCACCATCGACATGGTCTTAGTTAAGGAGGATGATTTTCTCTCAGAATATGTGATTTATTACCCGAGCCGAGGCCTAGTTGGACCATAACTGAATTATTCTCATATCGAAAAAATTGCGTTGGTAGTAGTCCATGTTGTCCAACGGTTTCGTCATTATATTTTGTTTCACAAGACCACCATCATTACCGTTGTGAATCCGTTTCAATACGTGTTGACATGACGGGTAATCGACGGAAAGATCAGTAGATGGATAGTTGTCCTCTAGGAATTTGACTTATATTTCATTTCGGTGAAATCCAAAAGTCATTGGTCTTTGCAGAACTGATCTTGAAACTTTCGGTAGAGTCAGGTGGTGTTATGCCCGAAGAGTCGCCTATTCAAGGAGACATGTTTTTGATATCATCTTCGGACCCCTGGTATGGATATATACTTTTCTATCTCTAGACTTTGAAGTGCCCCTCCTCTTGTTCTCATGACGAGCATCGCCGTATACGTCATCAGGCCAAGAACTATCTCATACTCGAAGATACTCTGTATCGTCGAGGTGTAGATTGCATCCTTCGCTGGTGCCTCACTCATGAAGAAGAAAAAGTCGTGCTTAACGATTTCCATATTGGAGAATGTGGCGGTCATTTGTCTAGGTTGGAAACAGACCAAAATATTTTACAAGCTATTTACTTCTGGCCGACACTAATCAAAGATTGTATTGCATCAGTCAAGAAGTGCCAGCCGTGTCAAATCTTCTCATGGAAGATGAGGGCACATCCTACTCCCATGTTTCCCGTCATCACCATTGGCTCCTTCACCAAGTGGGGGATTGATTACACTACCTGCAACCCTCCTTCAGCAAGGGGGAACCATTATATCATCGTAGCAGTAGACTACTTCACCAAGTGGGTCAAAGTGATGTCAACATTCAAAGATTATGGTGAGATTTCCACCCTCTTTTTGTTTAACCATATTATAACACGGTTCAACGTCTCGAGAGAGATTATCACTGACCATGGCAGTCACTTTTAGAACACAATGATGATTGAGTTAACATCAAAACTTGGGTTGAGGCAAGAACATTCGTCACCTTACTACCCTCAAGTGAATGGTCAAGTAAAAGCTATCAATAAATCTCTTAAGACCATCCTACAACGAACGATCAATTCAGCCAAGTCAAATTGGCATTTGATGTTATACTTGGCATTATGGGCCTACCAAATGTCTGTTAAGACTGCAACCGGTTTCTCACCTTTTCAACTCGTTTATGAGCTAGAAGCAGTCTTGCCCATAGAATTCCAAATCCCATCTTTAAAATTGGCAGTATAGTTATTGCCAAACACTTCACTTTTTGAAGAGAATTTATTATATCTCGAGCAAATCAATGAACAACATCATGATGCAGCCTTAGCTAATGAATCTCACAAAAAAAAAGTCAAGTGTCAGTATGATTGGTCCGTTCATCCTCAGATTTTCTTGGAAAGCGACCTTGTCCTAGTCTATGACCAAGATAAGGACCCCCTGGGGGCAGGCAAGCTCAAACCCATGTGGTTCAGAAATTTCATCATAAAAGAGGTTATAAAAAAGGGCACTTATCGTTTGGTATATTTTGAGGGAAATGCTTTGGCAGAGCCTAGAAATGGGCTCTACCTCAAGAAGTATTACTCATAGGTAGGTCACCTTGGGTAAATATTTGTAACATATGTATAGTCTTTGTACTATTACTTCTTGGTTTCTTTTGGTTTTATGGACGTGTCATTTTTTAATGTTATCTTTTGTCACTATGGTAGATGTCAAGTGAATTAGAGGTCTTCGTTGGATTCATAGACGGTGCCAACTGACACACTCATAGGCTTGCCTCCGCAACTTGGGTATTTTTTACACCTCAGGGCCAGTTGCTATCTTTAGGAGGTATATATTTAGGCAATGTTAGCACTCTGTAATTTTCCTAAGGCTGTAGAGGCAATCATAGAGGTAACCTTGAACCACTTGGAGTCTTGGATCTAGCCCTCAAAGACTCAGAGAGGGATCTCTCTTTTCGATTTAACTTGGTTTGTAATAGGATGGATTTTAGGCTAGCTATGAAAGTAATGAAAATATGGAGTTTTTGATTTTTAAATGGTTAGTTTGGGACAGCAAGGAGGGCCATTGGGCAAATGGGTTCTGCGCTTAAAAATGTGATTCACTTCTCAAATCTGGACAAATATTTTACACAGGGCAAGGTAGTGGAAGTGTTGGATCAAATTGAGTTTTGATGGTGTCGATTTGAGGAAGAACTAGGGGAGAAAAAACCGAGAAAATGAGCAGTTAAGAATTCATAAACTGGGCTTCATAATAAAACATAAATATTATCACAATATCAGATGCAAAGTATTTGCTAATAAATTATGCTATGTTACTATCTTCTGATAATAAGAATTGAAACAAGTGAAAATATAATAGGAAAATACTTGACAGAGACAAGAAACACCACCAACATCTCCACACAGGAATCCTGTGAACAACATGCTCATTATTGATAGATGATATGAAGATTACAGAAAAGGTTTTCTGGAATGGAAAACCCATGTTCCAGCCAAATAAAAAAAAACACCTCACAACTCGAATCCCCTCACACAGGTCGAACCAAAGGGAAATTTTACACAGGTCTCACCCTCTCCAATTCAGCCCAAACCCCTATTCTGTCTTTTACATGTGTATAAATAAGAAAAGATATCTCAGTCCTCTCACACTCAAGCTCATAACTGTGGTCTCTAAAAATAGGAAAGCAGTTACAAAGATTGACACCTGTAGACTGTTTCTAAAACAAACAAAACAACAAATCCAAGAAAAGTCGATTTGGCAACTGCTGCTTGAACATCTAGAGTTTGTTAAGGTTTGCTGGTGAATGGACTCTAACAACATCACAATAAATAAATGTAGCAACAATTGAATGCTTGAGGTTGTTTGAGGTATGCTGCCAGTTGGAGGATCAATGCTATAACCTTTGCCATGTGTTCCCTGAAACTGAATTCCTTGTCTGCCATATGGTTCAAACGATGCCTAAACGCTGGGATATTTTTCCATTTGTCATTCATGAAATTAAACTGCCACTGGTCAAGCTGCCATCTTCTCTAATGACATTGCATCTGTTTAAAAAATCTGCTTTAAGATTGAAAATTTCTTTACTGTCGTAGGCACAGATGAATGTTCAAAGTGTGAATGTGGAGTAGGCCCATTTGGCTCATGGATGACTGTTCCTTCCACTGTGTTCTTCTTCTTGAGGCGGGTGCTGCCACCTTCCTTGTTGAAGGGAAATTGCATGGGTCCAAATGGAGAATCCATATCCAAATTTCCCTTCATAGCATATCCAAAACCCTTGCCTCTAATCCCAAAGCTCTGCCAAATTATTTTGTAGGGGCGTTCCAGACAAAAGAAACTTATTTTCAACAGGAAAGGTTTTCAATTCCCTCAGCAATTTGCAGTTGGAATTTTTAAATCAGTGTCCCTCATCAAAAACTAAATATTTCCAATCATAGCAAGCCAAATTGGCATGTCTAGGCTTTCAATAACTCCCACATGCTTTCTCTTGTTATTGCACTACCACGAGTGAACTCCTTCAATTTTTCATAAGGCTCTGGAATTCCATGCTTGCGCATCACCATTTGAGTTGGCTCTGCAAGAACCTCCCAAGCTTACTCCAAATCCTCACTGATTCCATGCTCATTAACCTCAAGTTTAGTGATCCCTCTCAATGTACTTTTGTATGCAAGGAGAGAGTATCCCAGTGTTGAACCAAGATTGCGGAGTACAGTTGAATCAGTCAAGTCACGTTGCCAGCGTGAAATAGGTAGCTTTGAGATGAGGTGGCCTGAAATTGCATTTGCTAGTCTTAGATTACCCTCACTATTCTCAAAATCGATAGGATTGACTTTGTGAGGCATGGTTGAAGATCCAACTTCACCAGCTTTAACATGCTGTTTGAAGTAACCCAAGGATATATAACCCCATGTATCTCTATCAAATCCAACTAAAATGTTGTTAAACTGCACAATTTCATCAAAAAGTTCTGCAATGTAGTCATGAGGATCAATTTGTGTTGTATATGGATTGAAGCCTATTCCAAGAGAAGTTACAAAATCCTCTGCCACCTTCTGCCATGGAACATCTGGGTATGCTACAAGATGGGCATTATAGTTCCCTACAACACCAACAATTTTTCCTAATAATCTCACTTCAACAACTTTTCGTCGTTGCTCAGCTAGTCTGAAAGTAAAGTTTGCCATATCCTTTCCCAATGTAGTTGGTGAAGCTGGCTGCCCATGTGTCCGAGATAACATTGGAATGTGAGCATATTTGTGTGCTAAATTTCACATGGCATCAATTAATTGATCCATACTGGGCAATATAACTTTGTCCCTTTGCTATGACGACCGTTGCAACCTAATATTACATGCTACTGCTCTTCGTGGGCGCATGCGGCCTGAGAATCCGCAACGATATCACATTGTTTGGACACATGTACAGTAACCTTGGGGCACAATATCCACTACACATGGTGTATCAAAATCTAGACATGCACACGTTGACTGTCATCGTGTAGCCAACACTTGACACATAAAATCTGGTCGACACCTGGGCGCACAGAGTAACTCTGTGTTTTTATTTTTAAAGTCTTTGGAATTAATACCACATTCATGAGAAGAAAACACAAATGAATATTGATATATGCCAATAGCTGGAAAGTATTTCGATGAAGTGAGCCCAAGGCTATCTTTGGAGTTTGGCCCTGACTTGAGTGTTTGTTGTCGGTTTGTGAAATGGTGCTTATCCTTGGTGTTGATTATTCAGGGGTTGGCCCTAGGCCAATATATTTTTTTGCTAAAAATATTGTCAAAATATTTATATTTTGATAAACAAAAGAGAAACTCTGCATAAAGGCCGAGGGGCCAATTTTGGCTAAAAAGACCAAATTTTGGCGAACAAACCAAATTTGTATTTGCGCCCACAAGAATTAAATTTTGCCATTTCAAACCAATTCACAATTTTTTTCTAAAAATGCACCGGAACTCGCTTTGAAGCTCGCGCGCAGGTACTCATTTTATGATTGGTCAGTGTCGATCGCTTTCTTCTGCCTTCGCCATGCATCATGAGCAAACACATAATGCCTGAAATAGATAGATAGAGTCAGAAAACTGATTCCCTATTATATAGGGTTCCAACAGGTGACACCACAAACATCGTCGCTGAATACAATGCAATTATTTATTTTCTTCATGATGCTTTGTCACTTGGTATCTCTCACCTCCGGGTCTATTTAGAGGCTCAGCTAGTTGTGTCTCAGTTAAATAGAGTCTACCATGTTCATGGTCCTACTTTACACTAATGGTTCCTTAGGGTACGTCTCTTAGAATGAAGCTTTGATTATATTACATATTTTCATGTTCCTAGGAGATTAAATCAAGTCACAGATACTCTAGCTAATCAAATTTTAGATTGGCATCTCACACACATATAAGAAAGACACACACATGCACATGTAAATACAATTTTTAAAGAAAATGTAATCCATAATACATAAAAATACATAAAAATCCATATATAATATCAAAAATATCAGAGTACATGCGTGGGCACAAGCACCTCAAAAATACGTCTAGTAACAAGTCATGGGGCTTATGCCCTAAAAAATATACAAGTATTTCCCTCGGCACGTGAAAAGTCTAGCCTAACTAAGGACGGGGCTTGTTGGCCCTGTTGTAATGGTCAACGACATTTGCCAAATGCCGAAAAAGTCAGACCCACGTCCGTGGTGCCCCCACTACATGAGGCTGCATAGACGATGACAGTTCCTTGATCTCTGCCATGGGGACTATGTGAGTAAGAGAGGTATATTTTCTCTCTACTCATCTCAAAACTCTCTCAGCTTCACTGGTTGGAGGTACTCTTGTTGCTGCTGGTCCATCGGTTGTGGCTGGGGCGGCCTTTGGTCGAGGATGTCACATGTTCCTCGCATAGTCCGCTGGTTGCACTGGCCCCACATCTACACATAACAGACACAGATCTGTTGGATACTATGTTGTATAAAAAAAATGATATATACAAAAAACAACATAAACATTACATATATTTAAAAATAAATAAAAAAATGAAGCAAACTTACCCATCTCTCCTTGCTTCTCTTCAAGAGGTACCGGTATCTCAAGATCTCTAGGGAAGTCAATCCTGGCATAGGGTTAGTCCTCTATGACTAGAATCTGTTGTGCCCACCAAGCAAAGAGCTTGTCATCGAAGGCCTCAATGGTCCTCCCTCCCCCCTGTCATGGAAACAATGTTTCCCATCTACATAATCCAGGGAGAGAGGCCTCGTGCCCTCATATAGTCTCTCTAGGACTGAAAGTGGGCACTCTCTCATAGAAAAAAGCACAAAGAATCATCCCAAACCTGAAGTTCCTCTGATTCCACATTTGGCACTCTACTAATTGCCTCTTCATACAATCTAGTAAGGTGGTGCTCTAGTCAAATATTTGTGCATTTAAGCACTGAACTGCACAATTCATGTGCACAAGGGAATATTGATGCAAAGACACGGACCTAATAATCTTCCCAATGAGAAACACTATCACTTTTAGTGATAAGTTAGAGATCTTTATTATCGGCACTTGCGAGCTCGTTCTGTCAGTATCGACTTCATAATGGAGTCAAATCAAATCCGATATTTTATGAGGCCTGGAAGGAAAGGTACGAAAGTTTACTGGTTTCCCTCTCCTTGAGAAGCTAGTTAGGAAGTATATATCCTCTGTCGTTGGAGCCAATGACTGCCCCTCTAGCATAAAGGCCTTTGCATCGGGATGCCAATAATCCACTAAGGCGTTCAATAGCCTAGGTTGTTCTTACATGAAAGGAAAATGGAAAAACTTTAACAAGCCACACCGCAACAATGCAACAAGAGCATCAGGGTCCTCATCGACCAACACATCAATATCCTCATTCGCTCTTTCCCTCCAGTGAACATACATCCTGCAAATAGACAAAGTTTAGGAGGGTTAAATCTTGTTTTTAAATTTGTTTACACTAAATGGAAGGTCCACATGGGCTACAATGCTCATAGTAGCGTGTACATTCGGGTTGTCATAAGGAAACCCCTGTGTACACTGAGGTTGTCATAAGACAACCCGTGTGAACGTAGGGCCGACCTTTTAAAGGTCGACACCCCCCCAAAAAATGAACTTAAATGCATAAAGAAAGAATTAAAATGCAAGAGGGGGTAGTGAGTACTTACTTGGTCCAAGTGGATGGTCGTTTCATCCACTAAAGATCCTAGAATAAACTCTTTTCACAAAGGGGTATTTTTTTCTTTTAGTCAATTTATCAATAAACAATGGTGATAATGAGTTGGCAACTTCTATTTATAGACATTTTGGCCTATTTTTGTCAATTTTTGGACCCTTTTGTCATTTTTTCTAAACTAAAATCATTTAGTATGGTTCGAGAGTTTTCTTTGGATTGTCATGAGAAGTGTTCTTTGGGTATTGGGAAACTTTTTGGAGTTTTGGGTCATTTTGAAGGTCCTTTGGTAAAAAGGCATTTTTTCCAACTCATTGCATTTAAGATAGGATTCCACCTCCACTTTCTGCATCTTGTTGTCTTTTCTTCTTTGCCATAGGATCAATCCACCGAGTTGCGACACAGAACCATAATTGTCTCTTTAGGAGTGTTGGAATTTAGTGGTAGAGCCTACCTTAACATGGATTCAATAGGTAGATCCTGGTTTCATTTTGGTGTCCATGCTGTCACTAATGACTATAGGCCCGGGAGTCCTTACTAGTTTTTCTTGATTACGAGTTTGAGCCTCATTTGCATGATTCCTTATCACTCTTGACCTCACCCTTGAGCTCCCAAAAATTAACGGGTCTTATTTTAAGCTCTTTTCAAACCCTCTAAATGTGAAAAGATTGTTGAGCGATATTGTTGACCTTCATGCTCGCTAAACTAAAATTTGTAGTCACGTCTGTTCGGTGGTATTTTACCCCTTTTTCGGTTCAGATGGTCAACTCTACGAACAAAGGTATACTCTAGGAGGCTTGGTTATCTAGAAGAGTACTCTCAGGTATAATTTTAACCCTTTGTCGGGCCCGAGGGACTAAATTTACAAAAAAGGAACCCCCATGGAGTCCATAGTTAAGCTCTTTTCAGACTCCCTAAAATTGAAAATATCATCGAGTGAACTTATTCTTTCACACTCATTAAAATGGTCTAGAAGAAAATTCTTGACGGAGTCCATAGTTAATCTTTTTTCAGACTCATTAAAAATGAAAAAAGTGCCGAGTGACCTTGTCTTTATCACACTCGTTAAAATGGTTTTGAATAGATGTCTGGTCGGTGCTAGTTTACCCCTTTTTCAAGCCGACTAGAATATCTTCGAAAGAGGTACCCCAACAAAGTCTCTTTTTACGTTTTTTCAGACTCTCTAAATATGAAAAAAATCTGAGCTTACCTTCTCTGGGATCATTAAAATTACATTGAAGGATGTTACCATTGTTTGTTTTGTTAACCATGTTTGCATACCTATGTCTTCATCCTAATTCCAGCTCCATGTTGCTCTCAACTAAACCATATGAAGCATTCCTTATACGCAAGCCCTGTAGCACTTTGCCTCTACGTCTTGACACCTTTGGCCCCTGGAGGATTTTTTCCAAGTGTCCTTGCTCTGAACATTAGTCTTGTCCTTGCGCCTCGAACTAGTATGTTTGTGACACTCGTTCCTCCTTTGTAACGTAGCATTCTTTTACTCTTTTTCCAAAATTATTGAAAAAGAAAAAAAAAATCAAATATACCCCAAAAAGAGGAAGGGAAAAGTAATTTCTTTTTATTGGTAGCACAATGAGTTTCCCTTGGACAAAGCACATTCTTCCATTTGTTCATCAAGCTCTGGGATTTAATATGACCTTAGGAAGCTATTCTCACTCCATAGAGCTATGTCCTCCTCCATTTGGTTATTCTTCCAAACAAATGGAGAGTTTGCGTTGCCTCCTGCGTCGTGAACTTATGTCAATACCATGCTGCCTGAGTCGACCCCTTTGCAGTTTGTTTCTTTACCTAATGCCCGACCATCCTGAAAGTCCAATCAAGTCTTTGTTCAAAATCAATGAAGCCTACAGTATGATCATCAATATCCTCTAGTCCATGACCGAAGAGTCATCGAAGACCTCTAGGTAGTGAAGTCGTACACTTATATTACACTCCTACCCAAGTTTTGAATATTTTGAAGTTGTTTCTCGAGCTCTGAAGACCTCATCTCCAGCCATCAGGCCTTATTAGCTTCTAGAATATGGATACTCTACATGTATATCTTTTTTATTTCGAGATGTAAATCCGTTGTGTATTTATCGCAGCTACACTTTGTATAGATATATGACATGGATCTACATTGTATTTGATTGGTAGCCATGATTTTATTTCATTCCAAACATGGGTATGCCCTCTTTAGTGACACAATTGTTATTTTGCAGATGGCACCTCCCACATTCTGGTCCCTGGGCTCACTGGTTTGGTACGCTGATAAAGATTGATAATGTATTTTGGCCATTAGATGCTCTTTTGACCTCACACATTAGGGGGCATCTGTTATAACCCTAATTTGCATCAAACATGCTTACCTGGCATCCGACCATCTCATTTTCCTTCTTTGCCAAGCCACTACTGAACATCTCTTCTTAAAAACACCTTTTTTAAGGGAAGACACTAGCTGACCCACTACAACCCACGTGTACACTATAGATGACCCACTACAACCCATGTGTACATGCTAGCTGGCCCATTCAGCCTGCGTGTACCTACAAAACAAAGAAAAATGGAAAGTTGTTGATGGAACACACAGTTTTTGGGTAAGTTAACTAAACCTTTCGACCATGCATGTCTAGTCACTTGACTAAATACTTAGATCCTTCTAGCCTATAAAAGAAGGGTTATGGGTCCCATTTGAAAAGAGGAAAATCATAGTAAAGAAACTCTACTCGAATTATCATTCCCCTAGCCTCAACCTTTTGCAACTATTGTGTGAAGAGAAGCATATATAAAGGTAGTTGGAGCACAATTGAAGAGGATCCCGGGACCAAATTCGAGGAGTAGTGCCGACCACATATTGTAAATTTTACTCTTGTGAAGATTAATACAAAAAGGAATACTTTTTTCATCCCACCATATCATGTGTTCAAATTGTGTATTTATTTTATGATATTGTCACATCTAACCTAGCAATTAGTATATGAAATGCATGTTTGCAACTCTCTGTTTTTCCATGTGTGAATGCAGGTCAGCTTTGGGAGGAGGCTTGCAGTCAAGGAGCGAGTGAAAGTGAATGGATCAACATCAAATGAAGTATTTAAGGTAGAGTTACCTAATCTTGTTTGCACCTTTGGATTGCATGAATGTGGGGTTTTGTGTTGGGAGAATAGGAAAAAAGTAGAGGCCTTTAAATGGTCATTTTCTGGATGCATGATTAAACGCTTAGTGCTAGTCCATAGGAGGGATTTCCCACCCACAAAAATATCATCTCAAAGGATGGGATAGCAGTGGATCCTGAGAAGATAGAATCTATTAGAGAATGGTCAGCACCAAAGAATATGACAGAGGTCAGATCATTCATGGGCCTTGTAGGCTACTACAGGAGATTCATTGGAGGATTCTCAAAGATAGCACACCCAATCACTTCCTTTCAAAGAAAGGGTATGAAGTTTTAGTGGACGTCAGATTGTGAAAGGAGTTTCCAACATGTGAAACAATTATGAAAAGTGCTCCAATACTAAGGATTGCAGACCCAAATGAAGATTTCATTGTATGCACAGATGCATGTAATGAAGGACTTGGTGGAGTCCTCAGTCAAAATGGATTTGTGATATGTTATGAATCAAGGAATTTGAAGGAGCATGAAAGAAGCTATGAAACTCATGATTTGGAGTTGGAATCCATAGTGCATGCCCTGAGGAAATGGAGACACTACCTCATGGGGAAAAGGTTTGAGCTAAGAACATACCACAATGGTTTGAAATATTTATTTGATCAGCCAAATCTAAATGCTAGGAAAAATAGATGGTTAGAATTTCTAATCGAATATGACTTTGATATAAAGCATATCAAGGGGAAAGAAAATAAATTGGCCGATGCACTCAGCAGGAGGGTGCATGAACTACGTGCTACAACCATCAACATGTACCAGACTGATGTTAAAATAAAAATTATGGAGACTGCAAATACAAACCTGCAATACAAAGAATTGATAACAAAATTACAACAAAGGTAAGACACCATAAAAAATGGATATTTATAAGTTGGGAGTAGATGGAATACTATTGCATAAGAGCATAATTTTTGTACCAAATGTCCAGGACTTGAAATGTATAATTTTGCATGAGATGCATAATGTTCCGTATGCAAGGCACCTTGGATATCAGAAAACTGTAGCAGCAGCCAAGAGCCAATACTTTTGTCCAGGTATGGAGAGAGAGATAGCAGAATACATCGCAAGATGTATGGAATGCCAGAAAGTTAAAGTAGAACATAGGCACCCAGCAGGATTGCTGCAACCTTTGCCCATTCCTGAATGGAATTGGGAAGTGGTGACAATGGATTTTATTACAGGATTTCCCATAACAGGAAAGATACATGATTCGATTATGGTGGTGGTGGAAAAGCTTACAAAATATAGCCATTTTATTCCATTAAAAACTACTCACAAGGTAGCATATTTCGTTGATATTTTCATGAAGGAAGTGGCACGATTGCACGGAATTCCTAAAACGTTTGTGTCTGATAGAGACTCGAAATTCACCTCGAATTTCTGGAAAGGATTGTTCAAAGGATTCATAATGAATCTGAACTTTAGTACAGCTTACCATCCTGAGTCTGATGGATAGACAGAGAGGGTGAATAGAGTGATAGAAGATATGTTGAGAATGTATGCGATGGATAAACCATCAAAATGGGAAGACTACCTACATTTAGTAGAATTTGCTTACAACAATGGGAATCATGCATCATTGAAGATGATCCCATTTGAAGAACTTTATGGCGGAAGGTGAAATACTCCAGTAAGATGGGATAACCCAGATGATAGAACAATAGTCAGACCAAAGTTGCTCAAGGAGATGGATGACCAAATGTTAAAAATTAAGTAGAATTTGAAAGTTGTTGAACACAGACATAAAAGTTATGCTGATAAAAATAGAATCCATAGAGAATTCAAAGTGGGTGATCATGTTTTCCTGAAAGTGAAAGCTAACAGAAGTTCCCTGAAACTGGGAAGCTGTGTCAAGTTGGAAGCCAGATTTTGTGGACCATTTGAAATCCTAGAGAGGATTGGTCTAGTTTCTTATATGATTGCATTTCCTGCATCTATGTCTGTTCATAATGTATTCCATGTATCATTGCTAAAGAAATACATACCTGATGCTAATCATGTTATTGATTGGAACGTTATTCAAGTGGAGAAAGAAGGTGCTTTCCAAGTGCATCCGGTGCGCATTTTGGATCAGAAAATCAAACAACTTCAGAATCAAGCCATAGGGATTGTAAAGGTCCAATGGACCTGGTACAGACTTGAAGACGCTACTTGGGAGCATGAGGATGCAATGCAGGCAGAATACCCACATCTTTTTGAAAAAAAAATTGAAAATTTTGTTGTATATGGGTACATGATGCACTTAGGACAGTGCATAAATAAGGGGAGGGGATTGTAATATCCCTCGGTTGAACCCAAATACAAATGTAATCCAAGTATATTCAAGCTAGTGAGTTGTTTAGACATCATTTTTGTAATACACCTTTCATGGCATGGTGCACACATATACTGCGCAGTAAAGTGATGTAGTGTGCATATTTCTGGATACCGCGCGCAATAACTAAAGAGCGCTCAACCTTGAGGTCAACGAATATCGCGCGTAGTAATTAAAGTGCACACAATATTAAGATTAGTGAACCTTTATGTATATGATATGAATTATAGGCTGGTGAGCCAGTATTATAAGCCAAAATGCTTATGTTTTGGAATTAGGCCAGAGCGCCTAGATGTTAAAGGCCAGTGCGCCTATTTTGTATATGTCTCATGATTAATATAAAATACATCATTGCATGCAGACCGACCATGATAAAAGAGAAGGGGGACTAGATTCCAACAAATGGGGATATGGAGGGCCTAAAGTTAAGAAGAGGGAAATGATAGAGAGCTTAAAGCCGAAAAGAAATATTATATTAATATTTCTTAAAAACATAAAGTATGGATAATTAATTTAAACTAAGTCCTAAAGTAGGGGACAAGTGTATCAGAGTAGCTTCCAACATGACAAGTGTCAAATTGGATACATTCATACTTATTTCCGAGACTTAGTTCCTTTGGGGGGATCGACCATTGTGGGGGGGAAGAGAGGGGTGGAAGAATTGCTGAGAATCTTACCATTTTTCCTTCGACCAGAGAACCAATATCCGTGATACATTCCATCAGTCCTTGATCTATCTTCATATATTCCTACCATCATACCTAGCCCAGATCGATAACCATTCCTGTTGGTGTACCTGTCATCTTGGGAGTGGGATTGAAGAGGTGGGTTGTCAGGCCCGTGAGAAATTCTCCGAGTGAGAGAATTGTTGGGGATCGATTTCCTAAATGTGATAAACTATGGCTACAATGCTCTGAGACTTCCAGTCCAACTTATTGCTGAATCCCTGGAAGGGAAGTGGGGCTGCCAATGGACTGCTGAGTAGAGAAGGGGCAGACTTCCTTGGGTAGGATAGGCATGTGGGGAAGGAGAGGTTGTAGGCTGTGGTTGAGTGAACACCTAAGAGGGAGTCCTTCCGATTGACCATGTACCTTTATCTTGGTTAGGAATCCCTTACCCTAGAGGAGTCTAGTCCCAGCTCGGGGGTGACTTATTGTTGAGAGTGATGAACATTGTAGTTTAAGGCAGGGAGGTTCATGGACGGTCTGCATGCAATTGGTGGAATTCCTACCAAGATAAGTACCGGTTATGTAATGAATTTACATGCTACATTGTCATTTATGTGTTATTTTATGGGTTTTATTGCATGTGTGATCATAGCTATCCATATGTTTAAGGGTATACCCCTATGTACGCTGCATGTCTGTGTTTACTATTAATTCAGCCTGAAAATTATATATTTATAGAATGCAATTGTTTGTTTATTCTTTATATGTGAAGCTTCTGCTAGAGCATTGTATGTATATTTTTAATTGCATGCATTTCAATATGTATGTATGCCTATGTGTATATACATGTATTTGAAGAGAAAACATTATGTGACATAGCTCAGTTGAATACTAGGGTGTTACAATATGTTGTCAGAATTAAGTTAAGTGTCTGAGTAGTGACATTCCCCATCTTGTTGGTGGTCAGAGGTATGTTATAGCCTCTTCGAGGGGGAAATCCTCCTATTGAGCTTCAACTCCAAATACAATACTTATCTTCATGTCCCGTTAGATTTCTTGAACCCCTTTATATAGTGCTACCATCACCTAAGAATATTCTAGAGGTGGAATATTCTAGAAGTAGAACCTTCTAAGAAGTCCTCTTATATTTATTATATCTAACTACCATAGTGGGCCTTATTTAATAATATAGTGGACATAGTTCACCTTACATTGAATGGCCTCCACTATTATCACTATGGGTCCTCTGGCCTGCCCCACTACCTCTCTAGCTACCTTACATACAAGTACTCCATGTACTTGTACCAAAGCCTAGGTGGCTTGCCCTATTTCCTCTTACGCTTGTCGAAGATGAGCTTCGACTATATCGACTATTTGGTGGAGTTGAGCTGGCTCATCTCCCACTTCTGGCTCTCCCAGCACAGTGAAGACTATGTAGTTGGATTGTAGGGCTTGCTGTCGAAATCATCATATGTGAGGATTGTCTGCATCTTTTTCATAGTGGCCCTCAATTTCTTTCGGGAGGAAGGTTTCAGAGGCAAACCTTTCCTCTTTTTCAGGGGATCAACCTCATCAACCTGCTGCTGCTCAACCTCTGTGTCATTCAACTCTGCATCATCACCTCCTTTCTCAGGTTAGATGGAAGCGGTCTTCATGGATGTGATGTCTAAATCATGGATCTCTTAGGTATTCTTTGTCTTGCTCAGCCCGGGTGTATCCTACGCAGTTTCTGGACTGTCTATATCGGATATCTCCATAGGGTCTGCTAGAATGAAAAGGTCCATTGACGATTCCTTGGTGATCTCCTCCATGTCCTCCTCCGTTAGCTTGTAGTAGGACTGAAGTTGCTGCTTATGTCCATCAACGTGTCCTATGATATAAATAAATGGCAGTCCACACTGAACTTCATCAAAGGCCTGAACCCGTGTAAATTTTTCAGAGTTATGTGAGGCTTGGAATGTATGGATATCTTCAACTAGTTGTAGTATGTATGGAACAAGACATTTGACTACCATTGATTATTCATGTCACCTGAGTACCACAATGTACTAAACTTCACAGCCAATGGTTCAAATGGATCGATGTTTAGGAAGGTCACACCTTCTGGCATCTCCCAGGTGATGAAAGCGATCATGATCAATAGCCAATTGAAGTAGAATTTGTACCCTTGATCTTGGGATTCTCTGTAGTCAAGTTATAATTGGTTCACCAGGTACTGTGACCAATTCATTTGTAGGCCCTTCGCGCACTTCCATGTAAGGTCGACTACAAAACTAGTCACTTGGTTGGGTCAGTTCTTTCATACTAACTTTCCTATGATCAATTGACAGGTGAGGTGCACTGCACCGCTCTGGATAGAAGCTACCTTGTATCCTCGCGTTCCCTTCCCGACATTGCTGTAGGTGTCTTTGATATTTTGATCTAGAGTGAAATCCATTGTTTTTCTTGGGTAGAAATCCTTTGGGTTAGGGCCTTGCATACTTAGCCATGTAATTTGATTTATCAACATTGGATCCAATGTTATGCGATGGTTTAACGATAGATAACCTCCATGGTAACAAGACAACAACAATTTGACACATGCATTCACCTCCTGGTGTCGTACGAAGTGCGGAATCTTCATAATGTTCAGCAGGGTGGACTATGTGATTTTATGGGTCCATGACTGAGGGACGATCTTCAAATTCTTTCCCTTTGTTATGGTCAGGTACTTATGCAAGGTGAGCATGTTGTAGACCTTCCTGTCGCCGAGGTTGAAGTTGCTAAACTTCAGAACTGTTATCTTTTCTTGGTTTACGTGAATTGCACGTATCCCTTTCAGGAGGTACGCAGTGATCAAGGCATACTCAAAGTCTCTAGGTACGCTGTCGTGGTTTACAACACCGCTCAAAGGTGGTATATAGGTAGGTAATATGCTCATAATCAACTTAGCATTCATGAGATCATCCTTATTCTTAGTTCTCTTCTCATCTAATGGACGGGATGGTCTGGCTCGAGCAGTTGACGGAGAGGCTAGCAGTCCTCTCATGGATGATTCTTGTACACCTGTGGATAATCCTCTCTTTGACATGACTCTTTCAGTCATCAAGTAGATCAAAACTTCTTCAACAAATTTCTCTACGACTCTCAATTCATCCAACATACACACTCGGAGTTAACAATAGAGGGTTCAGAGAATAACTTAGGCACAATAGTGATATAGAGAGAAAGAGTGCAACAATCACTGTATAAAATTGGCTTAGTCTGTGGGCTCAAATTCTCAATTAGAAAAAGTGTTCTCGGTGCATGGTGCGATGGGATAAATAGGTAGCTCGACAATGGTTCACTTGCAATGGCTATGAAGCCTCCATTAACCTTGTTATGTCCATTATGGCATAGTCCAAAAGTCTGAGAATGAACCATAGTTTCCTTTCTTCCTATTTGGAGCATCGATCGAATGGATTCAATGTCCCCAATGGCTATATTGCTTCGGCATGGCCGTGCCATGTGTCACTGTTATGATATCCCGATGAAAGTTCCAATTTGGAAAATTTCCCTCCTGCGAAGTTCCCTCTGGAACTTTCTATAACTTTTCAATCTTATCCCTCTTCCTACTTAACTTCCTAGCCTTCTTTCCAGTGAGCTTCGTCTTGGTATGTCTTTTTCCATTCTGATTCTTATCTTCGTTTGACATAGTCACTGCGTGCTGTTGAGATTCTTTCCTAGGATTCGGGGGTAGTACTTCTTCTTTATCTAGGGTAGGTACTTCATTCTTTTGTGACTCCTCTAATTTTCTTGCATCTTCAACATCTAGGCCTCTAGAGTTAAATAGATTCGATCTATTCTCCTATTCTTTAATCAAGTGTGTGATCCTTCTGGTCATGAAATCTTTTAATTCTTGTTTCTTCTGCTCCAAAAATTTTTATTCTTCCTTTCGTATGGTTTGATCTCTATCAATCCAAGGTTTCCCTAGTAACATGGTAAATTGGGCACTGTCTTCAATAAATTTAATAATCTCAAAATCTTCTTCTGTCAAAGTTCCATTAACGTGCATAGGTACAGGAACGAGCTTCCCACATAGGTTTACCAGTTTTCCTGTGAATAATCCTATTCCTACTAATGAAGGAATCATAGTAGTCTTCCCTATATCTTCCCAAGTTCTCTCTATCATGATATTCACATGTGTTTCCTCATCCAGAACACAGTCAATGTCGAAGTTTCCTATTCTTGCTTCAAGGCATTATTTTTCTTTGAATATCCCCGATAAGATGATATGTCGATGGTCATTCAAGGTTTCTTTCATCTATAACAATAATTTCTCTGATTCTTTCTGGGATTCTGCCATTTCTGGATTTGCCTTAGGATTTTCCTAGCTCAGATTCATTCCCTCAAGCTTAGCAATCATTCTAGGGAAATCCAACTCTTCATGGTCCATAGCTTTGCAACAAAGACAACTAGGTCTTCTTCCAGGGCATTCCTTAGAAAGATGTCTTTGTCTTCTACAGTTGTAACAAAGGGTTAATCCTCTTTTTTTTTAAATGATCCCCAGCCTTTCCTGTACTGTGCGCTAAGATCATAGGAGATAACCTGAAAAAAATTATTTCTAGGATCCTGCATCCACTTGTTAGTCCAAACATTCTTTGTATGCATAGGTATAACATATCTTTCACTATTCTTGTCAGATATAGTAATATCAAATCTTCCTTCATCTATCAATATCCTAGTTTTCAAACTAGGACAGACTCTATTAAACATACCTAGATCCATACTCTAGAAACAAAAATTTCCACTTATCTTACTTCTACAGAGCACAAGGCTTCTAGATATAAAACTTTTCACTATTCTTACCTTTATCAGAGCACAGAGCTTGCAAATCTTACCTCTTTTAATAAAAAATTCTCACTTTTTCCTTTCTTAGAGCACAAAGATTTCAGATCTTACTTCTCTCCTTCAGATCCAACTTCTTTTCTTCAAATCAAGCTTCTTTATTTTAGCACAAAGCTTATAAATCAAGTAGAATATTGCGCACTAGAACGACAGATCTATGCACAGAGCTTTCACAACTTTAGGATGAATCTTTTCACAAATATTCTTCTTTCTCAGTTCCCAACAATCAGAGTTTCAGTCCCCACAACAGAACCATTTGTTGGCACAGGGGCATAACCAAGGTTCAATGCTACAACAACGCACCAAAAAAACCCTAACTAATGACCCTTTTGGCAACACCTACGAAGAATATGAAGTCTCACTCGAGGTAGAGGCAGGGGTGGTTGTAGGACTCAAGTGTCTGCAACCTTAGTAGGGACATAGATCTGTGATTGTGATACTTAATAGAGCACTTAGCACCGTTAGTTCCTCAATATGCAATCAATATCTACTTCGCTGATAAAACAGATCTTTGCCTCATTCACATTGATCTAAGGTAGTTAAGTACTTAGCACACACATATGGATCATATCTAGCAGAAGCAAGCACTAAGCACATTCATAGAAGTCAAATCTAACATTCTTACACATCATTAGCACAAAGCATGAACATATTTATCTATCTCTATCAAATCACTTAGCAAGAGAGTCATAAACACATTAAGACAAGAACAAAGCATAACAAAACAATGTTTACGTGGTTCACCCCCACCCTAGGGCTACGTCCACCAACTCTTCTTCTTTATTGTCTTCGATCAATAGGTTACATGCACAAAGCCTCAAAAACCTTACTCCGCATAGGAAAAAAGATCTGCTCAGCTCGCTAGATCCTTCTTCCTTGTGTTCCAACACTAATCCTTCCACAATATTCTACAATGAATTGCACTTAGCTCTGTAAGTCTCTCACGGTCATGCACAAAGAAATTATAGAATCCACTTACACTTAGCATACATTCACATCACATAGATGCACCACCACTTCTATCTAGCCTAAGTGTCTATTTATATATTAAAAAATAGTCCTAAACATGGGTAAACTCATGGGCTGACATCCCATTTCTGTTACATATTCCCACATCCCCAAAAGGACCCAAAAAGGGGTTGATATCCCACGATCTCTACTTTGTCTTACACTCCTCCTTCGACAAGCTGTCAAAATCCAAAAATAGGTCAAACTTGACCAAATATCAACAAAACCTGGTCAAGGGCCAACACCCTGGTTGAAAATTTGATTACAGATTTTGATATTTTGAATCAGTTCAAAATAGTGAAGATTGGACTACCAGTCATGACATATGCCTCCTGCGTTGACATGGAGATCCTAATCAAAGAAATGATGGAATATGATATCCCTTCTGATTTGCAATGGAAGGATATAGTATGGTTGGGTAAAACAAAGTGCATTTTTCCAGGGTCCAATAAATAATGTCCAGGTGTCACTGAATGTGGAAGATCAGACAGAATACCAGGACAGAACAAGTGGCAAGGAAGGAGCTGAAGCGTCAGAGGAATTGACAACTGGATCATAAAACGTTTTCCTTGTTAATTATTGTAATCAATTTATAATTAAAGGAACTTGAATTGTATAAGTATTAGAAGTTCCAAATGTATTAATGTTGGCAGAAGTGCAAGGGAACAATTTTAGTAGTTCAATTGTAATTTTTTGAACCTGAATTGAATACATATGCAAAAGTCTTTGAAGTTTCCAAAAAAAGATTCTAATGGTGGTGATTTGAATTTTTTCTCCTCTCCTTGTATGTATTTCCAGTATTTTTGATTCCATTTTCACTATCTTCTGTTTAAATTGGATAGTCAAAGGCCCAAAATTCATCTTGTGATGCTCTCGGCTGAAGCAATTTAAACTATGTTAAGTTCTTCCTAACTAATTCATAATTCATTTATTTAATGCTCTGATGAAGTTACATGTTTTATTTTTCTTCCTACACTCTACAAATTTACAAATTATAACTCATATTTATCGCCTCATTTAGCCTTTATCCTCTGGAGATTCCTACAGAAAATTCAGTGTTTTCATTCATTTTCAAAAGTTTTACTCCATAGCCCTAAGTTTCCCTCCCCTTCCTTTCCAACAAATGTATAAAAAAAACCCCAAAACAACAAACCTAGCCATTGATTTCCAAATAAACACGAAGTGACATCAGAAAGCCCTCTCTGAGCTGAGCAGGCTAGTACCCAGCTCTAAAGTTGGTTTGTAGGTTACCTCTGTCATTTGTTTTATCAACCGAACAATTTTATAGAGTGCTAACAGGATGATAAGCCATAGGAGGTCTAGGTTGGGGTTCCAAAATGTTAGAGAATACCATTTTTCTTGGCTAGGAGAACTATTGTAAGATCTGACACCATTTTTTTAAGTTGTTGAGATATGGGAGGGTCAAGTAGCTAGATCTTGAGGGTTAGATCATAGGCCGAGGATCCTGGTGCGATCTAGTCAGCCTCATAGAATATTGTGGAACTGGTTTTGTAACTGCATGATTGATATTGTAGTGCGTGCGACACCATCTATTACATAAATCTAAATAAAAGAGCATAAGAAGAAAAATCTTTGTGGACGTATCCCAGGAGGGGTTGAACCATAGTAACACTTGTGTTATGTGTTGTGATTGATTGCATGCTTATATTCTATAAGTAGTTAGATTATGAATGGATGAATGGATAATTATGTGAGATATGCTATATGTTAGATCTGTTAGTATGCATGCATAATATTAACAAATGAATGAATACTAGGAATAACAGAAAGAACAACTAGATCAAGGCCTAAAAGGATGAATTGAAATCCCAAATCCCAACTATTTCCTAGACTACAAGCATCTGAGCATTACATTCACTCATAGAACTATCTCGGGTGAGACTGCGCAGTACATTCTGTGTGTTGTGTTTCCTTCTGGTTTACTAGGAGGGCTAATAGTTTTAGAGGGTTTTGTTGGAAACCTGTTCATATCTGAACCTGAGTCAGCCCAAGAGTAGGAAGATAGATAAGGAACCAACAATGTGTGGCCCCCATTTTTATCTAAAAACCATGAAAATTGAATGAATTTTCAAGAGAAAGGGAGGAGTACTTACTTGGTTCAATAACGAGCTGATTTCGTCCATCATGGCTCTCCAAATGCGTAATTGAAGGAAGATGATTTTTTCTATTTTTTGGGTTTTTTCAAACAAAAATGGTAAAAATGACCCTTTTCACCTCTATTTATAGATTTCTTGACCCTGTGGTGACCTAGTTTCGACCCTTTTTCTTCCCTATGGTTTGTTTGATGGATGTTTTGATCATTTTTTGGGATTTTTTGGTCGTCTACAAGTCTTATGTGTTTCAGATTCAGTATTTTTATTGCATGGGTACTACTTATAACATCATGTGATGAAGTTGCGTTTTCTCCATTTGAAAATAGGGTAGGCCTTTATTGCCTTACATCTTGCATTTTATTGATGATTTCCACTTTTCGATAGGGTCGACCCCACCAAAGTGTGACTTGGAAACTTCTATGCTACTTTAGAAGTGTCATAATTAGGTGGTAGATCCTTTCTTTCCATGGATTCCCTAGATAGATCCTTGTCTTGTATTATGGCATCCATGTTGTGAGTTTTCTATAGGCTTGGGAGTCCTTTTAGTCCCACCATGACTTTGTGTTGAAGCCTCATCCTTCTTCTTTATATTTTTCTTTCCTATACCTGACGGGCTCCCAAAGGGCACGGTTTTTCATCTTTCAAGATCACTTAAACTATGAAAGAGAAATCTAATGAGAAATTATTTATTCTTTTCGGCCTCATTTGGATTACATACGAAAAGGATCCCTATGGATTCTGATTTAATATCTTTTCAGACTCTCTAAAAATGAAAATATTGTCGAGCGATCTTTTTTCCCTTCACGGTCGTCAAAGTGAAAATCAAAGGAACATCTTTCCGATGATAGTTTACCCCTTTTTAGGTCTGGATAGATAATTGTATGAAAAGGTACGCCCTAGGAGCTATGGTTTGCTAGGAGAGTATTCTTAGGTGTAATTTTAACCCTTTTTTGGGCCTCAGGGACTAAATTTGTGAAAAAGGCCCATTCTCCCTAGTTTTGGTTTATCACTTTTCCGGGCCTTGGATATTATTTACGAAAAAGGAAACCTCTTGGAGTCTTATTTCAACCCTTTTTAGACTCCCTAAACAAGAAAATGTCACCGAGTGACCTTGTTTCTTTCACACTCGTTAATTGGTCCAGAAGGAATATATATTTGGCATCAATTTAACCCTTTTTCCAACCAATAGATTACCTAGGGAAAAGGTATGCCTCAGGAGACATGTCTCACCGAGAGATTTCTCCTAAGTTATGTTTTAAATACTTTTTCGAGCTCAGGTGACTAAATTTACAAAAAAAGGACAAGAGAGTCCATAGTTAAGCTCTTTTCATACTCAAAATTGAAAAGATAGTTAAGGATCTTGTCTCTGTCACACTCGTTAATTTTTTTTTTAAGAGACGTCCTTTCACTATAAGTTTAACCCTTTTCTAGACTAAATGAACTCTGTAAGAAAAATGAATACTCTAGCCTTAATGACCAGAAGAGTTCTCCTTGGTATGGTTTTATTATTTTCCGGGCTTTGGAGACTAAATTTACAAAAAATACCACTTTGGAATCTTCTTTTACTGGTTTTTTAGACTCTCTAAATGTGGAAAACCGTCAATCTTACCTTCTCTGGGCTTGTAAAAAATTACACTGAAGGAGGCTCATTGTGTTAATACATAAATCAAATTGCATGTCTCACTCTTGCATTGTTGGCCTAATGCCGAATCCATTTTGTTGTTTCTAAAGTTTTAGATCATTCCTTTGGTGCAAGCCTTGTAGTATTTTTTCCTTTGTGTTCTCACACCTTGACCCATGGAGTAATTTTTCTGAGTTTTCATATCATGCACATGCCTCTTTTCATTAAGAACCAATATGTTCCATGCACTCAAAAATGGTTTTCTTGCTCGTGACACTCGTTCCTCCTTTGTAACATACTTTTATTGTTTTTCAAGCTCGTTAAATATTAAAAAAAAATAAAAATCAAATATTGCAAAAAGAGGGGATGGGAAAACATTATCTTTTACTGGGAGCAATCCAGTCACCCTTGGACAAAGAAAATCCTTAAGTTTGTTCTGCAAAGCAGTTGGGATTTAATATGGCCTTAGGAATTTGTTCTCATTACATAGAGTCGTTTCCTCCTCCATTTGGTTACTCTTCCAAACATTGGAGATTTTGAGGTGCCTCTGGTGCCACAAGATTATGTCAAATAACACACTTCCTAAGTCTTTTAATATGTCCTTCTCTTGTACAAGGGAAAGTCTTACAACCTAATTCGACCATTTTGCAATAATTCTCTTGATCTTCATGAGTCGGCCATCCCGAGAGTCTTTTTAGGTTCATATTCAAAATCTATTATGTTCCTCGCCTGATTATCGATATCCTCTAGTATTTCCATAACGGTTTGTCAAAGACCTCAACGTAGTGAATATTACTCTCCTATTTTACTCCTACACGAGTTATGAAGATCTTGAATATATTGCTTGACTCATTGAAGCTATCATCTCCAGCTACATGCATTGATTCCTCCCGAAGATTCATATTACATTGTATTTTTATATCTTTTGATGATTTTGAGATGTATATCAAGTGTGTATTATTTGTGGCTACAATCTATACTGGGATACACATTAGCCATGTGGCCATGATTACTATATATGACATAGATCCGCAGAGTACTTGATTGGAAGCCATGCTTAGTTTTTCCCGACCATGGGTATGCCTACCTCGATGATGATTATTATTATTTTGAAGATGAGACACTCGCAAACACACATTTGGGATCACTCGACTCAGTGCCTTCCCATTTTTTAAAATATGTTATAGTGCATTTTGACCATAAATTTCTCTTCTGACCTCACACATTAGGGGGCATGTTTTATAGCTCAAAATGCCACTATCATGAATTTTTTACTTTTTCCTACTTACTTGCACATCCAAAAACCACTTTTTCTAAGGTTCCTCTTAAAAAACAACTTTTTTCATGGTGTACGCACCTTTCTACATATGCAGCATGTGTACATACACTATCTTCATGCCTGCCAACTCGTGTATACTCTAAAAATTTGCAAAAATTAAAAAAATTTGTGCTTTCCGGTGGAATTTACGGGCTATGTCAAGTTTCACAAACATTTTAACCCTGTAGCCCTTCTGAAAAACAATTAACTATATTTTATCCATATAAAAGGGGCCCTAGAGGGGTGATTTTGATATATGAAAGAAGAAGCAAGAGAACTCTGCCAAATTTTCTCCCTTGTATTCCAAGCCTTTTAGCATTCTCCTTCGAGTTTCATCCTCAACATTCCCTTCTATCCATCCTCCTTATACCATCCATCCTTTTCCATTATATTGGCATTTTGGTGGTGAGGATAACATATCGGGAATAGTGCACTTGGAATCAAAGTAGAGGAACCCAAACGAGGTTCATGGAGCAATGTCGACAAGATTCATGTTGTAACTTCCAGTATTGTTATTAATAAAAGAGAAACTTGTTGTCCCAGATATTTTTGTCTTTATGTTTATGTTTATGAATGTTTTTCATGAATATCTGACACTTTATATGACTTTGGTAGTTATGCATTTGTTGTTATAGTTTGTTATGTAAAGTTGTTTAAGGCCAACTTTGGGAGGAGGCCTACAATATTGGAACAAACAACAACAAGAAGGGATCTATGACAGATGGAAGGACTCAAGGTACACATTTTTATTTTCTCTCCTTTCCCTTAACTATTTTTAGGTTTTTGTTATATTTGGGGTATAATAGAAGCATTTATATCTTTTAAGGTGTCAAGGCTCTGCCTAGTCGCTAGACCTAGATTAGGGGGATTTTTCCTCATAACACCTATAGGGGCTTCCATTCATACATCTCATTTTCCATCTCATTTCTGTTGTGGGTGGGAAATCCCCCTATGGACTAGAATTAAGGGTTCTGTAATGCATGCAGAAATGACCTAAAGTCTCCTAATTTTTACCATCATCCCAATCATAAACCCCATTATTCATATGTAAATATAAGGTTAAAAAGATCAAGTTACCGTACCTTAGTTTTCATGTTTGATGTCGATCCTTTAACATTCGGTTGCTCCTTGACTGCAAATCTCCTCCCAAAGATGACCTGCATTCATAAATAAACAAACAAAGAACTCCAAACATGCATATGATCTATGAACTAATGGTTTAGATATTTTATCATAATATAATCAATATTACACATTAAAAACCTCATATGGAGGGAC
>ML791258.1:5266-17339 GCA_009831015.1 Picea engelmannii | reverse complement strand
CACATGGATGCTTAGAGAAAATGGATATATGTAGGAAAAGGACACTTAGGAAAAATCCTCCATGGGCTAAGGTGTCAAGATGCAGAGGCAAAGTGCTATAGAGCTTGCGTATAAGGCATGCTTTAGATGGTTCGGTTGAGAGAAACATGGAGCCAACATTAGGCCAAAGACACAGGTATGCAAATGTGATTAATAAGACACAATGGTAACGTCCTTCGATGTGATTTTAACGAGCCCAGAGAAGGTAATCTCGGGGGTTTTTCATTTTTAGAGACTCTAAAAAAATGTAAAAGGCGACTCCATTGGGGTACCTTTTTTGAAGGTAGTCTAGTCGGCTCGAAAAAGGGGTAAACTAGAACTGAAAAGATGTCTATTTAAAACTATTTTAATGAGAGTGATAAAGACAAGATCACTCGACAATTTTTTCATATTTAAGGAGTCTAAAAAAAGCTTAACTATGGACTCTTTCAGGAATGTTATTCTAGACCATTTTAACGAGTGTGAAGGAATAAGGACACTTGACGATCTTTTCAATTTTAGGGAGTCTGAAAAGAGCCTAACTATGGACTCCGTGGGGGTTCCTTTTTCGTAAATTTAGTCGCTCAGGCCCGAAAAAGGGTTAAAATCATACCTGAGAATACTCTTCTAGGGAACCGAAGATCCTAGAGTATACCTTTGCTCATATAGTTGACCATCCAGACTGAAAAAGGGGTAAAATACTACCAGACAGACATGCCTTCAAATTTCAGTTTAACGAGCATGAAGGTCAACAAGGTCACTCGACAATCTTTTCATTTTTAGAGGGTCTAAAAAGGGATTAAAAGAAGACCCATTTTGTTTTGTGGGAGTCCCGAGGGTGAGGTCAAGAGTGATAATGCATCATGCAAATGAGGTTCAAACTCATAATTAGGATGAAACTAACAAGGAGTCCTGAGCCTATAGTCATTAACGACGACATGGATGCCAAAATGCAACCAGGATCTATCTAGGGCATCCATGAAGGGTTAGGTTCTACCACTAAAATACGACACTTCTAAAGCAATAATGATGGTTCTATGTCACAATTCGGTGGGATCGATCCTATGGAAAAGCGAAAAAGGAAACTAGGTGCAACAAGTGGAGGTGGAATCCTCTCTTACATGCACAAAGTTGGAAAAATGGATTTTTACCAAAAGACCTTGAAAATGACCCAAATCTCCAAAAACATTTCCCAATACCCAAAGTACCACTGATTGTAACATCCCATAAGAAACTCTTGAAACATTTTTTAGGTTAGAAGAATGACAAAAGTGTCCAAAAAATGACAAAAAGTGGCCAAAAAGTATATAAATAGAAGCTGGCAGCTCATTATCACTATTGCTAATTGAGAAATTGACTAAAAGCCAAAAATACTCCTTCATGAAAATAATTGATTTCGGGAGCTTCAGTGGACGAAATGAACTTCCGCTTGGACCAAGTAAGTACATACTAAACCCTCTTGTAATTCATTTCTTCCTTTACACATTTAATTTTGTTTTTTGGAGGGTCATCGACCTTTAAAAAGGTCGACGCTATGTACACACGATCTATCCTATGATAACCTGTGTGCGCATGCGGGCAGGCGAAAAACTGCACACATGCACATGTGACTGTGCACACTACAACCCGCATGTACCCTTCATTTTGTGGAAAAAATTTAAAAATTGCAAGAGTTAACCCTCCTGAACTTTGTCTATTAGAGGATGTATGTTCACTGGAGGAGAGAGAGAGAGAATGAGGACATTGATTTTCTGGTCGATGAGGACCCTGATGCTCTTGTTGTATTGTTGCAATGTGGTTTGTTAAAGTTTTTCCATTGTCCGTTCATGCAGGCACAACTTAGGCTATTGAATGCCTTGATTGATTATTGGCATCCTGATGCAGAGACCTTCATGCTTGAGGGACAGTCATTGTCTCCAACTACCGAGGATATATACTTTCTGACTAGCCTCTCAAGGAGAGGGGAACCAGTCAATTTTCACACTTTTCCTTCCGAGCCTCAGAAGATATCAGAGTTGATTGAACTCCATTGTGAAGTCGACACAGAAAAAATGGGCACACATGTGACGATAAGCATGATTTCAAACTTATCACTGAAAGTGATAGTGTTGCTCATTGGGAGGATCATTGGGTCTACATCTTTGCATCAGTCTTCCCGGGTGCACATGAATTGTGTTGTTTAGTGCTTAAATGCATAAATTTTTGACTGGATCACCACATTACTGGATTGTATGAAGAGGCAGCTAACAGAGTGTCGAATGTGAAGGCACATAAACTTTGGTTTTGGGACTATTCTTTTTGCTTTCTTCTTCTTCGAGAGTGCCTAGTTTCAGTCCTAGAGAGATGATACGAGGGCACCAGGCCCCTCATCCCACGCTATGCAGATGGGCGACGCTGTTGCCACGACAGGGGGGAGGAAGGATTATTGAGGCCTTTGATGACAAGTTTTTTTCTTGGTGGGCGTGAAAGATTCCAGCCATAGAGGACTACCCCTATGCCGAGATCAACTTCTCTAGAGATCTTGAGATGCCGGTACCTCTCGGAGAGGAGTGAGGAGAGATGGGTAAGTTTTTTTTTTTTTTTTTTAGGAATTTTTTTAATTTTTTTGTGTTTTCATATATATCATTTTTTTTTTGTGTACCGGAGTATCTGACAAATATGTATCTATTCTATACAGATGTGGGGCCAGTGTGTTCAACAAACTTTTCGAGGACTAGGCAGTGTCCTCGACCAGAGGTAGGACCAGCTGCGGTTGGTGGACCAACAACAGTAGGGGGACCTCCAGCCAGAGAGGCTGAGAGAGTATTGAGACGGGTAGAGTAGAACCTCACTGCGCTTACTCGGATAGTCCCCATGGCAGAGATAGAGGATCTCCTACCGTCCATGCAAACTCATGTTGTTGGGGTACCACGGACCTGGGTCCATCTTTTTCGGCATCTGGCTAATGTCGTGGTTCACTTTGATAGGGCCCACAACCCCCGTCCTTAGCTTAGACTGGACTTCTTATGTGTTGAGGGCATCTTTTGTATATTTTTGAGGACATAAGCCCCGTGACTCTTTACTGGACACCTATTTTTTGAGGCGCTTGCACCCACTTATGTATTCTGGTTCTTTTGTGATATATATATGGATTTTTTTTTATCTTTTTGTGTTTTATGGAATACACTTATTTACAAATGTATTTACATGTGTGTGTGTGTGCTTTTTTATTACATGTGTGCAAGATTCCAATCCAATATATGATTAGTTAGAGTATCTGTAACTTGATTCAATCTCCTAGAAACATGGATATGCGTAATGTAATCAAAGCTTCATTCTAAGAGACATACCCTAAGGAGCTGTCGGTGTAGATTAGGATCATGAATGCGATAGAATCCATTTAACTGAGCGACAACCAGCTGAGCATCTAAATAGACTCAGAGGTGAGAGATACCAAGAGACAAAGTGTCACAAAGCAACTCAATAACTGGGTTGTATTCGACGACATTGTGTTTGGTGTCACCTAAACAGATACCTCCTGAAGATAGCAACTAGCCCTGAGGTGTGAAAATCACCCAAGCTGCGGAAGCAAGCCTTCAAGTGTGTCGGCTAGTGCCGTCCATGAACCCAATGAACACCTCTGATTCACTTGACATCTGCCACAGTGAAAAAGAAAACATCAAGAATGACACATCCATAAAGCCAAAAGAAAAACTAAAAATTAATAGTACAAAGACTATACATATGTTACAAAAATTCACCCGAGGTGACCTACCTACGAGTATTACTTCTTGAGGTAGAGCCCATTTCTAGGCTCCACCAAAACATTTCCCTCAAATTCCACCAGACAATAAGCACCCTTTCTTAGAACCTCTTTTATGATGAAAGATCCGAACCACATAGGTTTGAATTTGCCTGCCCCCAGGGGGTCCTTATCTTGGTCCTAGACCAGAACAAGGTCACCTTCAGAGAAAATCCGAGGACGAATGGACCGATCATATTGAAACTTGACCTTTTTTTTGTGAGATTCATTAGCTAAGGCTGCATCATGATGTTTCTCATTGAGCTACTCAAGATATAATAAACACTCTTCAAGCGATGAAGTGTCTGGCAATAACTGTATTGCCAAATTTAAAGATGGGATCTGACATTCTATGGGCAAGACTGATTCCAACCCGTAAATAAGTTAAAAAGGTGAGAAACCAGTTGTAGTATTAATGGACGTTCGGTAATCCCATAATGCTGAGTATAACATCAAATGCTAATTTGACTTGGCTGAATTGATCGTTCACTGTAGAATGGTCTTAAGAGATTTATTTACAACTTCCACCTGACCATTCGCTTGGGGGTAGTAGGGTGATGAATGTTCTTTCCGCAACCCAAGATTTGATGTTAAATCGATCATCAATTTGTTCTAAAAATGACTGCCATGGTCAGTGACAATCTCTCTCTCGGGACACTGAACCTTGCTATTATTTGGTTGAACAAAAATAGAGTTATTGTCTCCCCATCGTCTTTAAACATTGGCATAGCTTCGACCCACTTAGTGAAGTAGTCTACTGCTACGATGATATAGTGGTGCCCCCTTTTTGAAGGGGGGTTGCATGTAGTGTAATAAATCCCCCATTTATTGAAGGGACCAATGGTAATAATGGGAAACATGGGAGCGGGGTGTGCCCTCATATTCCGAGAGAAGATCTGACATGGGTGGCACTTCTTGACCGATTCAACACAATCTTTGATTAATGTTGGCCAAAAGTAACTGAATCATAGGATTTTTTGGGATGTTGCCAACCCCAACAAATGACCACCACATGCTCCAGTGTGGAAATCGTTAAGCACGATTTCTGCTTCTTCACGAGTGATACATTGACAAAGGATGCAGTCTACACCTCGATGATACAAAGTTTCCTTGAGTATGAGATAGTTCTTATCCTGATGGTGTATACGATGATGCTCATCATGAGAAGTAGAGGCGGGACACTTCAAAGTTTGGAGATAGATAAGCACATATCCATACCAAGGGTCAAAATATGTGATAAAAAACATGTCTCATTTGATAGGCGGCTCGTCAGGTATAACATCACCTAATTCGACCGGAATTTTCGACATGAGTTCCACGAAGACCATCGAATTTTTGGATTTCGTCGAAACGAAATCCAAGTCAAATTATTGGAGGATAACTATCCATCTACTGATCTTTTCACCGATGAATTGTCATGTCAATACATATTTAAATGGATTCACAATGGCAATGATGGTGGTCTTGCGAAACAAAATGTAATGACAGAACCATTGGACAACATGGACTGCTGCCAACACAAGTTTTTCAATGTGGGAATAATTGAGTTCTAGTCCAACCAGGCCTCGGATCAGGTAATAAATCAAGTATTCTTAGAGAAAATCATCCTCCTGAACTAAGACCATACCAATGGTCGAATCCGTAGTGGCCAAGTATAATAAGAAATCTTTATAATAATTGGGTGTTCGAAGCAGAGGGGTAGATATGAGGGCGTGTTTCAACACTGTGAAATAGCGTTGAGCAGCTTTGACCCAATGAAAAGGAACATCCTTCTTATATAAATGCATAAAACCCTTTGTGATCTCGACATAGTTTGCGATGAAACGCCGTAAAAAGTTCACTTTCCCTTGCAAACTTTGAAGCTGAGGGATGGTGCACAGGGGAGGCAATTGAAATATTGCCTCAACCTTTAGAGGATCGACCATGATCCCTGTGGTCAAAACTATGAAACCTAGCAGATGACCCGATGTGATGCAAAAAATGCACTTGTTTGGATTCAAGTGGATTCGGTATTAGCGACACCATTCAAGGATAAGTTGGAGGTGTGCTGGATGATCAACTCTCTTGCGAGATCGTGATGCTAAATCATTGAGATAAGCCTCAACTATGTGTTTGAGGTCATGGAAAGAAAAAGATATGGCTTGTTGAAACATAGCTCTAACATTTTTCAGACCAAAAGGCACATTACGATAAGCGAATGTACCCCACAGACAAATGAAAGTTGTTTTGTGTTGGTATTCAGGGTTGATCTGTATCTGATTGTATCTCGAAAAACCAACCATGAACGAAAAATCCTCACAACCTGCACATTCATCGACTATCTGGTCAATAAATGGCTTGGGGAAATTTGGGTAGGCCTTGTTCAGATCATGGAATTTTGTACATACATGAATCATACACTGTTTCTTATTGACTAGCATGGGATTTGACACCCATTGAGTCAATTGGACAAGGTAGATGAAATCGACTTTAAGAAGTTTCTCTACTTCAGCCTTGATAGTTGTTGCTTTCCTAGGATTGACCGAACGAAGCTTCTGTCGGATAGGCTTGACATAAGGATAAGTCGTGATTTCATGTTCGACGATTCTTGGATCTATGCCTGGAATTTCCTCGTAAGACCAGGAAAACACGTCGCAAAATTATTTAAATAAATCCATGTAGATTTGAATCTCCTCGGGGGAGAAATCCGCTCTGATGGAGATATTCTCTATGATGCCATGGATTCTGGAGATGTCAATAGGTATCGTTTCAGCTATTGTTCCATATTTACTTCAACGTAAACTGCGTGCTTTTCCAAAGGATTGATAGGACAACCTTTATCTCCATTCATATTCAGAGTGAATTCACCTGCTTCAATTCGTCTTAACTCTGGGAGGAAATAAGATCTATTATGAAGATCATCCCAGGGTTTGTCCAGACTAGTCATTGCCTCAATAATTGCCTCATCTAAGGGCAATACTAAGTCTAAATAATTTGTATCAACAAGGGAAACTTGAGCCCAAATAGGCTCGAGCATCGGATCTAACTCTTGTGCAGGAGTCAAATCGAGGTCGCCAGAAGCTCGCTGAATTATCGAGTATGCAAATTTTGCTGCGGAAAAAGGCATGGCCATGCTATGGTGCTCTTTCCCTTCCATCTTAGTTTATGGGGAAGGAAGAGTCCATGGGTCATTAAAGTACATAGTGAGAAACAAAGAGATTTGAAATATTTCAGCCCAAGGCTGGTTGGGGTTAGTCGACATGTAATGGACATTTCCGGTCAGAGGTGGGTAATCAAAAGTACCCATCAAAGGTGGGCACAAACCAACCCCTAAGTTGATGAGGCCAAGCTGAGGGTTATCAATCATCGAGACTGTGGGGAATCTCGATGAAGGGTCATAATGAGAGAAGGATAATTGATCAATGGTCACGATCTGCCTCTCGTGTGGAAACAACAAGACCCAGAAAAATATTGTGACCACTGATTGCATAGCATAGGTCCAAATCCTTCCTAAAAAAATATTGTAGTCGAGAGACACATCGACCACTTCAACTTCGACGCACATGGTTTTTTCCCCTAACTGCACGGGGAAAGAGGGAATGATCCCATGTGCTCAGAAAGAATGACCGTCAAAGGCTATAATAAGAGTAGGTGACAGAGACAAAATGGGTTGGCCTATGGCCTTCCAACATGCCAAAGACATCACGCATGTTGAGGCACCCTCATCCACCACTGTACAAAAAATATTATGGGTAAAAATTTTCGTGGTGTAAGCCACTACTATCTGAAAAGATACATGGTAAGGAAGACGAGGTTTTAAGTCGGTCGTATCAAGCATGATCATTCCTATATTACAAGTCTCAGTAGATCCTAGGGCATCTAACAAAGCCTTTCTCTAGGAAGGGCAACTCTAGAGGACTTCCAAAGCAGACATCACACAAGGGGTTTGTGATAAATCCTCCACCACAGAGTAGTTTTGGGTGGCCTGTGTGTTTAGATTGTGACAAGCTTTCTTGAATGCACCTTTTGGGATGCGTTTCATTGTTTCGCCCAACGAATTCTCAATATGGAAAGGAAGAGGTGGGTTTTAAGCTTCTTTACCCTTCTCAGAGGTGCCTGGATTTCCATAATCATGTGCTCTAGTCGATATATAGGCATCACCTTTCATCATATACACATTTGCGGATGAAGGATTACATGAAGACAGAGGGGGTCCTTGACTGCCCCTTTCCGTGCTCGAGGAGGCTTGAGTTAGATTTTTCCCATGTGGAAACGGGTTCGTTAACACAACAGGTTGTTGCTGTGCCAATAACTTCTGGGCCTCCGCAAGCTGAGGGAACTGATGGGTCAGGTGGTCTTCCTTGCAAATATTACAAGGATACTTTGACTTATTATTTTCAATGTCACCCCCACCAGCATTATCAGTGGGTTTCTTATCCCCCTTACCCTTCTTTCATTGTTTATTCTTTCCGTCAAGTTGTTGGGTGGCCTTTGGGTTAATCATTTTCACACTGTGTACATCTGAATTTTGGGTAGGGGGAACATCTGAACCGGTGATTTGGCTGGTTGTTGTCTGCTGTATAGAAAATTGTTGCAATTGGTTTGACAATGGATCAACGGGATTTTTTTGTGCTGAACCAATAATTCCATCGACATGTGGTCTAGACCTCTATCTGGTCTTGTCAAGGATTGAACTCAGTGCATCTGGAAAAATCTCATAGATTAAACCAGACTGAGAGTAAATCCGCTCTAACTGTTGAGCTCTCATTATCGCATCTTCCTTGGAAAACACCCCAAATGTTGTGATGTCTTTAGATAATTGAGGTAATAAATGCTTAAGGAACCACTCAAGAAAGAATGTTGGTGGGACTGGCACTTTAATCAAACTCTTCCAACATCTCCATTCTCAAACGTGATCCGAGATATGGTCCACTTTTGACTGTTCGAAATTGGCCAATAATTTAGTGTCGGCACTGTATCTCACAGGTAATTGGAAATGGTTTAAGAAATCCATTGCCAATTCGCTGAAGGAAGAGTATCGTGAGTGGTCGATATCGATGTACCATTTTGTAGCACTCCCTATGAGAATGCATTGAAACAATCACAACTGGATGGAGTCATCTCTCAAAGAGTTGGATGAGAACCATAAGTGGAAGGTAGTCATGTAATCACCAGAATATTCGTTAGGCTTGGCTTCGAACTTTGGAATGTCTGAAGGAAACTTGGTCAGCATAGGAGACCAACTTGGATCATGATAGATGGGTTCATTTAGTAACCTTGTCAAGTCTGGAAAGTGCAGGGTTTCTAGAAATGGTATTTTGGGTTGTGGATTGTAGCCAGGGAAAAAGGAGCCTAGATTTTGACTGGCACGAGGTTGCCAGGAAAAGTTATGTTTCTGGCTAGGGATTTGGTAATAACCATGGCTATGACCTGCGTACGGATTCTTCTCTTGTTGAGGCATCATTGGTTGGTTCTCGTAATAGGACATAAAGGGTTGAGCTTACGTTGCATTCCAAGGATTTTGGGAGGGGTTGCTCCCTGCTGTTCTGATGAGCATAGGCATTGAGCCCTGCCTGGGGTTCCAATAGGTATGGAAGGGGTTTCTCCTGATTGACATTCCTAGAAAGGGGATTGGTCCTTGCAATGGATTCCAAGGTCCTTGCAAGGAAGGAATTCCTAAGTGTGCCCCCTGTACAGGAATAGTACCCTGTACAAGATGTAGTTGTCCATAACTGGGGTTGTCCCCGACCGAAACGACATCTGATGAGAAAGCATTGTTACCAAACACGTCAAACAAAGAGAAAGGTTTTGAACCAATTGACATGTTATAAGGAAGGGTTTCTTGACTACCCGCTCCAAACAAGTTTACGTTAGGCCTAATAAAGTGTTGAGGAACACTGCGGAGCGAGGGGGACGAAGGGGATATATGACCCCCACCGTAAGGGAAAGTGATAAAGGGAGCAAAAGTGCCCCCCATTGATCCTTGCAGAGGAGCGTTGGAACTCCCTGCCCCTAGACCTAAAGTTTGTAGAGTGGAGGAGGAAAGTACAATACTCATACCGAAGATAGGCATCCCGTATGAGAATGGAGGGCCTATCACGTTCTGAGTAAATGAAGTAGTGATCTCCACCATAGACAGAATTAGACCACTACTTGAGGTAGAAGCAGTCAAGAACATAGTGTCCCAGACCAAAAATAGTTGGTTAGGAGGTGGAACACCCCTAGTAGTGGCAGTTGTGAAGGACATATGAGTATTCCCTGAATAAGTAGCAACGTTTGCTTCCATTGTTTCTTGTGACACTACCTGATGCTCGTAAGGTAGAACCTGTACAACAATGGGCACTGATAGATCAGTGATGGGAGGGCTATATGGACCAAGAGCTTCTACTCTAAGGTAAAAAATGATTGGTTCCTCCAGAATCAAAAGTTATCCTCTCAAAGATGGGTCGGGCATAGTTTCTTGTAACCCGATTGTCTCAAAAGACCCTTGCTGGTCTAATTTTCACCTTAGCGGTGGTGGGGGGGGTTCGAGGTCAACCGACGGTAGGCCCAAAAGACTTTGTGACTGGAGGAACTCCTGATCCTCCACTGTGTGAGAATATCAAATTCACACTAGGTAAATATATAATTGTTTGAAAACCAGAACGCACTAGAAAAAGTACCTATGAGATAAAACAAGTAGTCACTAGCTAGTTGGAAGAATAGTTACAACAACCAAGACTAGAGAAAATTACTGATGCAAGTTAAACTCAAATGCGAAAGCACCCTCTGGTTATACTCTACAAAGTGTGGCCTAATGTATATCCTAGGTACCACAGTATAACCTCGTAGTCACCTATGTAAGTCACTGAGAAAGATAGGCAACTAGGTTTCCAGAGCGCAAATAGTCACCAGGCGGGTATAGTCGACAATCAGGTGGACTGCAATGAGCAAGGTATCAATCCTGAAACCTATCAAGGGTATCGAAAGAAAGTGTTTCGGAATATGACCGAGGACCTCAAACATATTTGAGACCCATGAAGCTTTGTGGCAAATGCAATCAACGAAATCCCAAGACAAACCCTCTATATGCATTCCCCACTGCTCTTGGTTCGGCTTTGGAGGGGTTATCTCTGCTACCTTTCCTTACAAGACCTCATTTTTAGCCCTTTTGTTAGAGGGGGGTCCTGTATAACTTTTACGATATTGGACTTTTGACACTCCCTAGCACAGACTCTTATGTTTGTTTTAGCATCCTTGAATAGTTTCCTCTCCAATCCTAATTCAAGGTTCTAGCCTTGACTAGTTGATGGACCCTACAAACATAAAGTCTAGTTGAATTTAATTAATCATTAATTTTAGCGGCTGTCTTAAGTCAAAGGGAACGAAAAATGAAACTAGTGATGTTTTTCAGAGATGAAAGAGAAGATCATATACTGAAACTAAAAACAAATTACTTCTTCAAAAATTCAAATTTCCACATTCAAACTCTTTAACCAACTTTTCAAACTTTTCTTTCCTAAGATCTTTTAACAAAAAACTCAAAAAAAGATTTCACTTGAATATGAGCTACTTATTGTCCTAAGTCAATAGCCAAGAACTTACGAAAACAATCTTTTTCCTGATGATTAATGCAAACAACCAACTACTTAACCAAACTAAAAATTAAAAGATTTTTTTTTTATTGTTTAATGCTTAAGAAGCAAAAAAGGAAAAATGACGACAAGTAAAGACCAAGAATTGACTTTTGGCCTAAGCACAGATCAAAAAGAGTTACTGACAATAACACACAAGATGATTGAAATATACTCTCAAACTTGTCTAAAAACCCTATTACTAAAAAACAGAGGAAAATTTTTTAATGAAAAAGAAATCTATGTTGTAATCAAACCTAAGCTATAGACTGCTATGATAGAGACCCAGACTAGATCAAGAAAATCCCTAAGAGGTGTGACCCATGATCAGGAAGAGGACGACTGCCTCTTCTTAAAAAAAAATCTCAATAGGCACGCTACTGACAATTCAACAACCAATGTATGTACGTGATTTGTGCAAGGTTAGGGCATGTGTGCACATGTGCATGTATACTACAGGCCACGTGCACCTTTGCAACTCCTCAAATAAATGAAAACAAGCAATCAAGCACTGGCAGGGAGCATTGGTACTGAGAACCAGAATCCCTTGAAGAAACAAAAACTTACTTAGACAGAAAAAGATGCAAGGAAAAAGCTAATCTGAGGTTATACCTAGACTACAGACTGCAACAACAAAGACCAGAACTAGATCTAGAAAACCCCTGAGAAGGATCACTTCTGA
>ML791257.1:826355-848255 GCA_009831015.1 Picea engelmannii | reverse complement strand
TTGATTAATCCATGAGCCATGTTCCAAAGAGATATGGATATAGCCTTTGTGGGAGAGAAAGACAGGTTCATTGTTATCTACATTGATGACATGACTATGTTTTCAAATGTAGATGAGGATCACATCAAGCATTTAAGGAAGACTTTTGTGAAGTGCAAGAAATTTTTCATGTATTTGAATCCAAAGAAGTCTTATTTTTCCAAATAAGGGGTGAAGATAGATCCTAGGATAGTAGAGGCCATCAAACAAATTTCATTTCCTAGGAACAAAAAGGAAATACAATCCTTCCTGGGAAGAATCAATTTTTTTAGGAGATTTGTCCCCAAATTTAATGAAATGTTAAATCATATCATTGACATGTTAAAGAAAAACCATGGAGTAAAGTGGACCACTAAAGCTAAAGAGTCCTTTCAGCATATCAAAGAGGCATTGGGAGAATCTCCAATTCTTGTCAGCTTGAATTATGATAAATAGTTCTTCATTTTATCTTTTCATTCAGAACATACCATAGTTGATGAGTTGTTGTAGAAAAATGAAGAAAATCAAGAGGATCCCATAGCATCCTTTATTACATCTCTGAGAGATGTTGAACTTAGATATAGTATCCTAGAGAAACAAGCATATGCCCTAGTCAAGGCATTGAAAGCATTCAAAGAATATATATTGCACTCTAATATATTTTCTTATGTGGCCACTAGTGCAATAAAGGACATCCTCACACAACCCGATAGTGAAGGGAGAAGGGGTAAGTGGATCGCCAAACTTCAAGAATATAAATTGGAGATCAAACCCACAAAGCTGATGAAGGGACAAGGAATTTCCAAACTGTTGGTTGAATCTAATTGGAAGGATCTAGACGTGGAATCTTTGTCAATAAGCATCATGACAATAGAACCAGAATAATATGAAACATAAGAACCATATTTGAAGGTAAGTCCTAAATTTTCTCAATCTAATTGGTACAAGGATGTAATTTTTTACTTGCAAAATTCAAGTTGCTCACCAACATGGGACAAATCCAATGATAGATCTATTAAACTCAAAGTTGTGAAGTATTGCATTATAGGAGAAAATACGTTTTGGAAGGATCCATGAGGAATATTGTTGAATTTCCTAGTTGAAGAGGAGACTGAAGATGCCATCACTAAGTTTCATAAGGGAGTGTGTGGGGGTCACCATTCCTAGAGGGCCACTGCATACAAGATCCTTAGAGTTGGTTAGTAATATCCCTCATTATTTTATGATGCCACTTGTATAGATATAGCTTATGTAGAATTCCAAATGTTTGTAGGAAAATAAAAGTTGCATCCTCTTCTACTCATACCTATCAAAGAAAAAACACCTTTTCAGCAATGGGGATTGGATTTCATTGGTGAAATAAACCCAAATTCAAGTGGGAAACATAAGTGAATTCTCAAAACCATAGATTATTTCACCAAGTGGGTAGAATACATCCCCACAAGGGAAATAAATAACGCATTCATAATCAAATTACTTGAGGAAAACATCCTGGCTAGATTTGGGTGCCCAAGAAATATAATTATTGATAATTACTGAGCCTTCAAATATGTCAAGATTGTTATCACTGGAATATTGACTGCAAATGGTTACAGTAATTGAGCAGCTTCAAACACTCATTAGTTCATCCATGGCCCAGAAAATGCATTTCCAAAGGGCACAAAACTATACAACTAGTTAAAAAATAAGCATGTGCTAAAGATACAAAGGTAGTGCGTGCACGTGCGACAGTTGAATAACACTGGAAAAACGCATATGCGCCCGATGCGCGATTGTGGATGAAAAAATCTGTGCACACCTCAGAATGACACATTTATGATTTTGGTCGGCCTTCCACCCATTTCTGGTTCATCTCCCAAGTCCATTTGACACCCAAATCCAAGATGAATCTGAGTGGGGGGTTTGTCAAAGACCTAAGGGTGCCCTAAAGAGCCCCACTAAAGACTGGTTGAATAATGCCTCAAAGATTTGCTATAAAAACAGGCCATGGGTGCACTATATTTTCAAGGAATTCATTTGTATTGTTATGCTGCCTCTATTCTCTTGGAGAATCCTCTTTTCTCATCAAGAGAATATAAGCACCATTTCATTGAGCTATTCACATCACCTCTTGAGTGAATGAGCTTGGGATTTCTTCACCATTTCCTTATATTTTGTTACTTGTAAGAAGAGCTCAATCATTGGTTGTTCAAGAGCCCTCCCTTGGAGGAAGAGGGGACCCGTTAGTCTCCCTTTCTCTTTGGTGTTTTCCCACTAATACAACTTATCCATTGGTGGCATGAATGTTTATTTTTTTTTTATTTCCCTTATGCACTCTAGTTTAGTTTCTTTTATTCTTATTAGCTTAGTCTTTTGTTTATTTATCATGCTTGATGTTTCTAACTCTTGCATTCACTATTGTCTTGTCTAGCTAACCCAACTGGACTTGTAAGCGTCCTTATTTTGCTCATTTAGGTGACGAAAGGGACACAACAGATTGACAACTCCGTTGGGGAGAGGTATCAATTTCCTCCCCATTTGGGTTGTTTGTGAACTTATTTCCTGTTTATTTAACTTGCAGGAACCATAATCGGCCCATGCCTGCCTGCAAAAAGATGAATTCGGAGTTGAACTGAGAAAATTTCATCTGGAATTTTCTTCTCGGTCGTGTAACAAAAAGTGCGCGGTTTTTTTACCCCACAGGCGCGCCTTCTGAGCACGTGCGACAAACTCTCTGTGTTTTTCAGTGATCTTTGCGCACCATGCCAACAAACCACTTTTTTTTTGCGCATTGGCACCAAGTGCACCTCTGTCTACTCTGCGACGTGCACATCTGTTCAGAAAATCATACATTGTAAGGGTTTTGTTACATGTTGAAGGCCCATAGCCTTCTTAAATATTGATTCTATGTAGATTTTAATATGCACCACACTTATATTCCCTCTCCACATGAAGGGTTAGTCAAAACATAGGCACTTAGGGGGTTAAAATCCATATTTATCCTCTTTTTGCTTTCATTTTGCTAGATGAATGGCTTGCTTTGATTAAATTTCAGTTGGAATCATTCAAATATCACATATATAAACACTTGCATTGGGACCATAAATTGAACGTCAATCTTTGAGTATTCTCTTCTTTCGCGCCATAGAGCGATCTTGAAAATCAGAAAAAATGATTGAGGGGAAATTTCATCTCCCTTAAACGAAAAATTCTTTAGGAAAGGACAACAACCCCCTCGGGACTCCTCTTAGTTTCTTTTTCAAAACACATCTTAAATTTGTAAGGGCCCATACATGCCCAATTTCTACAAATATAGGATAGTTTTGAATCTACTTTCTTAGATTACATCACTAGGGAAGTTTAAAGGTTTTGTAACGAGCCCATACATGCCCACATGTCGACAATCTAGGATAGTTGTTGAAGATTTCTTAGATTAAATCACACTAGGGACTTAAAGGATTGGTACGGAACCACATGTCCACGTACTAGTTCTCTAGGGACTTTAAAATTCCGCAAGATTGTACCAATGGAATTTAGTAAATTAGGTAATCAAAAATTGTAAATACCACACAAAGTCCACATGCAACAAGGTGACACCTAACTTATTAAAATAATTTGGCACACTTTCACTTGTTCACACAAAAAGTCACTACTCACTCACATAGTTTTCATCTCAAAATGTGGAGGTTGAGGTAAGTTTCCTCCAAAGGGATTCTGAAACGCCCCACCCTTTTCTTGAAGAAACTATCCACTCCCATTTAATTTCAATGAGATTGGTTCACACCTCCAATCTCTCAAACAACCACATCTAAATTTTTTCTAAAAACTCACTAAGTTTTCCTCCACAGGAGGTGCCAAAAGATTTTTTTTAGTCTAGTTAGGATCTTAGGGATAGGCATCCAAATAACTCCCCGTTATCTGGTTCTCACATCTTCAAACACTAGAAGTTTTTAAATAGGGAACTTTAAACCCTCCAAGTCAAGTCTTCCTACACCATAAGGCAGGGAGATACCCGTGAAGGGTTGAAGGCTGAGGTTCGATTGTTCTATGCGTCTCCCCTTGAGGCACCCACCTCTTCGACGAGATCCATCCCGTGACTCATTTCTTAGGCCAAAAATATGAATGTCTTTGACCGAGGTACCTAGTGACCAAATTTTAGGACATCTACCCAGGTGGAAATTGTGGGCTGCAATTGCACCTTGATCAGATTTTGTGTGGCTATTGGGAAATATCGTGAGCTCTTTCGGGATATGCCCCCTCTACCCCTAATTATAACTGATTGTTTCATCCTTCACTAGTTCCTCTTCCGGTGGCTTCAGACCCCACAATTGAGTGTTATTGGAAGGTCTAATGCTATTTGAGAGGAAGGATGTTACGTCTTTTAGGACATGAGCATTTTTTTTATTTGTTCTCTCACGTGGACAAAACCCATCTACCCACATGTATGCTTCTTTATCAATTGATTTATGTATGGTGTTGTTGTGATTACATACAATTGTGAGATATATTGTGAAAGATCCGACAATAATAACAAATAATCTTGTTCATTTATTTCTCTCATCACCATTTGCACATACCCAATTTGCTAGTCGGACATCATAGGGGACCCACAGTATCCCCATCATGCCAGATGCTTTCTAAATCTCCCTCTTGTTCTAGGAGGAGGTCCTAGTCTTTCCAACTCATCAACTCCACCTTCTCACAACCCTGTGAGTGCTACTATCTTGGGATCTACTTTGCTTGGTTCCATTTCCCAAGGTCAATTGTCTATGCAAAGTTGAAGCCACCAAGAAACAATGCCTCAATTGGTTTCTCAAATCACTTGTTTCTCTCCTTGCCAAAGATGTAGCCACCACCTTCCCGCAGTTTAAAGAAGAAGCCATCAGCAAGTCTCAACAGTTCGAACTCATTTATTCACAATCAAGATACTTATACACGGTACCTTCTGATACCCCAAGACCCATGCCATTCAACTAGGACAAACCTGGGATGTCTCACTCTGCTGATGGATTGATTGGTACCACTACACATCACAATCCACACCTCCAACAACCACCTATGTATGGAACACCTCAATATCTGCCAGTATATGGAGGACCACCTTATTATCCTCCTCCCCCCTATCAACAACCATACTTTGTTGCCCCCCTTCCACCCATAAGTGGACCCTCGTCGACACCCATGACCCGCCCGGATGTTCAACCTAGTTCTGGAAACACCTCTACCTCTGATTACACCCTAAGCACCACACCTTCCTATGTACCTTACGGATCATTTCCAAAACATAATCCGTACTTCCCATTTCCTGGTCCTCCCCAGCCCATTACTTGTCCACAAGGACAACCACATGCTGGGGTTAACTTTTTTCAGTCCTCTCCTGTTCAGAAGGTCCACAATTTCGAATAACTGAATACGAAAAATCTGACCCATCAGTTGAATAATTCCAAAAAGAAAGGAAAAAACCAAAGCAACAATAATTCAGGACCAGGAGGGAATCAACCCCAACGGAACCAACCTGTCGGGGGCAACCAAACTCAGAGGAACCAGAATCCCCAAGGGGGAAATAATAACAAACTCCAAGGGAAGAACAACAAAAATCTTCGGACAAACTTCCCTTGTGCCCTCTGTGGTGAGTATGGCCATTATACTCACCATTTCCCTCAAATTGTTGACTTTAAATAAATGAAAGAATCTAGAAATGGACAACGTCCCCCAACATCGCCTGCCCCTCAGTAGGACCCAGAACAATATGTGCAACAACCACCCCTAGTCGTGCTGCAAAACCCTATTCCACACCAAGGGGTGATGAACACCCAATAGGAGATGCATCCTGCCCCACCATAGATTGGACAGTATCCGAACTTGGGTACTTATGCAGATTGCACTATCCTCCTCACTAGTGAGGAAGAAGTTCTTCTACAAAAGCCCAGTCGTCAATACAATGCACCCCCTGAATCTGCTCCCACTACCTCAGAAGCAGCCCCAGTCACAAGTGGACCACCTTTGATGATTCCATGCCCTAATACCGAAACTCCCCTCTGTATTCCTCACATCCCATTACGACAAAATGTCAACAACCCTTAGGTTAGGGTGTCACACAATTACAATATAGTTGATGAATTGACACAATCTCCTGCTGCCATGTCAGTTTTAGAAGTCCTTCAAACCTGTCCTACTCAATGGAAGTCATTACTCTCCACCCTGGGGGACTTCGACCTTCCTGACACTCAGCTCATCACCTTTAATCTTCATAGTGGGGAACCCCGTCTCCCTGCTCTAGTCGCTTTCCAAATACCGGTTAAAATTCGGAACATTACAGTTCATTGCTACATAATTGATGAAGGTGCATCCACATGCATCAAGTCCAAAATCGTATGGCAGAAACTTGGCTCCCCCGAGATCATACCATCCGCCATCACTTTGAGAGCTTACAATGGATGACCATCCTCTCCTGAAGGGCTCTTTCAAAATTTCCCCGTTGAACTTGGGGGCAAGACTATCCTCATTGAAATTGAATTTATCAATGCTCCACTCGATGACAACATCTTGTTCAAACATAGCTACATGTACTCTTTGAAGGTTGTGGCCTCTTTCATGTTTCACACAATGAGAAGATCATCTCCATTGACCAAGTGTCACATTACGAGCCCAACCCTTCCTTCAACATCGATAACATCTTACCTTTCATCCACACTAATCCCGATGCCTACCCACTCATTGAGATGGGTCCCAAAATTTCAAATACCCATCCTTGCTAGGGACATACCACGGAGCACCACCTCTCATACATCCCTCAACACAAGTCTGTATTGTCTCATCCAACGAAACAAAAACTGGAGATACCCTTTCTCCCACATAGGCTTCATTACTATCTAACATCCCACTAGTTGCAAAGCTCCTTCCTCAGGAATCCCTTGAGAACCCTATAGCTCCCCCTATTCCTGATTGCACCCTCCCCTAGGGCCACATCCCAGTTTGGGAGACAGTACCCCAATCCATTACTCAAATCCCCTTATTTTACCCCCCACCGGGCATACAAGATTTCCAGGTAACCGCAATGGTTACCCTTCCCAATATGGTGCTGGAAATTCCAGTATGGTATCTACATCCACCTGAGATGGTCCCTCAACCATTCATCCCTCCCCAAACAGAAGGAATCCTGATGCAGATTCCAATACTTACTCCAACCACACCACCCTCACCCCCACTCGCTAACACCAATGCTACAGCTGGGGGCAGATGAAATATGAAAGAGCCAACTGCTCCACTTCTCCCATGAGTTCAGCCTCCTTGCGCACTATGCAAGAAATATGGACACCCCACTAATAAATGCCCGTCCCTCCCCGAGCTACGCAATTTAATTCAACTACCTCGGGCAATGACACCACTCGTCACTTCCTCCATTTCACCTAGTACTACCACCACTACATCCCCTACTACAGGTAGCAAAGGTCTGTGAACCAATTTCACATGTGCCATCTGTTCAGAGTATGGCCATTACACCCACCATTTCCTGGTGCTACCTCACTTTCGGTAGACACTAGCAGCCGTACGCTAGAGTTTTCATCAAGAACCCTTCCCATCTGCATCATCTCACTCGTCACTGACATCCACTATGTCATGACCTCATTCAATGAATGGATGAGATGTCCTTGCTCCCTCTGTGAATCACTAGATCACTTTACCTACCAGTGTCCCACGATTATTGAATACATGCGTCGTCAAATGGCCCTTATTCAAACTCCTCCCATCACCTCACCACCATAGACGCCGATAGTTCCCCCTACTCCCTCTCTCGATATTGTTTATATATTCTCCCCCGAGCCCGAGGGGCTTCCCACTCCTCCATGGTTCATAGATATCCTAGAGGAGGATTTTCCCCCAAATCCCCCCAATTCTCCCATTCATTTCCCCACGAAAATCTTACACCCGACTACCATTTTCAACCCACAATATCTAGATATTTGGTTTATGTTGAGCGAACCATCACAACATCCTTGTGACATCCCCTCTACATCGTCGCCACCAGAATACAACCACACGGTGATAGTCACCAATGTTACTCCCCTGGATCCCCTATATTCTCGACAGTTCCATTGCGATGAAGAAATCCTCGAGGAATTAACTACCCCTGATTGCCCATGGGATCCACTCCATCACTGAGCGCTATTTATCTCACTGGATTCCTTTGCGCTTCCTAACCAAAAATCCATATATGCAATCGAATCCAAAGATTTTATTCCATTAGGGCATATAGACTGGTTCAATAACCCTATACCTTCCCCTGATGCTTTTGAAGAAGGAAACATGGCCAACATTTCCCCCACCATAAAAATCGATATTTCCATCAAACCTGGAATGATAGAGAAAATCACCATAGGCACCACATTGTCTCCTGAAGAAATCATAGCTTACAAAGCTCTCTTCCAGGAATATCAATACATATTTTCTTGGTCATACACAAAGATGCCCGACCTTGATCCCTCTATTGTCGAACATCGTATAGATACATGGCCTTATATTACCCTTATACGAAAAAAGCAACGTCCATTACACCCATCCATAGTGGTCTTTATCAAATCGGAGATCGACAAATTACATGTTGCTAGGTTCATATACCCCATCGCATATACGTCATGGGTCTCCAACCCAGTCCATGTTAACAAAAAAAAAGGCACTATCCGTGTCTGTATGGACTTTCGCGATCTCGATCATGCCTATCCCAAAGAAAACTTTCCAACACCCTTTATTGACCAAATTATCGATGAATGTGTCAGCCATGAGGCTTTTTCCTTCATGGACAGTTTCTCTAGCTACAACCAAATTCAGATTCACCCAGCCAACCAATACAAAAACGCATTCACTACCCCCTAGGGTACTTTTGCATATCGGGTCATGCCTTTTGGCCTCAAGAACGTTGGTGCCACTTTCCAATGGGCCATGACATACATTTTTCATGATCTATCTCATATCATCCTTTCATACTTGGACAAACTCACCACTCGGCCCAAGAAACACACTCAACATCTCGATGATTTACGGATCATCTTCCAAAGGTGTCGTCAATACAATATCCGCTTGAACCCCCTCAAGTGCATATTATGCATCACCGCTGAACGCCTCCTTGGATTCATCATTTCCCAATGCGGCATCACCGTGGACCCCCTCAAGGTCCAAGACATCACATAAATTCCCCCACCATGGAATTTACACCAACTGCAGAGCCTACAAGGCAAAGCTAACTTTCTACGACGCTTTGTCCCAGCTTACGCCACTCACGCACATGGCTTCCTTCTCTTGTTACACCATGACATCCCATTCCAATGGGATGAACATGACCAATCCACTTTCAACGATCTTAAAGCGACACTCTCCAATGCCCCGTTGATTAGTCCACCTGACTATGACCCAACTATATCCTCTACTTATCGGCCTCAACTATCTCCATAGCAGGAGTTCTAGTCCAATTAGGGGATGATGACTGTGAGCATGTCATTTGTTATATTAGTAAAAATATTTCAGAACCACCCTTGAAATACAATCATGAAGAGAAACTCACCCTTACATTCTTCTTCGAACTACCAAGTCATAGCAGATTCCAACCCAATGCAATGCTTGCTTAGTTTTTGACAAATCAATGGAAAATTTTCCCGATGAATCGTTATCCTTCAAGAGTACGACCTTGAATTTTCAACACCCAAGAGAAAGAAATCCCTTGTCCTTGCTGAAATTATCACGACATTCCCTTCCAATACTACCAGTTCCCCTGTCAATATAGACTTTCTTGACGAACTTCTCTTTTACATCCCCTCGGATGATCCCTGGTACAACGATCTCCTCGTCTACCTCCGAACTCAGAAGTTTGGCAATCACCTTTCTCAAGACGATCGTCGATGTATTTGACACCCCCCACCCCCCTACCTCCTTATCGGTGATATCTTATATCAACGAGGGGTCGACACCATACTTCGTCGATGTTTGAATATCGACGAAAATGATAGAGTCTTGAAAGACTGCCACAATGGCGCCTGCGGTGGCCACCTCTCATGGATGTCCACTGCCCAGAAAATCATTCGAGCAGGCTACTTTTGGCCCACATTGTTTCACGATTGCATCCATGTTGTGAAGCGTTGTGAAAAATGTTAGCTATATGCCAACAAAGCAAGAGCACCACCCGCTCTTCTTCACCCAGTCATTACTGCCGACCCCTTTTTCAAATGGGGCATAGACTTCATGACTTGCAACCCTCCATATAGAAATGAACACAAATACATCGTCGTGGCAATCGATTACTTCACCAAGTGGGCCAAAGCCATGCCTACCTTCAACAACACTGCTGACACTGCAACGCATTTTTTCTTTAACCACGTCATCTCCCGCTTTGGAGTCCCACTCCAGTTAGTCTTCGACCACGGGAAACACTTCGTGAATGAGATTTTCGTTGAACTTTCCTCGAGGTTATGATTCTCCCATGAGTTCGCATCCCCATACTACCCTCAGTCCAACGGATAAGTAGAGGCGGTCAAAAAGGTCCTCAAAACCATGTTGCAGCGCACGGTTAAAAAACATAAGACCAATTGGCATCATATGTTGTTTTCCGCACTATGGGCTTATCGCACAACATTTAAAACTACCACTGGTTTCACACCATTTTATCTTGTCCATGGGGTTGAGGCCACTCTCCGCATTGAGTGCGAAATTCCCACCTTACGCACCGCTATTTAGATATTGCCCGACACTCTCCAATGGAGCAGTGTTTGCTGAACTTAGAGTTGCTAGATGAAGACCATCGGTCTTCATTACAGAACAATGAGGCAGCCAAAAAATGATAGAAGGCCACCTTCGATCGCCATGTCAACCTTCGCTCATTCAATTAAGGAAACCTCGTTCTTTCTTACGATATCACTCACGATACCCTCGGCCAGGGAAAATTTGAGTCATTAGGGCATGTACCTTACATCATCCAACATTGCCTCACTAAAGGCACATACATCCTGGCCTCTCCCGAAAGCCACTCTCTCAAAGAACCTGTCAACGGGTTGTACTTAAAGAAATTTTACGCCTGAGCGTAGCCATTCTACACTAGGCTTTTTCTTTTTGTACACTTCTTGTAGAGTTTTTAATATTCTTTTTTCCTCCATGCCTTGCGTCTAATCTATCATTTGTGTTATTGACAGATGCCTCCTCCATCGGTCTACCACATCGGTTACACCGACAGAGCTAACCGTTGGACACAGAATCTCGCTTCGATTGCTTGGGCCCTCTACACCCCCTCACATGAATTGCTTCACTCAAGTGGCATATGCCTGGGCTCAGAAACCAATAACCAATCAGAATACACAACCGTTATCGGCCTCCTTGCCGAGGCGAGTCACCATCATATTCATCACCTTAGTGTCTTACTCGATTCCCAACTCAACAATGTGTACCGTGTCTGCGATCCTTGCCTCTTCTGCAAATATCTGCAAGTTAGAATTTTATCTCGACATTTTGATTCAATCACATTTACACATATCCCAAGACAATTTAATCAACTAGCATATAATATGGCTAACCTAGTGTTAGATTGAGATTTATCACATTAAGATACCATTACACATACATGAACCATCAAAAATATGTCACATCATATAGATTAGAAATCATAAAAAGCACTAAAAAACATCATCACATGTGAACATCATATAGATCCAAAATGTATACTCATATATATATCGATCAATATGCCATCAATGTTTAAAAAAAATAGTACATTCGTACGCAGGTGAACCACCTCACCCCTATAAGTACAAAATCAATGTCACTGCCCCATTTAAAAAATAGGCTCACAAGCCTATATAAATACAAAAAAAAACATATACAGAGGCTCTCATGGCACCTCTAGAGCTCCACCACCTGATCCTCTCTCTGGAGGAGGTTCCCCACCATCTAGGGGCCCCTCGGGCCCTGGAGGCAACCGCCTAGTCATCATCGCCCCCGCTACAAATTTTCTGTGGATCATAGTTCATGACTTTTCCAATAGGCCCACACACTGCTTCATGACTCCCTCATCCTATATACGAGTCCACAAACCCTTGGGAACTCCCTGTAATACTACCTCCAATCGGTGGAAAAACTCCTCGAACTCTCTGTCGGCCCTCGTTGGAGGAGCATGTGATGGAACTGCACCCGGATCATCAAAACTGTGTCTCCTACCTGGTCTCTCATCATCTTCCAGCCCCCCACTAGCCTCATCCCGTTGTCTTCTGTCTCTTGCCTGCGACTCTCCCCGTGATGGTCTCATAGGCCCCTGACGAGCTAGCGCTCTGACCAACTCAACCTCACATCCATGAGGTCCCACATTTGCACACACAACAAACAAGTGATAGAATCAACATCCATCTATATATAAAGAACATGCTACACTATCTAAAGATAAAAACACCAAATATCACATCATACCTCTACGGTCGAATACCTCTCTAGGGGGTAGCACCATATCTGGATCATCTCGGAAGACCACCCCACTATACGGGTATCGGAGTGTGATCTATTGCATATGACTCCACACCCATGCAACCTCGGTCGTGAAATAATTGCCACCCTCCGCACCACCATGATGGACTAAAATATTCGCCCACCACCTTAGACTTGTCTCTCACACACCAGGTGCATCCAATAGCACTCTAGGGCGCAACATGGGCACCCTCTCCAAAAACAAAGCTACCAAGATGGACCCAAAGACAAACTCCCCTGAGTCAGCATCTCGACACCTGTTGAGATGCCCCACCATATTGGCATGTAGCATCAAGCCCCAATAAAAATGATCAGCCCCCAGTGCCCTCTCCATGATCCTCAGCTGACCCCTACTAATCCGCTGAGTCACGAGAGACCCATAGACTCTCACAATCATCACTGCCACGCAACGATGCACAAGGGCATCCATTTCCCCAATCCTCACCACTGACCCCGACATGAATTCCTCTCCCGAGCAATATGTCTGGGATAGGTCAACCAACTGACCATCTCCAGGTACCATGGGCTCCGCTGGTAGAAGGGTTCCCTGAAATAGGAGCCCAGTCAAAAAGTACACATCCTCCATTGCATAGAATGCAAGATTATCACCCCGGACAATAAAACACTGCAGTTCTGGACTCCACATTGAAATAAGGAAATGTAGCAAATACTCATGTGCCCTCACTAATGAGTACTCAAAAAATTTCAGCAGCTCACAAGCTGCCAAAGCACTCCTCATCTCTCACCGCCTCTCTCAGGCGCACCCAATCTCTCTCCCTCCAGTGGATCGACATCGTCAAATAGTCATCTGCATCCACACATACAATATTTGATCAACCATCACAACTCATAAAAACACCAAAATCTCCAAAAAAGATTAGTTTTAACACCCTTCATCTTTGCCTCAAACGAGAAGATTTTTTCCCCATAGGCGCACACATATGCACGCCTGTTCATCCCATAGTAGCGCACTCATGCATGACTATTGGCCATACAAGGGCGTACCCATGCGCCCCTGTCACACACATAGGCGTGCATCCTGGCATGCATGTTCACTCCACAGTTGCGCACACATGCACAACTATCAGGAACTCAGTCGCGCATGGATGCGCTGTTGTGCTTTGCATAGGCGAGCATTCCATGCATGCCTGTTTTCCCCATGTTGGCACAGGGGAAGATCTGGGGTTCAACGCTGCAACAACGCATAGAAAAAACCCTAACTACCGGCCCTTTCGGCAACACCTGCGAAGCAGATGAAGTCTCACCCGAGGTAGAGGCAGGGGTGGTTGCAGGACTCAAGTGTATGCAACCTTAGCTGGGACACAAATCTATGATTATAAATCTTAATATAGCACTTAGCACTATTAGTTCTTTATTATGCAATCAATAACCACTTCACTGGTATAATAGAGCTTCATAACATTCACTATGAACTAAAATATTCAAGCACTTATCATCAACAGGTTATTTAGATCTAATAGATCAATCACTTAGCATATACACATGGATCATATCTAACATTCTACACACCACAAGCACTGAGCATAAGCATATATATCATATCTATCTACTCTTCTCAAAGAACTTATTAAATAATCACATCAATGCATCAGAACAAGGCACAAAGAAGACAACACCATATTTATGTGGTTCACCCCCACCCTGGGGCTACGTCCACCAACTCTTCTTTATTATCGGTTACAAGCACAGAGCCTTAGAAACCCTTACTCCACATAGGACATAAGATATGCCCATCTTGCTATATGCTTCTTCCTTTCCTTAAAACACAAATCCTTCTATATCTTCACACATGACTTGCACTAAGCTTTGCAAGTCTATACAGAATGCACAAAACCTTTGATCACATAGATCCCATCTTGGCAGTTAGCCTACATCACATAAATACAATATTCGACTAATACTACTTTCTTGTCTATATTTCTATTTATACATACAAAAGTGGGCCTAAGTGTGGGTAAACCCACAGGCCAAAATCCCTTTCCCATTACATATTCCCAAAACCCAAAAAGGGACCCAAAAGTGAGTCGAGATTCTGCAATCTACGCTTCGTCCAGTGCTCCATCTTCGACAGGTTTTCAAAGTCCAAAAAATGGTCAACATGACCAAGATTATCCCAAAAGTTGGTTAAGGGCCAATAGGCCCCCAACACTCACCTGTGACTCATCCAGAGTCACTCTGGTCTGAGCAATTTTTCCTCGAACGCCTTGAGCTTGGCTCGAGCTGCTTCGACCTGCTACAGTGCTACAACCTCTTGCTCAGTGAACTCCTGGATCACTGCATCGTTCATTGGCCCTTCTAGGTGTTGTTCTATTGTGATGACGACTTGTTCTAGCTCGAATCCTTGGATTTCAACTTCGGTGAACAGTTGGCATGCCTTCTCTTGCATTGGTTGAAGTCGTTGAGAGACTTCCATCACTTTACTTTGAATCGTGTGGATCTGTTGTTGGGCTGTGCGTTGTTCTTGAAACCTCTTCATTCTTTCAATTGGTGTTAAGGCCTTCAGCTACGCCTGTAGCGTATCTGTGTGTTTCTTTGTTTCCTAGAGCTGCGATTCCAATACCTTTAACTCTGTATTCTCCATGAGGTTTTCATATGTCTGAGCGCTCCTGGATCTCAGCTGGTTGCATTCCAAGGCAAGGGATTTTAATCTGCCAACTGCACTGCGGGAAGTTGCCTCCCTTAGGTTTCTTATTTCTCGAGGGGTATCGGGTATAGTACGAAGTTCCATATCTGTGATGCGCTGCTGAAGCTGTTGGATTACTTCTTCAAGTTGTTCCACCTATTGTGGGACTCGTTCCTTAGTTTTCACTTCTATGACTGTCGCAGAGCGAAGTGCGTTGTGAACCCTTTCCTGTACCTCGAGTTGCTCTGCGAGCAACTGTTCTTTTTTTTCTGTAGTTTTTCTTTCTCTTCATCCCATTGTGCTTGTAGAACGATATTTTCCTTTTCTGCAGTACTTATTTGGTCCTCAAGGTATTTTTATACTTGCGCTAAAGCCCGAGTGGCTTGTGCTATCTGTTCTTGATCTCGTTGAAGGTGAGCTTCGACTGTGTCAACAATCGGGTGTAGTTGGGCTGGCTCATCACCTAACTCTAGTGTTCTTGATGGAAGGGGCATAGTGGAAACTACGCAGCTAGACTGTATTTCTTGTTGTACTCCTTGAATCTCGTCCTTGATACGACTGAACACCTCCTCCTGCTTTTCTACTATCTCTAGCAAACCATCATTCAATGTAGCGATGATGAAGTCAAAGTCATTCAGGGTGAGGACTATCTTGAACTTGGTTCTGGTTGCTTTAACTTTCTTCTGGGACGAAGGCTTTGGTGGTATAATATTTAGTTTCTTGGAGGGATCCTCCTTCTCTCTAGGAGGTGTAACTTCGCCTTTATTTTTCTCGACTTCTGTGCCACCTAGCTCTCCACCATCACCTCCCTGCTCAAGTGATATCAAAGTGGTGTTCACAGAGGTATTGTTGACATCTTGAGCTTCTTCATCTTTCTTGGTCTTGCTTGGTCCAGGAGTATCATGCACAGGTTATGGACTGTCTATATCAAAAATCTCTGCGGGGTCTGCTGAGATGAGGAGGTCTATCGACCACTCCTTGGTGATCTCCTCCAGATCTTCTTCTGTTAATTTATAATAGGACTGTAACTACTTCTTGTGCTCGTCAGCACATGCTGTGATGTAGATATAGTGCCTATCTGCACTGAACTTTATCAGGGGCCGAAACCTGTAGAGGGTGTTCAGAGTGATGTGTGGTGTAGACTGGATGGCGATCTTCAATTGATTGTAGTAAGTGTGGATTGCCATTGCTTGTTCATATCGCTGCAGTACCACAAGGTATTGAACTTCATAGCCAAAGGTTCAAAGGCCTTGATGTCTGGAAAGGTCGCACCTTCCATCATCTCCCATGTGATGAAATCTATCAGTATGCGAAGCCAGCTAAAGTGGAACTCATACCCTTGGTCTTGTGCCTCCCTGCAATCAAGCTCTAGCTGGTTTACAAGGTACTGCACCTAGTTCATCTATCGTCCCTCCACGCACTTCCCTGTGAGGTCAACTACGAATCCAGTCACTTGGGTGGGTCAGTTCTTGCGAACTAGCTTGCCTGTGATCAACTAACATGCAAGGTGCACTGGGCCGCTCTAGATAGAGGCTACCTTGTAACCTCACATACCCTTATCTACATATTCATAAGTCTCTTTGATCCTTTGTGCTAATTCTCAGTCTGAGGTCTTTCCAGGGTAAAAATATTGTGAGTTAGGGCCCTTCATGCTTAGCCCTGTGATCTGGTTGATCAAGGTTGGATCCACAGTGATGCGGCAGTTCAACCATAAGTAACCTCAGTGGTAGTAGGAAAACAACAATTTAACACATGCGTTCACTTCTTGGTGTCTGTCGAAGTGCGGGATCTTCATCACATTGAGCAGTGTGGACTACGTGAGGTTCTGGGTCCATGACTACGGGATAATATTTGGATTCTTGCCTTTAGTTCTAGTCAAGTGCTTATGCGGGGTGAGCATGCTATAAACTTTCATGTCGCCGAGGTTGAAGTCGATAAACTTCAACGCTGCAAGCTTATCTTGGTCGGCACGAACTGCGCACACCCCTTTCAAAAGGTACGTAGTGATCAGAGCATATTCAAACTCTTGGGGTACACTGTCATGATTTATGGCACTGCTTAGAGGGGGTAGATAGGTAGGCAGGATGCTCGGAATCAGCTTGGTGTTGGCGAGGTCATCTCTATGCTTAGTTCGCTTCTCGTCTACCTGCCGGGATGGTCCAGCTTGAGCAATGGATGGAGAGGCCGCCAGTCCTCTTGTGGATGATGCTTGTACTCTTGTGGATAACCCTCACTCTGACATGATTCTCTCGGTCCTTAACTCGAGGAGAAATTTTGTTACTGATTCTTCTGTAGAGGTAAGATCGTCGGAGATACATTCTTAGGATAAAATAATTGGGGTCACAACAGTCTTAGACACTATACTAGATTGAACAAAAAGAACGCAATGAGCACTGTATGCAATTTCTAATTTACGGGCTTCAAATTCTCAGTTGGAAAAGTGTTCTTTGTGCATGGAGTGACGAGATAAATAAGCAATCTTGGTAACGGTTTACTTGCAACGGTTATGATCCTATAAATGATCAGTAGCTATAAATGTTTTTCCAGCCGTTCGAGGCATCAGTCGAATGGATATATCATCTTCCAACAACTATATTGCTTCGCCATGGCGAAGTAGCCTATGTCACTGTTCTGATATCTCGGCGAAGCTCCAATTCTGCTAAGTTTCTTTCTGCGAGGTACCCTCTGGAACTTGCTGTAACTTCTTGATATTAGACTTCTTCTTACTTAGATTCCTATCCTTCTTCCCCATTAGCTTCATCTCGGTGGTTCTTTTCCCATTCTGATCCTTATTTTCCTTGGACATAGGCACTTCACGTTGCTGAGATTCTCTCCTAGGATTTAGGCGTATCACTTCTTCTTTATTTGTGGTAGAAATTTCAGCCTTTTGTGTGTCTTTCGATGTTCTTATATCTTCGACATTTGGGCTTCTAGCGTCATATAGCTTCTATCTATTCTCCTGTTCTTCAATCAACTGTGAGATATTTCGGGTCTTGAAATCCTTCAACTCTTGTCTCTTTTGCTCTAAGACTTCTTCTTCTTCCTTTTTTCTATCTCGATCTCTATCAATCCAAGGTTTTCCTAGTAACATGGTAAATGAGGCACTGTCTTCAATGAATTTAATAATATCAAAATATTCCTTTGTCGAAGTTCCATTGATTGTCATAGGTATCTAAGCACGTTTTCAACATAACATCATCATCTTTCCTCTGAATAGTCATATTCCTCCTAATGAAGGGATCATATAAGGCTTCCCTATAGCTTCCCAAGTTCTTTCTGGCATAATATTTACTTGTGTCTCTTCATCAAGGACACAGTCAATGTCGAAGTCCCCTATTCTTGCTTCAATGCATTCTTTTTCTTTGAAAATATCTGATAATCTCACATGTCATTGGTCGTTCAGGGTCTCTTTCATTTGTATCAATACTTTCTCTGATTCTTGTTGGGGTTCTACCTTTTTTGAATCTACCTTAGAGTTTTCCTGATTCAGATTCATTCCTTCAAGCCTAGTGATCATTATAGGGCATTCCAATACTTCATGGTCCATAGCTTTGCAACAAAGACAACTAGATCTTCTTCCAGGGCATTCCTTAGCAATATGTCTAGGTCTTCTACAACTGTAATAGAGGGTCACTCCTCTCTTTCTTTTAAACGATCCCCAACTTCTTCTGTACTGCGCACTAGGATCATAGGAGTTAGCCTGAAAAAAATTCTTTCTAGGATCCTACATCCATTTGTTAGTCCATACATTATTTTTATGCATAGGTATAACATATCTATCACTCTTCTTTTTAGATCTACTCATATCAAGCCTTCTTTCATCTATTAGTACCCTAGTTTTCAAACTAGGATGGATTCTATTAAACATACCTAGATCCATACTTTAGAAACAAAAATTTTCACTTACCTTACTTCTACAGAGCACAAAGCCTCCAGATCTAAAAATTTTAACTATTCTTACCTTTATCAGAGAACAAATCTTATAGATATTACCTCTTTTAGTCAATAATTCCCACTTTTACCTTTCTTAGAGAACAAAGCGTTCAGATCTCATTTCTTTTCTTCAGATCCGACCTTTCTTCCTTAGATCGGGTCTCTTTCTTTCAGATTGGGCCTCTTTCTTTCATATCGAGCCTCTCTCTTTCATATTGGGCCTCTCTCTTTCAGATTGGGCCTCGCTCTTTCAACACAGAGCTTTATTAATCAGGTAGAATACTGTGCACTAGGGCACAGGTCTTCACACAAGACTTTTAGGTCAACCTTTTTGCACAAAGATTCTTCTTCTCAGTTCCCAACAATCAGAGTTTCAGGTCTCGACAATGGAACCATTTGTTGGCACAGGGGCAGACCCGGGGTTCAAAGCTACAACAACGCACCAACAAAAACCTAACTACAAGCCCTTTCGACAACACCTGTGAAGCAGATGAAGTCTCACCCGAGGTAGAGGAAGGGGTGGTTGCAGGACTCAAGTGTCTACAACCTTAGCTGGGACATAGATCTATGATTATAACTCTTAATATAGCACTTAGCACTGTTGGTTCTTTATTATGCAATCAATAACCACTTCACTGGTATAACAGAGCTTCGTAGCATTCACTATGAACTATAATATTCAAGCACTTAACATCAACATGTTATTCATATCTAACATATCAAGCACTTGGCATATACACATGGATCATATCTAACATTCTACACACCACAAGCACTGAGCGCAAGCATATATATTAGATCTATCTACTCATATCAAAGCACTTAGAAAATAAGCACATCAATTCATCAGAACAAGGCACAAAGCAGACAAAATTGTATTTACGTGGTTCACCCCCACCATGGGGCTACGTCCACCAACTCTTCTTTATTATCGTCGGCCAATCAGTTACAAGCACAGAGCCTTAGAAACCCTTACTCCACACAGGACAAAAGATCTGCGCAGCTTGCTAGATCCTTCTTCCTTTCCTTACAACAAAAATCCTTCTATATCTTCACAAAGGGAATTGCACTAAGCTCTATAAGTCTATACAAAATGCACAAAACCTTTGATCACATAGATCCCATCTTGGCACTTAGCCTACATCACATAGATACAATATTCAACTACTACTGCTTTCTTGCATATCCTTCTATTTATACATACAAAAATGGGCCTAAGTGTGGGTAAAACCACGGTCCAACATCCCTTTCCCATTACATATTCACAAAACCCAAAAAGGGACCCAAAGTGAGTCGATATTTTGCAATCTCTTCTTCATCTGGTGCTCCATCTTCGACAGGCTATCGAAGTCCCAAAAACGGTCAACATGACCAAGATTATCCCAAAAACTTGGTCAAGGGCCAACACCCCATTTGGGTTCCCCCATGCACGACTCTCCAAATTACAACCGTGCACTTGTGTGCATGAACCACTTGATCTCTCGCGCACTGGGGGGGGCACCCTCACAAAACCCCCCTGTACGACCACCCTTACAAACCCTAACTAATGTGCAGGAGGATACGACCACTAACTTGAAACTCTTTGATCCTAAATCGACTGGCTCAATCTCCTAGAATCTCCAAATATCTCCTCAAACCTCTCGTCAATCCACTCCGGCAACAGGTAAAAATGAGGTGGCAATGTGGGCCCTACAACTATATATAGTCCCTTTTTCCCGACTTCCATACTCAATTTCGGGAGCTCCGAACGTCCATTTTCCGATCCGTCTTTAGCCATGGGATCAGGATCCTACCGCCTATACAGTCACACTCCCAGGGCCACCATCCATCCTTGGCCCCCAGAGAGCATTTTTCTCACACCATGCCCAGGTACGCATGCTCGTGTTCAACATTATCACATAACTGTTATATGTTCTTTATCGTCAGATATTGTTCACGTCGGGTATTTTATTTTCATGTGTGTAGGTACTTGGTCATCATGCATCAATGCTACCCCTTCAGGTATATCATTGATACTGGCATGTAATTATTCCCCCTGAATATCAATTGCATTTCCTAGTCACACCCTATGATATTTTCTTCTAGGGTCCCCCCCATCCGGCTCTGCAATACTCACACCTCCACTGCAATTCAGTACTATCCACCAATAGCACTCTCTCCCACATGAGTTTTCCCCATCATAGTCCCCTCTAGCACTTTGACACTCATTTTTTTTTCCCCCCTAGGGCTGGGAGTCCTAATAGTCTTTGCATTCCCGAGAATCAGCCACATGCTCCTTCTCCTCATTTTTCTAACTTCCCCATAATAGAATCCCAAGTAGTCTCATCACAGTTCGCATTTGGCTACACCTCCGCAGTATCATTAGCCCTCCATCTCATTCACCATTAGTTTTCCCATCTACAGATTGTCCTCCATTCATTTTACCTAATACAGAAACCCACCTATGGGGCCCCCACCCTCCACCTATTTTCCAAGCACCTTGCGCCCTCACTGGCCAAGCCATCTTACACTGGGGCACCCATTTCTGTATCTGCACACTTGTCCCAACTTATTCTTTATTCATTTGGTAATTGTACAAAGCCTTTGTTTCTAGCCTTTACCTAGATTTTTGTCGTCACCTTTGGCGACCTTCTTTTCCCAGCAAAGCAACCCATGTCGCCCTTGGTTGGGGCATTCATTATCTTCTACTTCTGTTGAGATCGTCCAAAAACCCCAAGTGTCCCACAGTCCATGTACCCCTAATCTCTGAGTTTGTCCACTTTGTCATGCCTCTGGCACAATTTACCCCTAGTCTAGTCATCCCCGTGATTCTAGATTCAGTTCCATGGTTT
>ML791257.1:757446-826255 GCA_009831015.1 Picea engelmannii | reverse complement strand
CCAATCTCTACTACTATGTTAATGCATATATCGAGTTAGAATATAGATCAAAGGAATTGGGAAGAGTGTTTCAAATTCTAAATTTGTTTGAACTCTATGGTGATATGAAACCATTTTGGGTGATGCTAAAAGATCAAGGTCCCCTGGAAGGTGATAATATCATAATAAGAGGTGATTTAAATGTGGCTCTGAATTTAGGGGAAATTTGGGAAGAATCCACTAGTCCAGATCCTTTCTCTAATTATTTTAATCATATATTTGAAGAATTGAAACTTATTGATGTTGAGCCAATCTAGATAGTCCCTACTTGGTGAAATTCTTAAAGAGGTAGGGAAGGCATTTCCAAAATGTTAGATAGATTCCTAGTCCGTGAAATTATTTTAGAATAAGACACTAAAATGAAGTCATGGGTAGGTTATAGGGGTCTTCATATCATTTACCCATTCTATTTATAATTGAAACGGAGGATCAGAAACCCCCATCTCATTTTAAATTTAATCGTTCATGGATAAATGATGAAGATTTTGGTTTTGTTGGGAGTTGAAGGAGGAAAAAATCTAAGGTGGCCACATCCCCAATTCTTGAGGGGCGGGGGTGGGGATGCAGGTCTGATGATCGACATTAACCATTGGATCTCCTCCCAAATAATCCAGTACATAGAATCTCATGGCTTCATTACACTCGCAATTAAACTCTACCTGTGAAGGATCACGAGGAGTATATGGAGGAGATCTACTCAGATATTCTGACTACATTTTAAAATCTTGGCTTTTAACTAGAAATCATTCCCCTTCCTTGAAATCCTTGAAATTGAAAAGTTCCATATATTCCCATTCCAGCAACGCGCGGTGAAATCAGAGCCCTTAATTTAGCCTAGAAAGGAACCAATCACTGTTACGAAAGTATGGGCCATCCTTCTAGGTCTCCCTTGGCCTTCTGGTCCAATAAAGCTCTAGAATCCATTGGAAAAAAGATTGGTAATTTCATTTGTTTGGATCCTAGATGGGATAGAAATCCAGACATGATTTGGGCTTCAATTGAGGTGGAGGTTGATCTTTGGGATGATTTGGTAAGCAATATCGAGTTGGTTTACAAACATAATAGATGGCACCAGAAAGTTGATTGTTGGAAATTTCCTTTCTGCTACTTTTTGTGCCATGAAGTGGGCCATTTGTAGGCACAATGTAAAAATATTCCTTTTCCGCCAAGGAGGCCAATGAAAATCTAGGTAAAAAATGAAGGATATGTCGGTAGATGAATCTAGTAATAATCTTGTTGTTTCCTCTCTTGTTATTATTTCCTCTTCTATTGAAGTTCCCATAAGGGCTCCTTCTGTCGTTGTTGACCCCTATATCTCTCCCGCCTTGGTTTCCTTATATATTTTCCCTCTCCTCTCCTCCCCATCCCATCGGGTGGTGCTACCTCATCTCCTAAGGCCTCTTGGATTAAATATGGGAACAATAACTCTAAACTCTTCCACCATTATGCCAATTTTAGGAAGAATATTAATACCATTTAGGAAATAAAATCCATTGATGGCTTGATGGTAAGATCATTCAAAGAGAATGTTGAGGAAGGTGTTCGACACTTACAAGCATCATTCCAAGCTCCCAGGGGATGTCCCATTCAAGATATTTTGCAGGTAATTTAAAACTTTCAACTCATGATCAATGAATAAATGAATCTATCACTCTGGGAGGAAGTAACGAAGACCGAGTTACTTATTTCTCTCTCCTTGATGCAGAGGAAGTAATGAAGCCCGAGGTACTTATTTCTCTCTCCTCCATGTAGAAGGGGGAAATCCCTAGGACTGACAATTTTACAGTCGATTTTTGTGTTGGATTTTATGACCTTATCAAGGAATATTTACTTAAGGTTATTAAGGAGTATCACAAAATGAGAGGTTATTTCAATTCAAACTTCATATCCCTAATCCCCAAAATTTAGGATGCAGTATCCTTTCAGGATTATAGGCCCATTTCCTACTACAATGTTGTTTACAAAATAATAGCGAAAGTGATTGATAAAAGACTTATTAATGATATAATTTAAGAAGAGGAGTTTGGGTTCTTAAGACACAGACAAATTCATAATGTGGCCTCTATAGCAAAAGTCCTCCATTATGTCAAAAAATTCTAGCGAGTCAATAATAGTCCTCAAATTGGATCTCTCTAAGGCTTATGATCGTGTCAGTTGGAACTTTTTCACCTAGTTCTTATATAAATAGGGATGGCCCTTCCGGTGGTTAACTGGATAATGGGATGCATCCAATCAGTCTACTTCATAGTTATGATCAATGGAATCCCCTCCATCTTCTTTCAGGTGTCTCGAGGGTTGAGGAAAGGTTTCACTCTTTTGCCTTTCTTATTCTTTTTATTTCTTGAAGTCCTTTGTAAAATTTTATCGGAGGTGAGGAGGAAGAGGGAATTTAGAGTTTTAAAAGTTTTCGATCAAGAATCTATCTCCCACCTTTTTTTCATGGATGATGTCCTTTATTTTACAAAATTATGTGTTAGGGACCTCTCAGCTCTAAAAAGGGTGCTCAAGTTGTTTTGCAAAGACATTGGGATACAAATAAATTGTGAAAATTCCATGATGCTCACTTCTCCCCTTTAGACCCATCAACAATTGTTGATCCAAAACCTCTTTCCATTTCAAATTAAGAACATGATGGGGCAAAGTGATTCGATACACCTTATATGATATTCATATATTTAAGGCTCATGTGGGTGTGCATGTATGGGAAATGATTGTTGTCCTATGTTGGTTGCAGGTAACGATATGATGATTAGTGAAAGGACCCAGACATGAGGCCAATTGTTTTGTTATATGTTTTATTATCCCTAACTGATTTGGTGTGCCATTATTATATCCCTCACCTATTTGAAACATTCTTCATCATGCCTTATATAAACATGCAACATCTTCCCATTGGCTAAGTTCTTTTGAAATTTTGGGAGGAGGCATGAAATTTTGAGTGATGTCATCACGGTCCCATAGAGACATGACAACTTCATATTGGTCCATATCAGTACTTATGTGGCTCTGGCCTCAGCCTTCATGTAGATTATTTTGATATGCTGACCAAAGTCTCGAGTGGGCCCTCTATGTACAGGTGGCAGTCCTAGACTAGCTCTAACGAGTTCTTTGTTGGCATGCCATGAGGTCGTCGGTCTTTCCAAGTGTCCTAGGTAGAATTTTATGCTGGCTCAAGATGTCGTTGAATGGGTGGACAGGTGTGTAGTGAGTGGGTGGACATGCTGTTAGGAAAAACTGGAATACCATTATCACGACCCAAGAGTAGTGTTTTTACCCTCCATGCTCTTGTCAGACGACACCACTCAAATCTCAACACGTGCCTATTAAAACCACCATCGCAACCATTATGCAGGTTATCTCTTATGCAATGTCTTTATGCGACATTGATCACACGCAATATATGTAGCTCACTTGTAACTGTTGGATGATTAGGTCTGCATCTCTACTAGCACTCGGTTCTCAGACCCTGATCTCATGATATAAAATTTTGTTCGAAAAGGGCTTAAGCCTATCAAGAGTGAAATTATCCTTGATTTATCTCTCGATAAGTGCCCAAGAACTTGAAACTTATCCTTGGTCCATTAGGGAATTATTTTTCTGTTGATTTCTCTAGGGAGCTTGACAATATTCTAGCACTTTTGGTCTAGGAGATCTGTAAGCTCACCTTAAGCCTCTATTTTGCCCATTTTTTTCCTTACAACCTCAACCAACATGCATATTAGAGCTAGGGTCAAATATGGTACTAACATTGGCTTTAGCAGGGACAACATACCCTTGCGGTCTGTTGAGAACTATAGACCAAGTACGTTCTTCTATTGGGTTCTGGATTCTGAGTTAATATGATAGGCCCCCCATGCACCTAAAAACTAATCTGAAAGGTGAAACAAAATGATCAAAAAATTATAATATTAGTACCCTATATACTTGCTTGTGTAATAAATGATGAATGAAGTAATTATAAAAATACATGGACATGAATGGAAACACATTTATTTATGTATAGGGTCATAAGTTTTTCAACATCCAGTACTACAAGAAATGTTTGAGGAACCTTCCATTTACAGGAGCCTCAAGAAACTCTCCATCTAGTTGAGCCAATTCATATGTGTTGTTATATTGAGTTGATACAACTTGAAAGGGTCTGTTGGAGCCGCCTTTGTTTTTTAGCCTTTTTTTTAATTTTATTTCTTAATTCTTGAAGTCGAAAGCTGGTTTTTATTTTTCCTTTTCTCATCACGCGAAGCAGCGATGGCCATCATACTCTTAGGGGAATACTTCTTAATCGTTTGGAAGAATTTTCACTTTATACACCTCGGGATATCATGTGTCGGAAGTTACAAATCACATAACTTACAAACCCAATGCACGAAATTGTGAAGTGACCTTAAAATTTTACTCGGGTCAATATCGAGAGAAAAGACACTCTAAACCACAGTTAAGCATCATCGGGATTTCACGTCTCGACGTTTTCTAGCTCCAAAAGTCTTACCATCATAACTCTGATAGCTGAAACCACGAGACTCTTGTTTTAGTCACCCGAGTTAATGTTAAGGGTAAAAAGTTTAGTCATGGTTAAGGTCTGTCGGGAATTCGCAACTCGACATGTTTTTCCCCCAGAAACATACTTTTGAAGCCCTGAGTCACAAAGTCGCGATATTACTTAAATAACGGTTAATTAAAACACTTAATCTGGTTTTATCTTTTATTTTAAATAGATCACATCATCTCGATCTCGCGATTTCGCAACTCGGCATATGCTCCTCCAAGAATCTATACCTTCGAAGCCCCGAGTCGCAAAGTGGCGATATAAATTAAAACATGATTAATTAAACACTTAATCCTGGTTACGTTTTTTAATAACTAAAGCTAATTATCACAATCTCAGGTTTTAGAGGCTTGAAGGGTTAGAGTGAAAACTCTCGATGAGGCGAATGCTGAAAGATTAATTAACGTTTAAGAAGGCCTGACTAATTAAGCTAAGCCAGCATTTCCAGTGTTTTAATATGAAAATTAATATGCACAGTCTACGAGGCAATTTTAAATTTTCCTTATGCCAACTTGCATTACGAACCATCAAAATTTATGACATTAATTAGAAATGAGGCAAATCGACAAGTAAGGATATGGATTTTATTGCTAAATTTATATTTAAGAATGATTTGACCATTCTGTTCCTAAGGATGACCAAGTTTTAAATGGTTGAAGATATAGATCTTTTTACTTTTTGTCACAAAACTCATTTTTATTTTACGCGGAGAAACTTTCCTCGACAACTTATTTCTGTATGTATACATATTTTTATCGCAAAAGAGCTAAATTGGAATCCCCCATCATGGCCCCGTGAAAAGCGTCTAAGGCGAGTGTTGAGATTTTAGGACAAGGTTCAGACAACGTTTCTGATACTTCACCTCGAAGTGTCGACTCTGTCAGGACCTAGTCGTATATTTTCGAGGTTCTACAGTCCGAATTGATAGACTATTCGGATGATTCCGGTGGCAATGAGAAAGACGACCTGGCCACCAAATATAAGATCGTCGTCTAGGCTGAAATGCATAAAGTAGCAGCCAGGACACGACTGCTTCCTTACTACGATATGGTCCGGTGGGCATTAGACCATGTGAATATACCAACCAGAACCATCGTCAACGAGCAGGGGGTCACCATCAGGACTTTCATACCAGAACAATTACAGGCTATGTACAAGTTGCCAACCATTTTAGACTTCACATACAATGATGAGTTTCTGGAAAATTTTAAACAGAAGGAATGTGTGCAATACGATAAGAGCCTATACGATTTAATCAAAGATTGGGTTTCACACCCTGCGAAGTTCAGGGCTGACTGTAATGGTGTCTATTCGATATCTTCTTTGGAACCACAGTTCAAATATATAGCTATGATGACTTGCAGATTATATGGGAGAGAGGACACCACACATTTCTTCCTCCAGTGGGTACCTCTAATACATACAGTCGCCGAAGGTTGTTCTTTCGACTGGGCTAAACTATTGTCTGATAGTTTGACCAGTCGGGTTACGGAATATCGAACACAGAGGGAAAGCGGGAAAACTGCTTCATTCTTTATTTCCACGTATATCATGGACATCGTGTGCTTCGTAACAAAATTTCCCTTAATGAGCTGGAGCTGGGATCCATCAAAGACCGAGCCCATCCACATCTACCATTCAAAGCTTTGGGAAGACAAAGCTTCAGATTTCATATATGAAATTTTTAATTGGGTAATGGTACCTATGCACGTCACTATCTTCGGTCATCTACCACCCCGGATCTCTGATAGCATCGTGGTAAATTAGAGCAGTGTAGCCGACTGGTACGTGGAAGATGAATTTTCATACCTCAGGGTTTTCGACACCTCTGTTCCTCCACATGCCCTGCCTTTATTCATACCTGATAAGTTGGCTTGTCGCGAGATCGCCAGGAAAACCGTACTCGGTGGCGTAAGAAAAGAACTTAAAGGATATTCAAACAAGGTATGGCCACCATTCCCTATTTGTTTAAACACTTATTCTTTGCTAGATTTCGAGCATGCGAAAGATGAGGCAGCATCCCTGGAAGATCTAAAATTGGTTCATGTCGAATTCAAGAAGCATGATCCACATAGGGTCATAAGTAATCACTTATCCAGTTGCGGACTTAAAAGATTCGAGCACGAGAATTCACCCCCGGATGACATTTTCCGAGGTACTAGATCTTATGCCGAGGTTTTGGCTCGGATACAGGCCCTGTTGCCCGAAGAGAGGGCCGAAGTTTTAAAATTCCAATAACATCGGTGGAGTTGCCTTCCCCCAGTATTACGGGGTGAAAATCCAATGGTTGTAGAAGTGCAGCAAACTAAATCCGAAGGCTCCAAAGATCCAGCACCCAGATAAGAAGAACACTAGGATAGGGAAGAGAAAACTGGGATCCCAAAACCAGAAGTAAAGACTTCCAATCCGCCGAAAAAGCTGACTCTAGTTGTCACTCTAGGCCAATCATCTAAGCAGATCGAAAATCCCATCGCCTTCATTACTCCCCTACAGTCAACTAAAGAGACCACAGACGCAAGGTGGATTTTCAGTGAATAATTAAGACCTATAAGTATGGAAGAGCTCCCTCCAAATGAGTTCTTTTTTGATAAAAAGAGAAAAGCTATGGTAAAAAGAGAATTATATCAAGAAGCAGGATCAATGGCCAAGAAATTTAAGGTGTTGACCGACGGGAAAGATATGAAGAAAGAAGAGTTTCCGACAGAAATAGCCGAAACATTAGGAGCGTTTGCTACATCAAACCAATATTCAGTCGGGGTTTTGAAAAAATAGATGAAGTTAAAAAATCGCCTCATCAAAACATTAGAAGCTAAACTAGCCACAGCAAAGGAAGCTGCCAAAGACCAAGCGAACACAGGAATAGAACAAGCAAGAATGGCCAATAAAAAGGAAATCGAGCTGCTCAAAGCTAAGCTCGAACAAGAAGAGATGGTAGCTCAGACCAGCCAAATACAGGTAGGCCAGCAAAGAGACCTGATAGGGCAGCTATAGGTTAGATTAGAAATAGCAGAAAGCCAAGTTATAAATATCGAGATATTCTAGTCCCAGGCTATGGAGATTCGGAGCAGAGTTTCTGCAGCCCAGCGAAGTTTACTTGCCAAGGTAGAGACGATTCAGGATAACTGCTTACTTATTGATCAAGTATTGGAAAACTTATCTGTCAGAGAGAGAGAGAAGTTGGAGTAGCTCAGGTCGCATTTCAAGAGGCTGTAATAGCTACAATAAACAGGGAATTGGGGAATAGTTCCAGGTTTTCCATTTCGGAACAGACACGAGGTAGTTTTTTGTTGAAAGAATGGGAGTGCAACATATCAGAAAGCAAACAACAAGCCAAGAAGGTGAGGAAATCCTATGAAGAGTCTTTCGGTTCTATAGATGGAAATTTGTTAGGCATTGATAGCGAAATCAATGTTGAGACACTGAGCCAAATGAATATAGTGAAACTCTTGCTTGATATAAATGAGAAAGAAGAAAGAGATTCGGCCAAAGTCTCACAAATAACTATGGCAGACATAGTTCAAATAGATAAATGGATTATTAAACCAAGTGTGTGATTGTGCGCTATCGACACCCTAGACCGACATATGGAAGAAAGGTTGCCACAATTAGTCAGAGATTGTTATATTTTTTAGGCCAATTGTCAAGCGGAACCTTCTAGGTTGATATCTCGGCTGGTGGAAAAATGTGTCACTTGTACCGAGCATGCAAGGGGGCAGGATTTTGGTACCAAATAAAGACAGAGATAAAGAAATGAAACGATTGATCTCCTTCTTGTTGTAACTGAAAATCTTGGAACAATTGAGATTCCATCATATGTAAATCTATATAAATATACAATAGAAGGAAAGAACAAGAGGCTGGGCCTTTTTGGGTCGATTGTAATAGAGGTTTTCTCCCCTAAGAATCAATATAAAGAAAATATGAAGATTCTCGATTCCGTCATGACTGTGTTATGAGTTTGTTTCCTTGTATTTCATATATGTATTTGATGAATGTTTCGCTATAACTTAGTAAAACTTCTACTGTAGTGAATCAATTTTAGTTTTCTATATTGTTTACCATTTTTCCTCTGTATCGGCTATCAGCAGGTACAAGACCAATGAACATTTTAGATTTCTATATATATTTCATGCTTCATCAGATTATTTCTTTATCTTTTTCTTCTTCTATTTACAAGTGAGATTCTCCCTTGATAGGAGCCTCACATAATAGACAGCTTAATGTTTTCTTACACCTCATACACATTTATCAAAAAATAACTCAGTTACGAGAAAGGGCATTTGGTTTGCACCCTGTCATCGCTACCAGAGCTATAAACTCTCCTTTATACGACTGAAATCGAGACAACATCTCAAAAAATCTCGAAACTTTTCTCACTTCTCTATTCCTCTATGACTGTCCCTATGACTAGACAGCCTAATATCGAACCTGGACTATCAAACAAAACACATATCGCCTTGAATATTTTCGATATTATTATTAAAACAACCACTAACCGGGTAGAACTCAAACGTTCATGGGCTATGATTGAAAGGGACATAAACATCCAGGAACAGTTGGAAGCTAGACAACAATAACCTAAAAATCAGCCCTAGCTTCTCTTGCTGAAGGTTGACACTTCTTCCTTCTTTACCCCTTACTCACTTTCATATGCCTAGACACTGTACTTCTAAGCCTTAAGTACAGACTCTGGAACAACATCTTTTTGGCGCCGTTTCCAGGGACCGAAGTTACGAAATCTTTTTCCCTGGGAAAACGACATTTTTCGTTGAAAGTGCCACCCTTTGATAGTGAACAAAGAGTGAACACCTTTTAAAGGCTTTCCAATCTTTCACTTGGTGACTCCATGATTAATAAGCTGGCATCTGGTTGAAGGAATACCAGGAAAAACCCGGATGGTAAATAGACCACACCCGTTACCGATCCCAAGAAGATTTTAAAGGCGAGAGGCTCTCTTAATCCAACCTCTGCAGTCTATCAGCTTAAATACCCACAACTGAAGACCAAGAGTTCTTTTGAACCTTCAAATTCACGCAGTCCTCTTTTTGACACTAAGGATCTAACATCAACCTTCTCTGAAGTTAGAAGTGAAACCCATTCGATAACCTCCGTGGTACACAAAGGAAAAATCCCTGTAGAAAATTCATCTGTAGTCAATATATCGTCAACTCTTCAGTTAAATTTCGCAACCTCACCCAGTCTTGAAGAATATTTTACACACCCAGTTTCCACACCCGTTGGTTCTCCTGATTACATCTCTTGCAAGTCTGAGGAGCCAAGCCCTCACATCCCTTACCAATCATCCTCGAATTTTTCACCCCACGAATAAAATAAAGATTATCTTTTAGTTTTTCATAAACCCCTTTACAACACACCGATCCATTTTCCACTAATATCGATGGCAGCCGCCAAAGGGGGAGGTGGAGGGGTTGTCAAAGGAGGTGGTGGGGGTCCTCCTGGAGGAGGAGGTGGGGGTGCTCCTGGGGGAGGAGTTGGAGGTCAAGGGCTTGCCCCTCCTCCCAGAGTGTTTGCTAAAGTGGCAGCAAGATACGCTCCTTTGGTCTTGCCCGTTCCTCTGCACGACCTTCCCAAAAATTATATAAAAAATTTGCCAAAATTTACTGGGGAAGGAAATCTGACCGCGGACGAACACGTAAATTTCTTTGATCAATTCGCAGACATCCTAGGTCTCGAGCATGAAGACATGTATTCGAGGCTTTTTGTCCAAACTTTCGAAGGTCAGGTCCGAACTTGGTTTCGGAGTCTACTTGCAGGATCTATCTTGTCCTATGATGCCTTGGAAGATGCTTTCCTTAGACAATGGGGTGAAAGAAAGGACCACTTATACTATTTGACCGAGTTTGGGTATTTAAGGAAAAAGAATTCAGAAACAGTTATGGACTTTATTCAAAGATTCAACAAACTGTATAACAAGATCCCATCAGAGGTTAAACCATCCCAACCCACAGCCAAAGTAACCTTCGCGGGAGTTTTCGAACCGGATTTTGCACTTCTTTTAAGGGAAAGAAGAGGAGCTACCTTAAACCGAATGCAAGACGATGTGGTAGAAATTGAGTTGAATATGATGGCTTCTGGTAAGTTGAAAGCTAAAGTAGAAGCGGGAAACTGAGAAGCCATACGCTTTAGGGAACAAGTGGGACCATCAGGGTCTAATAGATACACAGATGACAAAGTAGATGATATGGCAAGAGTAATTAAGGAACTATCAAAAAATATTTCCAGAATGGAGCTGAAACAGGCCAAAGCCGATTCTTTCGTCAAAAAAGATTTCAGGAGGAATCCAAATCCCCCAAACCAACAAAGACCGATAAAAAGCGAGGATCAAAAAATACAAACTCCCCTAAAGAATGAAAATTTTATAGGAGGGAATGATCTCCAAGATTTCAGAGAATTGGATGACGATGTCACGAACTTAGGTGATGAGTGCACGCAACCTTACTTGACTAAAGAGGATTACGAAAAGTCCCTGAACACTCAACAACCATCTATTAAAGGTGAAGACAGATATGATACCGACCTTTGTAGCTATCAAGAATTTACCGATATGATAATGGTTGAGGCCCAACCTAGGTACAACTTGAGATCTAAGAACAAGCCCGTTTCAACTACTCAACCTAAGAAAATTCTCCCAAGAGGTCAAAATTATGAGCCTACCCTGGAAGAAACCGCGTTACCTAGTAGCAAAGTGAAAGTGGTAAATGCACAAGATCCCGAAGTGAAGAAGGTTGAGACCCAAACAGATGAAACCGAAGCGGCTAATACCAATAAACCTTTGACCAAGATCATGAGTAATAAGTCTGTCCAGACAAATAAGTTGGAGAAAAAGGATTCGGAAGTCTCAACTAGAGAAACAGACAAGGTTAGCGGAGTTTTCAGTTTCGAAAACAAGATAAATAAAATTAAGATACCAATTCCTCTGGTGGAGCTAGCGAAAAACCCAACTTATCGAAAACACATTACCAAAGTGATAGGCGTTTCGGAGCTAGAAAGCCAATCTGACGTTTTAAATTTGGAAGATGATAAGCCCAATATCACTTTTGGTCCACATTTTGAAGGAGCCAAAGACACTGTTGCTCCCTTTTATATCACCCTAAACGTACATGATCGACTGTTGCATAACTGCATGTTATACTCTGGAGCTTCACATAACATGATGCCTAAAATTATTATGGGCAGACTGGGCCTTGAGATCACCAGACCTTACGGAGATCTCTACTCTTTTGATTCGAGAAGAGTTAAATGCATGGGAATGATAAAGGATTTAGTAGTCACCCTTGCACAAGTCCCAATTAGATTTTTTTTGATGGATGTAGTTATCACTGACATTCCCCCCAAGTACGGCTTACTGTTATCTAGGTCATGGGGAGCCAAGCTTGGGGGGTCTCTTCAACTGGATATGATGTGCGCTACAATTCCTGTGTTTGGTGGGCAACTTACTCGGTTATACAGGAAGACGAGGTTAGCATACACAGTGTTGGGGTCCTATAATTATAGGCAACTCGATTCTTCGACTGTGGATTTGACATTTCCCCCCTGATGAAGACTTCTAGTTCGGTTGACCCCCTTTTTTCTCCTCCATCCATTTCGCCCGATCCTCCATCATCCTGTTGCACCCTTCATCCTCCGCTGCGCCTTAACTCCCTTGTCTTTTCGACCCATTGAGTACACCTCACCCGCCTTCCATCCATGAATAAATGGACTTAGGATAATGAACGAATAATGTTAAAGGGTTAGTGACATTCTCTAATACTTGTTAGCCTAACAAAGTTGTTTTGATAGGATAATTTAGAATAAAATAATTGTTAGACTAACTATTAATTAATTAATGATTAATTAATTAATTAATTAATTATTAGTTAGTTTAATAAGTAGGTTAGTTTTTAGATTAAATAAAACAATTAAAAAATATAAAACATATATAAAAAAAATAAATATAAAAAATAAAAATTATATAACAAAAAGTAATAAAACAAATTTAAAATAAAAAACAAAATATAATAAATACAATATAAAAACATTTAAATAAAAACATAAACGAAACATATTAAAACAAAAAACCAAACTTAAACAAACATATATTAAAAAATAATAAAAAACATAAAAAAAACAAAATATAATATAAAACATATAACAAAAAATAAAAAATAAAAACAAAACTTAAAAACCTACGCTATCCTAAGTCTACCCCACCCAACACTCCACGCACCTTTATACCTCACGCCCCATCCACTCAAATCAAACATTTAAACGAACGGCTATTAAAAATTCCGGACCCCCCCTCACCATCCGGAGTTTAATGAGAGGGGGGGGTCCAGAATGGTAGTATACCAAAACCACCCCCCATTCACGTGTCAGCACCCTATTCCAGCGGAACCCCCCCCCCAAAAAAAACCGCTTACCACCTCGGGGGGGTCCGGAATACCGCCTTCCCGAAATAAAACCGTTTTTCCCTTTTTTTTTTGCCATTTTTGTCTATTTTACTATGTCTTCTTTCAAAACGGATTCTGGGAAAATTAAGATGGATTTTAAAAATCCAAGAGAGGTATTTTCTCAAAACTGGATGAAGAACAAAAACCTCTCTCATTTTTTTCACCGACACTACGAGTAGGGAGAATAGAATCCATCTTCGAGGCCCTTTTTTCCAGATTTTCACTTTTCCATTACAGTCCTGATTTTGCGGGAGCTGTTACGGCCAGATGGAGGCGAATTTGGAAAATCCGAAGGAGGTTTTTGTCCAAAACATGCCCATATACAATAAACTCCTTCAGTTTTTTCCCAGGTGTTAGCGTTGAAGAGAAAACCATGTCTATTCGGACCCCTTTTTCGCAGGAATTAGGCCCGTCTTTCATGGCAGACAGTTCCAAATTTTTAGGGATTTATGGCTATTTTTGGCCGAGGCGGTTGAAACTGACTTATGAAACTTATGAGGAGGTATATCCTATTTATTGAGAGTATTTTAATGTAAATAGGTTCAACCTGTATGAATTTTTTCCCTTTTTGGCTAGACTGTGGGCCTTGCTACTCCAGGAGGTTTTCTGTCTGTAATATTTGAAAGACTGAACAGTAATAGAGAAAATGTTTTACAAGATTCTTGTGTAGCAGTGTTGGTGGCGTTCCTCTTCTATGTTAAGTGTTTTCTTCCAGTTATCATGCCATTTGTTTTCAATTTCCTATTATCAAATGATAGTAATAGAGCAGAATTTATTGGTGAATACTCTGCATCTAATCCTTTGATAGTCTCTATGTTTTCTTCTAAAACTCAGTTTATGAATTCTTAATTTCTCATTTGCTCAATTTTCCTCCCCCATTTCTTCCTCAATAGACATCATTCAAGCTTAAGACGATCCAACAGTTGTTACTATCTTGCCCTGTGGAGGCATTTACCTCTAGATCTGATTTGATCATTATCTTACAAATAGACCCTATAGCCCAATGGTGATATGAGAAACTTGTCAGCCACATCCTCATCTAAATATTTCAAAAACCCCAACCCCATACTTTCATAGCTAGCCTAACATCCTATTCCAAACCAAGATAAATCATACAGAGAGATCCCTCTGTGAGTCTTGGAGGGCTAGATCCAAGACTCAAAGCGGTTTTGATGTTGCCTCTGTGATTTCCATCACAACCTTGGGCAAATTACAGAGCGCTAACACACAGTAAGCGACCCTCAAAATCCAAACAATTTCCCTATTTACATTGCAGATCAAGATTTAGGAAATTGTATCTTATCCTTCGACGACGGTTTAGATAGTTGCACAGAGGAAAATGATATAGGTCAAGAAGAGTCAGGTAACATGACCGGAGATATGTGTGCCACCGGTATCTAGAAAATGTTTTTTGACGGTGCCCTATCATACGAAGGAGCTGGTGCAGGAGTGTTGTTTGTGGCACCCGAATAAAAGTTTGTTGTCCCCTTCTCTTACAGACTTCAATGGGATATAGATTATACTAACAACGTATGTGAGTACGAGGCCTTAGTCCTAGGATTGGAGGCTTCTAGAAAGCTAAACATAAAAAACCTAGAGGTATATGGAGATGCAGAGTTGATAGTCAAACAGATAAATAGACAATACCAGGACAAGCACCCAAGGTTAAGATCGTACAGAAATTGTGCCTGGGATCTAATGGAAAACTTTTTCTTGTCTGTAAATGTCCATTTCATCCCATGCACAGAAAACTTGCAGGCTAATGCATTAGCTAAAGCAGCTTCAACTTTCTCTCCTCCTACAACCTTTAAATTGAAGTATCACATAGAGGTAAGACACAGACCATCTATACTGGATAATATCCAGCACTGGCAGGTTTTTGAGGATGATGAACAAATTAAGAAGTTTCTTGAAGCAGTAGGCGATTTTTCCAAAACTCACACAGATAAAGAAAATCAGAACGATCATATATGGATCATGCAAGAAGGGGAGGACCCTCAAGATTTCCAAGAAAAAATCGCAAATCATCGCATGCTGGTTCTGAAAAATAACCAGATTCCGAAAGGACTGATCCCTCTGGAAAGAATGTTTGATCAAAACGACATACCTATAAAATCCACCTTACAACCCCAACCAGAAGAAGTTGAATACTGTGGCATAGGAACCAAAGAAGAATCCAGGATGGTAAAAATATCTAAACTCCTCCCTCCTGAAATAAAAGGCAAGTATAAGGACCTACTCAGAAAATTTAAAGACGTTTTCGCCTGGTCTTACGACGAGTTAAGAACCTACGACACTACCGTAATCGATCACAAGATACCTCTAAAGCCTCGGGTCAAACCCTTTAGAAAAAATCTTAGGCAGATCAACCCCATTTTATTGCATGTGGTCGAAAGAGAAGTGAAGAAGCTTTTAGAGGCAAAAATAATAGTACCTCTGAGATATTCCGACTGGGTGGAAAACCTGGTCCCGGTCAGAAAAAAGAGTGGGGAAATTAGACTATGCGTGGATTTTAGAAACCTAAATAAGTCTTCTCTCAAGGACAACTACCCGCTGCCTAAAATGGATCATGTGCTAGAAAAATTAGTTGGAGTGAACAGAATGTCTATGATTGACGGTTTCTCTGGGTATAATCAAATTGCCATGAATGAACAAGATAAAGAAAAGATAGCTTTCACTACCCCTTGGGGTACATTTATGTATGATAAAATGTCTTTTGGTTTGATGAATGTAGCAGCCATGTTCCAACGCGCTATGGACATCGCTTTCATCGGTGAGAGAGATAAGTTCCTAGTCATCTATCTCAATGATTTGACGGTTTTCTCTAAATCCGACGAAGAGCATTTGATACATCTTAAACAGACATTCGAAAAATGCCGCAGGTTTGGTCTGTCCTTAAATCCCATGAAATCACACTTCGCCATGCAAGAAGGTAAAATTTTGGGTCATATTGTATCTAGGGATGGAATTAAGATTGATCCTAAGAGGGTTGAAGCGATAGACACTATAAATATTCCTAGAAATGTAAAAGAAATTCAATCTTTCTTAGGAAAAATAATTTTTTTACGAAGATTTATCCCAAATTTCGCTGAAATTGTAAAATTGATCACAGGTATGCTGAAAAAGAACAGCGAAGTAAAGTGGACAACAGAGACAAAAGCGTCATTTGCCCATATTAAGAAATTCATAAGCGAGGCACATGTGTTGGCAAGCCCTGATTACCTAAAAGAATTTCTTATTTTCTCATTTGCCTCTGAACACATGCTTGCTATACTGCTCCTCCAAAAGAATGAAGAAGGTTTCGAGCAACCGATCACCTTTTTTAGCAAGAGCCTCAGAGATGCAGAACTTAAATATGATATAATAGAAAATCAAGTGTACGCCATGGTAAAAGCACTGAAGGCATTCAGAACATACATATTACACTCCAAGATAGTTGCTTACGTACCTACCAGTTATGTCAAAGATATTTTGGTACAACCGGACAACGATGGGAAAAGAGGACGATGGCTTGCTAAGATTCAAGAATTTGACCCAGAAATCAAACCTACTAAACTGGTAAAGGGACAAGGCCTAGCCAAACTTTTGGCTGAATCGAATTTCAGAGCTCTGGGTATAAACTGCCTGCAAGAATGTGAGGAAGACATGAACATAAACGAGCTTGATGAGCAAACAAATACAACTAAGATCGAAGAGAAGTTGGTATCATCAGACTAGTACAGAAACATAGTATCCTACCTGCTGACTCTAAAATTCTCGAGTGAACTATCACCATCAAAAGCCAGGACTTTAAATCTTCATGCAGTTAAGTATTGTATTTCCGAGAATCAACTATATTGGAAAGACCCACTCGGTTTCTTGTTAGTCTGCTTAGTTGAATCAGAAACAGAAGGGGTTATAAGGGAATTTCACGAAGGAGTGTACAGGGGACATCACGCTTAGAGGGCCACAACTTATAAAATTCTAAGGGCTGGGTATTATTGGCCAAAAATCTTCTCAGACGTTAACGCCAAGGTACAAGCCTATAACCCTTGTCAACTATTTGCAGGCAAACATAAACTCCCAGCGCTACCTTTAGTTCCGGTCAAAACTGAAGCCCCTTTTCAGCAATGGGGGCTAGACTTTATAGGTGAGATTAATCCCCATTCTAGTGCCCAACACAAGTGGATCTTAACTGCCACAGACTACTTTACAAAATGGGTGGAATCTATTCCAACCAAAAGGGAAACTGACTCGGTGGTAATGGATTTCTTAGAAGACAATATTTTGTCTAGATTTGGCTACCTCATAAATATAGTCACAGATAATGCCCAAGCCTTCAAATCTATGGCTATGATCAGCTTCTGCCAAAAGTATAATATTGTTCTTGGCCATTCCACAACGTATTACCCCCAAGGAAATGGACTGGACGAGTCGTCTAACAAGAGACTGATAAATATAATTAAGAAAGTGTTGGATGAAAACAAAAAGTCTTGGCATGTGCATTTAAAATACGCCTTCTGGGAAAATCACATAGGCACTAAAAATTCTATCGGTATTTCCCCTTTTCAGATGGTGTATGGGACAAACGCGGTGTTACCTATAAATCTAGTGCTTCCCATGATGAAATTATGGCAAGATCAGAAATAAGAACCTAAGCATGTCACCAAAAGGATAAATCAGCTAATTGAGGTTCAACAGCATAGGGTCCAAGTAGATGAAAGGTTGCAGAAGTACCAAGATGACATGAAAGCATTATTCGACCGTAAGGCAAAGGACATATATTTCCTCCCAGGTGATTTAGTATTAAGGTGGGATGCAAGGAGGGAAGAAGCAGCGAAACATAGTAAATTCGATCACCTTTGGTATGGGCCATTCAGAGTCTCATCTCTCGAAGGAAAAAATTATTTCCTACTAGAAAATCTAGTCGGTGAAATCCTCAACGCCCCTGTCAATGGGCGTTATCTGAAGCATTATATGAAATAAGCAGTCGCCAAAAAAAAATAATAATAATAAATAAAATAAACAATAATAATGTATATATAGAGAGAGAATTTTTACATATATATGCATATACAATATTTCATTACGCATGCTATTTTGTTTTTCTTTTTCTTTCATAAATTTTCATAGGCAAGTCTATTTTCAATATGAGCAAGCTTGGTCAAAATTGTTTTTTAGAATTAAAGATGCGGAATTTTTTACAGTCGACACCTTTAAAAAAGGAAACCTTGATACTTTTCATATTGCCCTTTTTCAGGATTCTGGCTGTAAACAAAACGAGCGGAAGGAGTAAACAGAAAATGGTATATCGAGAAATAAATTGGCTTAAATAGGTGATGGAAAAGATTTTTGACATTTTAAAAGGAAAGTGAAATGTTGAGGTAAAGATAAGATTTCCTAAAAAAAATTATTTTGAAGAGCCCTTAAAGGAAACCAAGATGACCTTACGAGATACAGTAATATCGTCTGAACCAATAAATAAAAGGACATTTACTTATACTAGATTCCAAGGTTGGGCGTTTACGAAAAAGTAAGACGAAATAAATGAGTCACACAAAGTAAAGCATCTCCAAAGAAATCAATTATTATATTGTAGTTCCGCAAATTGATTATACTGAAAAACCCAAAAGTCAGTTTTGAATTTCTTGATCCCTATTTTTCAGTCTACAGGTCTCTATCTGTCACCCTTCTTTCAGTTTTCAGATTTACCTCCTTTTTTTTTTAAAACCAACATCTTTATGGGTTTGCATACATAAGGAGAAAAGATTATGTTTCAACCTTGAAAGCTTCAAAGAAGATTGTGGAAAGTGAGTTGGTCTTCACAAAACTCCTCAGTCTCTTACTAAACAAAAGTTATGCATAGGTTGATCCTGACTTTTCTAGGTTCTTCAACAGTTTCAAAGGATTGAGGCTTGCTCAAATAGAAAACCCCAAAAATTATTTTTTCTTTTTTTCCCTGCAAACAAAGGTGGTGTGAAAGTTAAGGGAAGGTTGGTACCGAGTAATCAAAGTAATTTAACATACCTATAATGCAAAATATTACACAAATATCATCCCTCATACAAACTGATTGCCCCCACTTCGCACTCTAAAAAAACAAATTATAAGATAGATGGTGAAAGGAAATTCAGAAATGATTGCCCCCATCTAGTCCAAAAGATGATGAAAGGAAATTAAAAAATGATTGCCCTCATCTCAGCATTTAAATGCATAAATATATTTCAAAGTGGTGAAAGGAAATTCAGTAAAAAGGGCCAGACAACTTCACCGGGGCACTGAACAGGCTCGCTGGCAGTGAAGCAATATCTGAGATATCTGTAAGGCTGTTATACATGAATATTACTCTGCTCTGGTAACCAATTTTTTCAAAACCCGATCTACATCCCAAGTTCGGACAAGGCTTCTTGATTAAAAACATATAATTTGTTTCTTTTGATGCAAGCCAATAGCCACAAGATCTGTTGGGTCTCCTAGAACTGTTTTGATTGTCTTAATGCAGACCTGAATTCAGTAACGAGAAGGAGAAAGTCGTGAAAGGGACCACAACTAAGTTTAAAAAGTATCTGAGTTTTGAAAATATTTTCACAAGTAAAAAACGAGGTCTCTTTCCCTCTCTGTATCATTTTCCTAGGAACATTTTCGTTGGATTAAAGCCATTGACTCCATTTACCCAATATAGGCGCGTGGTCTATTGTTCTTCCCGTCTTGCAGGAAAATGGGATCCCTAGTTGGAGCCTATGTTGGAGCCACCTTTGTTTTTTAGCCTTTTTTTTTTAATTTTATTTCTTAATTCTTGAAGTCAAAAGCTAGTTTTTATTTTTCCTTTTCTCATCACGTGAAGCAGCGATGGTCATCATACTCTTAGGGGAATACTTCTTAATAGTTTGGAAGAATTTTCACTTTATACACCTCGGGATATCGTGTGTCGGGAGTTACAAATCACATAACTTACAAACCCGATGCACGAAATTGCGAAGCGACCTTAAAAGTTTACTCAGGTCAGTACTGAGAGTAAAGACACTCTAAACCACAGTTAAGCATCATTGTGATTTCACGTCTTGGCATTTGCTAGCTCCAAAATTCTTACCATCATAACTTCGATAACCGAAACCGCGAGACTCTTGTTTTAGTCACCTGGGTTAATGTTAAGGGTAAAAATTTTAGTCATGGTTAAGGTCTGTCGGGAATTCGCAACTCAGCATGTTTTTCCCCTAGAAAATTATTTTCGAAGCCCCGAGTCGTGAAGTCACGATATTACTTAAATAACGGTTAATTAAAACACTTAATCTGGTTTTATATTTTATTTTAAATAGATCACATCATCGCGATCTCACAATTTCGCAACTCGGCATACGCTCCTCCCGGAAGCTATACCTTCGAAGCCCCGAGTCGCGAAGTGGCGATATAAATTAAAACATGATTAATTAAACACTTAATCTTGGTTACGTTTTTTATTAACTAAAGCTAATTATCACAATCTCGGGTTTTAGAGGCTTGAAGGGTTAGAGTGAAAACTCCCAATGGGGTGAATGCCGAAAGATTAATTAACGTTTAAGAAGGCCTGACTAATTAAGCTAAGCCAGCATTTCCAGTGTTTTAATACGAAAATTAATATGCACAGTCTACGAGGCAATTTTAAATTTTCCCTGCGCCAACTTGCATTACAAACCGTCAAACTTTATGACATTGATTAGAAATGAGGCGAATCGACAAGTAAGGATATGGTTTTTATTGCTAAATTTATATTTAAGAATGATTTGATCGTTATGTTCCTAAGGACGACCAAGTTTTAAATGGTTGAAGATATAGATCTTTTTACTTGTTGTCATAAAACTCATTTCTATTTTACGCGGAGAAACTTTCCTCAGCAACTGATTTCTGTATGTATACATATTTTTATCGCAGAAGAGCTAAATCGGAATTCCCCGTCATGGCCCCGCGAAAAGTGTCTAAGGCGAGTGTTGATATTTCAGGACAAGGTTCAGACAACGTTTCTAATACTTCACCTCGAAGTGTCAACTCTATCAGGAACTGGTCGTATATTTCCGAGGTTCTACAGTCCGAACTGATAGACTGTTCGGATGATTCCGACGACAATGAGAAAGACGACCTGGCCACCAAATATAAGATCATCGTCTAGGCTGAAATGCATAAAGTAGCAGCCAGGCCACGACTGCTTCCTTACTACGATATAGTCTGGTGGGCATTAGACCATGTGAATATACCAACCAGAACCATCGTCAATGAGAAGGGGGTCACCATCGGGACTTTCAGACCAGAACAATTACAAGCTATGTACAAGTTGCCAACCGCGTCAGACTTCACATACAATGCAGAGTTTGTGGAAAATTTTAAACAGAAGGAATGTGTGCAATACGATAAGAGCCTATCTTATTTAATCAAAGATTGGGTTTCACACCCTACGAAGTTCATGGCGGACTGTAATGGTGTCTATTCGATCTCTTCTTTGGAACCACAGTTCAAATATATAGCTATGATGACCTGAAGATTATATGGGAGAGAGGACACCACACATTTATTCCTCCAGTGGGTACCTCTAATACATACAGTCATTGAAGGTTGTTCTTTCGACTGGGCTAAACTATTGTCTGATAGTTTGACCAGTCGGGTTATGGAATATCGAACGCAGAGGGAAAGCGGGAAAACTGCTTCATTCTTTATGTCCACGTATATCATGGACGTCGTGTGCTTTGTAACACATTTTCCCTTAATGAGTTGGAGCTGGGCTCCATCAGAGACCGAGCCTATCCACATCTACCATTCAAATCTTTGGGAAGACAAATCTTCAGATTTCATATATGAAATTTTTAATTGGGTAATGGTACTTATGCACGTCACTATCTTCGGTCTTCCGCCACCTCGGATCTCTGATAGCATTGCGGTAAATTTGAGCAGTGTAGCCGACTGGTACGTGGAAGCATAATTTTCATACCTCTGGGTTTTCGGCACCTTTTTTCCTCCACATGCCCTGCCTTTATTCATACCCGATAAGTTGGCGTGTCGCGAGATCGCCAGGAAAACCGTACTCGATGGCGTAAGAAAAGAACTTAAAGGATATTCAAAAAAGGTATGGCCACCATTCCCTATTCATTTGAACACTTATTCTTTGCTAGATTTCGAGCATGTGAAAGCTAAGGCAGCATCCCTGGAAGATTTGAAATTGGTTCATGTCGAATTCAAGAAGCACGATCCACATAGCGTCGTAAGTAATCACTTAGCCAGTTGCGGACTTAAAAGATTCAAGCACAAGAATTCTCCCACGGATGAAATTTTCCAAGGTATTAGATCTTATGCCGAGGTTTTGGCTCAGATACAAGCCCTGTTTCCCGAAGAGAGGGCCGAAGTTTTAAAATTCCAATAACATCGGTGGAGTTTCCTTCCCCCAGTATTACGGGATGAAAATCCAGCGGTCGTAGAAGTGCAACAAACTAAAGCTGAAGGCTCCAAAGATCCAGCACCCAGACAAGAAGAACACTAGGATAGGGAAGAGAAAACTGGGATCCCGAAACCAGAAGTAAAGACTCCCAATCCACTGAAAAATTTGACTCTAGTTGTCACTCCAGGCGAATCATCTAAGCAGATCGGAAATCCCATCGCCTCCATTACTCCCCTACAGTCAACTAAAGGGACCACAGACGCAGGGTGGATTTTCAGTGAATAATTAAGACCTATAACTATGGAAGAGCTCCCTCCAAATGAGTTATTTTTTGATAAAAAGAGAAAAGATGTGGTAAAAAGAGAATTCTATCAAGAATCGGGATCAAAGGCCAAGAAATTTAAGGGGTTGACCGACGGGAAAGATATGAAGAAAGAAGAGTTTGCGACAGAAATAGCCGAAACATTAGGAGCGTTTTCTACAGAAAACCAATATTCAGTCGGGGTTTTGAAAAATCAACTGAAGCAAAAAAATCACCTCATCAAAACATTAGAAGCTAAACTAGCCACAGCAAAGGAAGCTACCAAAGACCAGGCGAACACAGGAATAGAACAAGCAAGAATGGCCGATAAAAAGGAAATCGAGCTGCTCAAAGCTAAGCTCAGACCAGCCAAATACAGGTAGGCCAGCAAAGAGACTTGATAGGGCAGCTACAGGTTAGATTAGAATTCGCCGAAAGCCAAGTTATAAATATCGGGATATTCCAGTCCCAGGCTATGGAGATTCGGAGTAGAGTTTCTGCAACCCAGCAAAGTTTACTTGCCAAGGTAGAGATGATTCGGGACAACTACTTACTTATTGATCAAGTATTGGAAAACTTATCTGTCAGAGAGAGAGAAGCTGGAGCAGCTCAGGTCTCATTTCAAGAGGCTGTAATAGCTACAATAAACAGGGAATCGGGGAATAGTTCTAGGTTTTCCATTTCAGAACAGACACGGGGTAGTGTTTTGTTGAAAGAATGGGAGCACAACATATCAGAAGGCAAACAACAAGCCAAGAAGGTGAGTAAATCATGTGAAGAGGCTTTCAGTTCTATAGATGGAAATCTGTTAGGCATTGATAGCGAAAGCAATGCTGAGACACTGAGCCAAATGAATATAGTGAAACTCTTGCTTGATATAAATGAGAAAGAAGAAAGAGATTCGGACGAAGTCTCACAAATAACTCTGGTAGACATAGTTCAAATAGATAAATGGATTATTAAAACAAGTGTGTGATTGTGCGCTATCGACACTCTAGACCGACAGATGGAAGAAAGGTTGCCACAATTAGTCAGAGATTGTTATATTTTTTAGGCCAGTTGTCAAGCGGAACCTTCTAGGTTGATATCTCGACTGGTGGAAAAATGTTTCACTTGTACCAAGCATGTGAGGGGGCAGGCTTCTGGTACCAAATAAAGACAAAGATAAAGAAATGAAATGATTGATCTCCTTCTTGTTGTAACTAAAAATCATGGAACGATTGAGATTCCATCATATGTAAATCTATATAAATATACAATAGAAGGAAAGAACAAGAGGCTGGACCTTTTTGGGTCGATTGTAATAGAGGTTTTCTCCCCTAAGAATCAATATAAAGCAAATCTGAAGATTCTCAATTCCGTCACGACTGTGTTATGAGTTTTTTTCCTTGTATTTCATATTTAATCATATATGTATCTGATGAATGTTTCTCTATAACTTAGTAAAACTTCTACTGTAGTGAATCAATTTTAGTTTTCTATATTGTTTACCATTTTTCCTCTGTATCGGCTATTAGCAGGTACAAGACCAGTGAACATTTTAGATTTCTATATATATTTCATGCTTCATCAGATTATTTCATTATCTTTTTCTTCTTTTGTTTACAAGTGAGATTCTCCCTTGATAGGAGCCTCACATAATAGATAGCTTAATGTTTTCTTACACCTCATACACATTTATCAAAATATAAATCAGTTACGGGAAAGGGCCTTTGGTTTGTGCCCTATCATCACTACCGGAGCTATAAACTCTCCTTTATACGACCGAAATCGATACAACATCTCAAAAAATCTCGAAAATTTTCTCACTTCTCTGTTCCTCTATGATTGTCCCTGTGACTAGACAGCCTAATATCGAACCTGGACTATCAGACCAAACACATATCGCCTTGAATATTTTCGATATTATTATTAAAACAACCACTACCCGGGTAGAACTCGAATGTTCATGGGTTGCGATTGAAAGGGACATAAACATCCAGGAACAGTTGGAAGCTAGACAACGACAACCTAGAAATCAGCCCTAGCTTCCCTTGCCGAAGGTTGACACTTCTTCCTTCTTTACCCCTTACTCACTTTCGGATGCCTAGACACTGTACTTATAAGCCTTAAGTATAGACTCTGGAACAACAGTGTCCAAGCCAAAAAAATTCAAACTTTCCAGGTTTCCCCTTTGCTTCTCTTCCGACATCCCACTTTAGGACCGTGTCTCCTACCATGAAATTTCATTCCTTGGTCCTCTTGTCAAATTTGTCTTTCATTCTTGCTTGGTGATCTTGGGACTTTATCTACACCCTATCTCTTACCTATTGAACTTGAATTAGTTGATTGATTCTTCTTTTCATATCATCTGATTCTACCTCCTCCTCTTGTAGTAATTTCATCACAGGGAGGTTGAGTTAAATAGGGAAGATATATTCTAATCCATACACTAGATGAAAAAGGATAAGTTTTGATGGACCTCTTTATGCTTACCCTATCTTCCCAAACTACATATTTCAAGTGGGAATCCCATGCCTTATTTTTTTGAGATAACATTTTCTTGATAATCTCGATGACATTCTTATTGTTAGATTCAACTAATCCATTTCCCTGGGGATAGTAAGTTGTATATTTACCAAGCTCTATGTTATAATTTTGAAAAAAATGCATCATCTTTGTTGCGTCCCTTTCGTCACCTAAATGAGCAAAATAAGGACGCTTAAAAGTCCAGTTGGGTTAGCTAGACAAGACAGCAGTGAATGCAAGAGTTAGAAACATCAAGCATGAGAAATAAACAAAATACTAAGATAATAACAATAAAAGAAACTAAACTAGAGTGCATAAGGGAAATAGGAAAAAAATAAACAACATTCATGCCACCAATGGATAATTTGTATTAGCTGGAAAACCCTAAAGAGAAAGGGAGACTGATGGGTCCCCTCTTCCTCCCAGGAAGGGCTCTTGAACCCCCAATGATTGAGATCTTCTTACAAGTAACAAACTAGAAGGAAATGGTAAGGAAATCCCAAGCTCATTCACTCAAGAGGTGATGTGAATAGCTCAATGAAATGGTGCTTATATGATCTTGATGAAAAAAGAGGATTCTCTAAGAGAATAAAGGCAGCATAACAATACAAATGAATTCCTTGAAAATATAGTGCACCCATGGCCTCCTTTTATAACAAAGATTTGAGTCATTATTCAACCAGTCTTTAGTGTGATCAAGGGGCTCTTTAGGGAACCCTTAGGTCTTTGACCATCTCCCCACTCGTATTCAACTCAGATTTTAGTGTCAAATCGACTTGGGAGATGAACCAGAAGTGAGTGGAAGGCCAATCAAAATCATAAATGCATCGTTCTGAGGTGTGCATGTCTTTTTGGGTCCACAGTCGCGCATTGAGCACATATGCACTTTTTCGACGTTATTCGACTATCGCACGTGTGCGCACTGCCTTTGTATCTTTAACGCATGCTGATTTTTTAACTAGTTGTATAGTTTTGTTCCCTTTGGAAATGCATTTTCTGGGCCATGGATGAACTAATGAGTGTTTGAAGATGTTGGATTCCTGTAACCATTTGTGGATGAGATTCCAGTGATAACAGATGCCCCCTGATGTATGAGGTTAGGAGCATACGTATAGATGAAATACATCAATGTTTCTTCTACTGAGAGTACCTTTGTAAGAAAGAGTGTTGAGGGGAATTTCAAGAGCGACCCATTGGAGGGAGAGGGGAACGGTAGAAACAAAACCTTTCTCAAGGTGTGGAAAAAGAAAACTGTGTACAAACGAGGCAGGCATGCCCCATGCTCATGTCATGTAACTCAAAAATATGTAATACAGTAACTGAAGCTATGTGTTGGTGTAGACGACTGCAGTGCCCTCGAGGGCGTGTTGATAATAATAGAGGACAATTATGATGGTGAACAAACTCTAAAAAGAGGTGATGACACCTAAAAGAAGTGTCGATAATATGCAGGCATTGATAGCCTATCAAATTTCAGAGGTCTTCGGCAAATATAAAAACAACTACAATAGTCACAAAGTAAAACCCACCGCAACATGATAAAGTGTTGAAGTCGAATGTCGTGGGGGTCAATGACAACAGAGAGAAGTGGTGGATCTCTCTGTTCCGTTCGAGACTCCTCATTGTGAAGGTAATGAGATTCAAGATACTATCTCTCATCTAGAAAATTGTGATGATTTTGACAGAAAGGGAGACGCGACTCCAAGAAGCAAAGGGCTTCATGAAATATACGAGATAAAATCAAGAACTGACGAGGAACATGGACATAGTCAAGATACGTGGAGACTCAAGACTGCCCTTGGTTGGGGATATTGGTGAAGGATAAGTGGCAGAAACCATGGAACTGAATCTAGAATCACGGGGATGACTAGACTAGGGGTAAATTGTGCCAGAGGCATGACAAAGTGGACAAACTCAGAGATTAGGGGTACATGGACTGTGGGACACTTGGGGTTTTTGGACGATCTCAACAGAAGTAGAAGATAATGAATGCCCCAACCAAGGGCGACATGGGTTGCTTTGCTGGGAAAAGAAGGTCGCCAAAGGTGACGACAAAAATCTAGGTAAAGGCTAGAAACAAAGGCTTTGTACAATTACCAAATGAATAAAGAATAAGTTGGGACAAGTGTGCAGATACAGAAATGGGTGCCCCAGTGTAAGATGGCTTGGCCAGTGAGGGCGCAAGGTGCTTGGAAAATAGGTGGAGGGTGGGGGCCCCATAGGTGGGTTTCTGTATTAGGTAAAATGAATGGAGGACAATCTGTAGATGGGAAAACTAATGGTGAATGAGATGGAGGGCTAATGATACTGCGGAGGTGTAGCCAAATGCGAACTGTGATGAGACTACTTGGGATTCTATTATGGGGAAGTTAGAAAAATGAGGAGAAGGAGCATGTGGCTGATTCTCGGGAATGCAAAGACTATTAGGACTCCCAGCCCTAGGGGGGAAAAAAAAATGAGTGTCAAAGTGCTAGAGGGGACTATGATGGGGAAAACTCATGTGGGAGAGAGTGCTATTGGTGGATAGTACTGAATTGCAGTGGAGGTGTGAGTATTGCAGAGCCGGATGGGGGGGACCCTAGAAGAAAATATCATAGGGTGTGACTAGGAAATGCAATTGATATTCAGGGGGAATAATTACATGCCAGTATCAATGATATACCTGAAGGGGTAGCATTGATGCATGATGACCAAGTACCTACACACATGAAAATAAAATACCCGACGTGAACAATATCTGACGATAAAGAACATATAACAGTTATGTGATAATGTTGAACACGAGCATGCGTACCTGGGCATGGTGTGAGAAAAATGCTCTCTGGGGGCCAAGGATGGATGGTGGCCCTGGGAGTGTGACTGTATAGGCGGTAGGATCCTGATCCCATGGCTAAAGACGGATCGGAAAATGGACGTTCGGAGCTCCCGAAATTGAGTATGGAAGTCGGGAAAAAGGGACTATATATAGTTGTAGGGCCCACATTGCCACCTCATTTTTACCTGTTGCCGGAGTGGATTGACGAGAGGTTTGAGGAGATATTTGGAGATTCTAGGAGATTGAGCCAGTCGATTTAGGATCAAAGAGTTTCAAGTTAGTGGTCGTATCCTCCTGCACATTAGTTAGGGTTTGTAAGGGTGGTCGTACAGGGGGGTTTTGTGAGGGTGCCCCCCCCAGTGCGCGAGAGATCAAGTGGTTCATGCACACAAGTGCACGGTTGTAATTTGGAGAGTCGTGCATGGGGGAACCCAAATGGGGTGTTGGCCCTTGACCAAGTTTTTGGGATAATCTTGGTCATGTTGACCGTTTTTGGGACTTCGATAGCCTGTCGAAGATGGAGCACCAGATGAAGAAGAGATTGCAAAATATCGACTCACTTTGGGTCCCTTTTTGGGTTTTGTGAATATGTAATGGGAAAGGGATGTTGGACCGTGGTTTTACCCACACTTAGGCCCATTTTTGTATGTATAAATAGAAGGATATGCAAGAAAGCAGTAGTAGTTGAATATTGTATCTATGTGATGTAGGCTAAGTGCCAAGATGGGATCTATGTGATCAAAGGTTTTGTGCATTTTGTATAGACTTATAGAGCTTAGTGCAATTCCCTTTGTGAAGATATAGAAGGATTTTTGTTGTAAGGAAAGGAAGAAGGATCTAGCAAGCTGCGCAGATCTTTTGTCCTGTGTGGAGTAAGGGTTTCTAAGGCTCTGTGCTTGTAACTGATTGGCCGACGATAATAAAGAAGAGTTGGTGGACGTAGCCCCATGGTGGGGGTGAACCACGTAAATACAATTTTGTCTGCTTTGTGCCTTGTTCTGATGAATTGATGTGCTTATTTTCTAAGTGCTTTGATATGAGTAGATAGATCTAATATATATGCTTGCGCTCAGTGCTTGTGGTGTGTAGAATGTTAGATATGATCCATGTGTATATGCCAAGTGCTTGATATGTTAGATATGAATAACATGTTGATGTTAAGTGCTTGAATATTATAGTTCATAGTGAATGCTACGAAGCTCTGTTATACCAGTGAAGTGGTTATTGATTGCATAATAAAGAACCAACAGTGCTAAGTGCTATATTAAGAGTTATAATCATAGATCTATGTCCCAGCTAAGGTTGTAGACACTTGAGTCCTGCAACCACCCCTTCCTCTACCTCGGGTGAGACTTCATCTGCTTCACAGGTGTTGTCGAAAGGGCTTGTAGTTAGGTTTTTGTTGGTGCGTTGTTGTAGCTTTGAACCCCGGGTCTGCCCCTGTGCCAACAAATGGTTCCATTGTCGAGACCTGAAACTCTGATTGTTGGGAACTGAGAAGAAGAATCTTTGTGCAAAAAGGTTGACCTAAAAGTCTTGTGTGAAGACCTGTGCCCTAGTGCACAGTATTCTACCTGATTAATAAAGCTCTGTGTTGAAAGAGCGAGGCCCAATCTGAAAGAGAGAGGCCCAATATGAAAGAGAGAGGCTCGATATGAAAGAAAGAGGCCCAATCTGAAAGAAAGAGACCCGATCTAAGGAAGAAAGGTCGGATCTGAAGAAAAGAAATGAGATCTGAACGCTTTGTTCTCTAAGAAAGGTAAAAGTGGGAATTATTGACTAAAAGAGGTAATATCTATAAGATTTGTTCTCTGATAAAGGTAAGAATAGTTAAAATTTTTAGATCTGGAGGCTTTGTGCTCTGTAGAAGTAAGGTAAGTGAAAATTTTTGTTTCTAAAGTATGGATCTAGGTATGTTTAATAGAATCCATCCTAGTTTGAAAACTAGGGTACTAATAGATGAAAGAAGGCTTGATATGAGTAGATCTAAAAAGAAGAGTGATAGATATGTTATACCTATGCATAAAAATAATGTATGGACTAACAAATGGATGTAGGATCCTAGAAAGAATTTTTTTCAGGCTAACTCCTATGATCCTAGTGCGCAGTACAGAAGAAGTTGGGGATCGTTTAAAAGAAAGAGAGGAGTGACCCTCTATTACAGTTGTAGAAGACCTAGACATATTGCTAAGGAATGCCCTGGAAGAAGATCTAGTTGTCTTTGTTGCAAAGCTATGGACCATGAAGTATTGGTATGCCCTATAATGATCACTAGGCTTGAAGGAATGAATCTGAATCATGAAAACTCTAAGGTAGATTCAGAAAAGGTAGAACCCCAACAAGAATCAGAGAAAGTATTGATACAAATGAAAGAGACCCCGAACGACCACCGACATGTGAGATTATCAGATATTTTCAAAGAAAAAGAATGCATCCAAACAAGAATAGGGGACTTCGACATTGATTGTGTCCTTGATGAAGAGACACAAGTAAATATTATGCCAAAAAGAACTTGGGAAGCTATAGGGAAGCCTTCTATGATCCCTTCATTAGGAGGAATATGACTATTCAGAGGAAATATGATGATGTTATGTTGAAAACGCGCTTAGATACCTATGACAGTCAATGGAACTTCGACAAAGGAATATTTTGATATTATTAAATTCATTGAAGACAGTGCCTCGTTTACCATGTTACTAGGAAAACCTTGGATTGATAGAGATCGAGATAGAAAAAAGGAAGAAGAAGAAGTCTTAGAGCAAAAGAGACAAGAGTTGAAGGATTTCAAGACCCGAAATATCTCACAATTGATTGAAGAACAGGAGAATAGATTGAAGCTATATGACGCTAGAAGCCCAGATGTCGAAGATATAAGAACATCGGAAGACACACAAAAGGCTGAAATTTCTACCACAGATAAAGAAGAAGTGATACGCCTAAATCCTAGGAGAGAATCTCAGCAACGCGAAGTGCCGATGTCCAAGGAAAATAAGGATCAGAATGGGAAAAGAACCACCAAGATGAAGCTAATGGGGAAGAAGGATAGGAAGCTAAGTAAGAAGAAGTCTAATATCAAGAAGTTACAGCAAGTTCCAGAGGATACCTCGCAGAAAGAAACTTAGCAGAATTGGAGCTTCGTCGAGATATCAGAACAGTGACATAGGCCACTTCGCCATGGCGAAGCAATATAGCTGTTGGAAGCTGATATATCCATTCGACTGATGCCTCGAACGGCTAGAAAAACATTTATAGCTACTGATAATTTATAGGATCATAACCGTTGCAAGTAAACTGTTACCAAGATTGCTTATTTATCTCGTCACTCCATGCACAAAGAACACTTTGCCAACTGAGAATTTGAAGCCCGCAGATTAGAAATTGTATACAGTGCTCATTGCGTTCTTGTTGTTCAATCTAGTATAGTGTCTAATACTGTCGTGACCCCGATTATTTTATCCCGAGAATGTATGTCCGACGAGCTTACCTCTACCGAAGAATCAGTAACAAAAGTTCTCCTCGAGTTAAGGACCGAGAGAATCATGTCATAGTGAGGGTTATCCACAAGAGTACAAGCATCATCCACAAGAGGACTGGCGTCCTCTCCATCCATTTCTCAAGCTGGACCATCACGGTAGGGAGACGAGAAGTGAACTAAGCATAGAGATGACCTCGCCAACACCAAGCTGATTCTAAGCATCCTGCCTACCTATCTACCCCCTCTGAGCGGTGCCATAAATCGTGACAGTGTACCCCAAGAGTTTGAATATGCTCTGATCACTACGTACCTTTTGAAAGGGGTGCGCGCAGTTCGTGCCGACCAAGATAAGCTTGCAGCATTGAAGTTTATCAACTTCAACCTCGGCGACATGAAATTTTATAGCATGCTCACCCCACATAAGCACTTGACCATAACTAAAGGAAAGAATCCAAATATTATCCCGTAGTCATGGACCCATAACCTCACGTAGTCCACACTGCTCAATATGATGAAGATCCCGCACTTCGACAGACACCAGGAAGTGAACGCATGCATTAAATTGTTGTTGTCCTACTACCACTGAGGTTACTTATGGTTGAACTACCGCATCACTGTGGATCCGACCTTGATCAACCAGATCATAGGGCTAATCATGCAGGGCCCTAACTCACAATATTTTTACCCTGGAAAGACCTCAGACTGAGAATTAGCACAGAGGATCAAAGAGACTTATGAATATGTAGATAAGGGTATGCGAGGTTACAAGGTAGCCTGTATCTAGAGCAGCCCAGTGCACCTTGCATGTTAGTTGATCACAGGCAAGCTAGTTCTCAAGAACTGACCCACCCAAGTGACTGGATTTGTAGTTGACCTCACAGGGAAGTGCGTGGAGGGACGACAGATGAACTAGGTGCAGTACCTTGTAAACCAGCTAGAGCTTGATTGCAGGGAGGCACAAGACCAAGGGTATGAGTTCCACTTTAGCTGGCTTCGCATACTGATAGCTTTCATTGCATGGGAGATGTTGGAAGGTGCGACCTTCCCAGACATCAATCCCTTTGAACCTTTGGCTGCGAAGCTCAATACCTTGTGGTACTCTAGCGATATGAACAAGCAATGGCAATCCAATGTCGTCTTCCACACTTACTACAATCAATTGAAGATCGTCATCCAGTCTACACCACACATCACTCTGAACACCCTCTACAGGTTTCGGCCCCTGATAAAGTTCAGCGCAGATAGGCACTATATCTACATCACAGCACGTGCTGATGAGCACAAGAATCAGTTACAGTCCTATTATAAATTAACAGAAGAAGATCTGGAGGAGATCACCAAAGAGTGGTCGATAGACCTCCTCATTTCAGCAGACCCCGCAAAGATTTTTGATATAAACAGTCCATAACCTGTGCATGATACTCCTGGACCAAGCAAGACCAAGAAATATGAAGAAGCTCAAGATGTCAACAATACCTCTGTGAACACCACTTTGATATCACTTGAGCAGGGAGGTGATGGTGGAGAGCTAGGTGGCATAGAAGTCGAGAAAAATAAAGGCGAAGTTACACCGCCTAGAGAGAAGGAGGATCCCTCCAAGAAACTAAATATTATCCCACCAAAGCCTTCGTCCCAGAAGAAAGTTAAAGCAACCAGAACCAAGTTCGAGATAGTCCTCACCCTGAATGACTTCGACTTCATCATCGCTACATTGAATGATGCTTTGCTAGAGATAGCAGAAAAGAAGGAGGAGGTGTTCAGTCGTATCAAGGACGAGATTCAAGGAGTAAAACAAGAAATAAAGTCTAGCTGCGTAGTTTCCACTATGCCCCTTCCATAAGGAACACTAGAGTTAGGTGATGAGCCAGCCCAACTACACCAGATTGCTGACACAGTCGAAGCTCGCCTTCAACGAGCTCAAGAAGAGACAGCACAAGCCACTTGGGCTTTAGCGCAAGTATAAAAATACCTTGAGGACCAAATAAGTACTGCAGAAAAGGAAAATATCGTTCTACAAGCACAATGGGATGAAGAGAAAGAAAAAATATAGAAAACAAAGAACAGTTGCTCGCAGAGCAACTCGAGGTACAGGAAAGGGTTCACAACGCACTTCGCTATGTGACAGTCATAGAAGTGAAAACTAAGGAATGAGTCCCACAACAGGTGGCACAACTTGAAGAAGTAATCTAACAGCTTCAGCAGCGCATCGCAGATATGGAACTTCGTACTGTACCCGAGACCCCTCAAGAAATAAGAAACCTAAGGGAGGCAACTTCCCGCAGTGCAGTTGGCAGATTAAAATCCCTTGCCTTGGAATGCAACCAGCTGAGCTCCAGGAGCGCTCAGACATATGAAAACCTCATGGAGAATATAGAGTTAAAGGTATTGGAGTCGTAGCTCTAGGAAACAAAGAAACACGCAGATACGCTACAGGCGTAGTTGAAGGCCTTAACACCAATTGAAAGAATGAAGAGGTTTCAAGAACAACGCACAGCCCAACAATAGATCCACACAATTCAAAGTAAAGTGATGGAAGTCTCTCAACGACTTCAACCAGTGCAAGAGAAGGAATGCCAACTGTTCACCAAAGTTGAAAGCCAAGGATTCGAGCTAGAACAAGTCATCATCACAATAGAACAACACCTAGAAGGGCCAGTAAACGACGCAGTGATCCAGGAGTTCACTGAGCAAGAGGTTCTAGCACTGCAGCAGGTCAAAGCAGCTCGAGCCAAGCTTGAGGCGTTCGAGGAAAAATTGCTCAGACCAGAGTGACTCTGGATGAGTCACAGGTGAGTGTTGGGGGCCTATTGGCCCTTAACCAAGTTTTGGGATAATCTTGGTCATGTTGACCATTTTTTGGACTTCAAAAACCTGTCGAAGATGGAGCACCGGACGAAGCGTAGATTGCAGAATCTCAACTCACTTTTGGGTCCCTTTTTGGGTTTTGGGAATATGTAATGGGAAAGGGATTTTGGCCCGTGGGTTTACCCACACTTAGGCCCACTTTTGTATGTATAAATAGAAGGATAGACAAGAAATTAGTAGTCGAATATTGTATTTATGTGATGTAGGCTAAGTGGCAAGATAGGATCTGTGTGATCAAAGGTTTTGTGCATTCTGTATAGACTTGCAAAGCTTAGTGCAAGTCATGTGTGAAGATATAGAAGGATTTGTGTTGTAAGGAAAGGAAGAAGGATATAGCAAGATGGGAATATCTTATGTCCTATGTGGAGTAAGGGTTTCTAAGGCTCTGTGCTTGTAACCGATTGGTCGACGATAATAAAGAAGAGTTGGTGGACGTAGCCCCAGGGTGGGGGTGAACCACGTAAATATGGTGTTGTCTTCTTTGTGCCTTGTTCTGATGCATTGATGTGCTTATTTAATAAGTGCTTTGAGATGAGTAGATAGATCTGATATATATGCTTATGCTCAGTGCTTGTGGTGTGTAGAATGTTAGATATGATCCATGTGTATATGCTAAGTGATTGATCTATTAGATCTGAATAACCTGTTGATGATAAGTGCTTGAATATTCTAGTTCATAGTGAATGTTGTGAAGCTATGTTATACCAGTGAAGTGGTTATTGATTGCATAATAAAGAACCAATAGTGCTAAGTGCTATATTAAGATTTATAATCATTTATCTGTGTCCCAACTAAGGTTGCATATGCTTGAGTCCTGCAACCACCCCTGCCTCTACCTCGGGTGAGACTTCATCTGCTTCGCAGGTGTTGTCGAAAGGGCCGGTAGTTAGGGTTTTTTCTGTGCATTGTTGCAGCGTTGAACCCCAGATCTACCCATGTGCCAACATGGGGGAAACAGGCATGCATGGAATGCTCGCCTATGTAAAGCACAACAGCGCATCCATGCGCGGCTGAGTTCCTGATAGTTGTGCATGTGTGCGCAACTGTGGAGTGAACATGCATGCCAGGATGCACGCCTGTGTGTGTGACAGGGGCGCATGGGTACGCCCTTGTATGGCCAATAGTCATGCATGAGTACGCTACTATGGGATGAACAGGTGTGCATATGTGTGCGCCTATGGGGAAAAAATCTTCTCCTTTGAGGAAAAGATGAAGGGTGTTAAAACTAATCTTTTTTGGAGATTTTGGTGTTTTTATGAGTTGTGATGGTTGATCAAATATTGTATGTGTGGATGCAGATGACTATTTGACGATGCCAATCCACTGGAGGGAGAGAGATTGGGCGCGGTTGAGAAAGGCAATGAGAGAAGAGGAGTGCTTTGGCAGCTTGTGAGCTGCTGAAATTTTTTGAGTACTCATTAGTGAGGACACATGAGTATTTGTTACATTTCCTTATTTCAATGTGGAGTCCAAAACTGCAGTGTTTTATTGTCTGGGGTTATAATATCACATTCTATGCAATGGAGGATGTGTACTTTTTGACTGGGCTCCTATTTCGGGGAACCCTTCTACCAGCGGAGCCCATGGTACCTGGAGATGGTCAGTTGGTTGACCTATCCCAGACATATTGCTCGGGAGAGGAATTCATGTCAGGGTCAGTGGTGAGGATTGGGGCAATGGATGCCCTTGTGCATCGTTCCGTGGCAGTGATGATTGTGAGAGTCTATGGGTCTCTCGCGACTTAGCAGATTAGTAGGGGTCAGTTGAGGATCATGGAGAGGGCACTGGGGGCTGATCATTTTTATTGGGGCTTGATGCTACATGCCAAGATGTTGGGGCATCTCAACAGGTGTCAAGATGCTGACTCAGGGGAGTTTGTCTTTGGGTCCATCTTGGTAGCATTGTTTTTGGAGAGGGTGCCCATGTTGCGCCCTAGAGTGCTATTGGATGCACCTGGTGTGCGAGAGCCACATCTAAGGTGGTGGGCGAAGATTTTGGTCCATCATGGTGGTGGGGAGGGTGGAAATTATTTCACGACTGAGGCTGCATGGGTGTGGCATCATATGTAATAGATCATACTCCGATACCCGTATAGTGGGGTGGTCTTCCGAGATTATCCAGATATGGTGCTACCCCCTGGAGAGGTATTCGACCGTAGAGGTATGATGTGATATTTGGTGTTTTTATCTTTAGATAGTGTAGCATGTTCTTTATATATAGATGGATGTTGATTCTATCATTTGTTTGTTGTGTGTGCAAATGCGGGACCTCATGGATGTGAGGTTGAGTTGGTCAGAGTGCTGGCTCGTCAGGGGCCTATGAGACCATCACAGGGAGAGTCGCGGGCAAGAGACAGATGACAACGGGATGAGGCTGGCGGGGGGCTGGAAGATGATGAGAGACCAGGTAGAAGACACAGTTTTGATGATCTGGGTGCAGTTCCATCACATGCTCCTCCGACGGGGGCCGACAGAGAGTTCGAGGAGTTTCACCACCGATTTGAGGCGGTATTACAGGGAGTGCCCAAGGATTTGTGGACTCGTATACAAGACGAGGGAGTCATGAAGCAGTGTGTGGGCCTATTGGAAAAGTCGCGAACTATGATCCACAGAAAATTTGTAGCGGAGGCGGTGATGATTAGGCGGTTGCCTCCAGGGCCCGAGGGACCCCTAGCTGGTGGGGCACCTCCTCCAGAGAGAGGATCAGGTGGTGGAGCTCTAGAGGTGCCATGAGAGCCTCTGTATATGTTTTTTTTTTGTATTTATATAGGCTTGCGAGCATGTTTTGTAAATGGGGCAGTGACACTGATTTTGTACTTATAGGGGTGAGGTGGTTCACCTGCATATGAGTATACTATTTTTTTTAAACATTGATGGCATATTGATCGATATATATATATGAGTATACATTTTGGATCTATATGATGTTCACATGTGATGATGTTTTTTAGTGCTTTTTATGATTTCTAATCTATATGATGTGACAGATTTTTTATGGTTCATGTATGTGTAATGGTATCTTAATGTGATAAATCTCAATCTAACACTAGGTTAGCCATATTATATGCTAGTTGATTAAATTGTCTTGGGATATGTGTAAATGTGATTGAATCAAAATGTTGAGATAAAATTCTAACTTGTAGATATTTGCAGAAGAGGCAAGGATCGCAGACACGGTACACATTGTTGAGCTAGAGGACAACGAGTTGGGAATCGAGTAAGACACTAAGGTGATGAATACGATGGTGACTAGCCTTGGAAAGGAGGCTGATAACGGTTGTGTATTCTGATTGGTTATTGGTTTATGAGCCCAGGCATATGCCGCTTGAGTGAAACAGTTCATGTGAGGGGGTGTAGAGGGACCAAGCAATCGAAGCGAGATTTTGTGTCCAATGGTTAGCTCTGTTGGTGTAACCGATGTGGTAGACCGATGGAGGAGGCATCTTTCAATAACACAAATGATAGATTAGACACAAGGCATGGAGGAAAAAAGAAGATTAAAAACTCTACAAGAAGTGTACAAAAAGAAAAATCCTAGTGTAGAATGGCTACGCTCAGGCATAAAATTTCTTTAAGTACAACCCGTTGACAGGTTCTTTGAGAGGGTGGCTTTCGAGAGAGGCCAGGATATATATGCCTTTAGTGAGGCAATGTTGGATGATGTAAGGTACATGCCCTAATGACTCAAATTTTCCCTGGCCGAGGGTATCGTGAGTGATATCGTAAGCAAGAATGAGGTTGCCTTCATTGAATGAGCGAAGGTTGACATGGCGATCGAAGGTGGCCTTCTATCATTTTTTGGCTGCCTCATTGTTCTGTAATGAAGACCGATGGTCTTCATATAGCAACTCTAAGTTCAGCAAACGCTGCCCCATTGGAGAAGTGTCGGGTAATATCTAAATAGCGGTGCGTAAGGTGGGAATTTCCCACTCAATGGGGAGAGTGGCCTCAACCCCATGGACAAGATAAAATGGTGTGAAACCAGTGGCAGTTTTAACTGCCGTGCGATAAGCCCATAGTGCGGAAAAAAACATATGATGCCAATTGGTCTTATGTTTGTTAACCGTGCGCTGCAACATGGTTTTGAGGACCTTGTTGACCACCTCTACCTATCCGTTGGACTGAGGGTAGTATGGGGATGCGAACTCGTGGGAGAATCATAACCTCGAGGAAAGTTCAACAAAAATCTCATTCTCGAAGTGTTTCTCGTGGTCGAAGACTAACTGGAGTGGGACTCCAAAGCGGGAGATGACGTGGTTAAAGAAAAAATGCGTTGCAGTGTCGGCGGTGTTGTTGAAGGTAGGCATGGCTTTGGCCCACTTCGTGAAGTAATCGATTGCCATGACGATGTATTTGTGTTCATTTCTATATGGAGGGTTGCAAGTCATGAAGTCTATGCCCCATTTGCAAAAGGGATCGACAGTAATGACTGGGTGAAGAAGAGCGGGTGGTGCTCTTGCTTTGTTGGCATATAGCTGACATTTTTCACAACGCTTCACAACGTGGATGCAATCATGAAACAATGTGGGCCAAAAGTAGCCTGCTCGAATGATTTTCTGGGCAGTGGACATCCATGAGAGGTGGCCACCACAGGCGCCATTGTGGCAGTCATTCAAGACTCTATCGGTTTCGTCAATATTCAAACATCGACGAAGTATGGTGTCGACCCCTCATCGATATAAGATATCACCGATAAGGAGGTAGCGGGGGGGTTGGTGTCAAATACATCGATGATCGTCTCGAGAAAGGTGATTGCCAAACTTCTGAGTTCGGAGGCAGACGAGGAGATCGTTGTACCAGGGATCATCCGAGGGGATGTAAAAGAGAAGTTCGTCAAGAAAGTCTATATTGACAGGGGAACTGGTAGTATTGGAAGGAAATTTCGTGATAAGTTCAGCAAGGACAAGGGATTTCTTGCTCTTGGGTGTTGAAAATTCGAGGTCATACTCTTGAAGGATAACGATTCATTGGGAAAATTTTCTATTGATTTGTCGGAAACTGAGCAAGCATTGCATTGGGTTGGAATCTGCTATGACTTGGTAGTTCGAAGAAGAATGTAAGGGCGAGGTTCTCTTCGTGATTGTATTTCAAGGGTGGTTCTGAAATATTTTTACTAATATAAAAAATGACATGCTCACAGTCATCATCCCCTAATTGGACTAGAACTCCTGCTATGGAGATAGCTGAGGCCGATAAGTAGAGGATATAGTTGGGTCATAGTCAGGTGGACTAATCAACGGGGCATTGGAGAGTGTCACTTTAAGATCGTTGAAAGCGGATTGGGCATGTTCATCCCATTGGAATGGGATGTAATGGCGTAACAAGAGAAGGAAGCCATGTGCATGAGTGGCGTAAGCTGGGACAAAGCGTTGTAGAAAGTTAGCTTTGCCTTGTAGGCTCTGCAGTTGGTGTAAATTCTGTGGTGGGGGAATTTATGTGATGGCTTGGACCTTGAGGGGGTCCACGATGATGCCGCATTGGGAAATGATGAATCCAAGGAGGCATTCAGCGGTGATGCATAATATGCACTTGAGGGGGTTCAAGCAGATATTGTATTGACGACACCTTTGGAAGATGATCCGTAAATCATCGAGATGTTGAGTGTGTTTCTTGGACCGAGTGGTGAGTTTGTCCAAGTATGAAAGGATGATATGAGATAGATCATGAAAAATGTATGTCATGGCCCATTGGAAAGTGGCACCAGCATTCTTGAGGCCAAAAGGCATGACCTGATATGCAAAAGTACCCTAGGGGGTAGTGAATGCGTTTTTGTATTGGTCGGCTGGGTGAATCTGAATTTGGTTGTAGCTAGAGAAACCGTCCATGAAGGACAAAGCTTCATGGCTGACACATTAATCGATAATTTGGTCGATAAAGGGTGTTGGAAAGTTTTCTTTGGGACAGGCATGATTGAGATTGCGAAAGTCCGTACAGACGCGAATAGTGCCTTGTTTTTTTTTAACATGGACTGGGTTGGAGACCCATGACGTATATGCGATGGGGTATATGAACCCAGCAACACGTAATTTGTCGATCTCCGATTTGATGGAGACCACTTTGGATGGGTGTAATGGACGTTGCTTTTGTCGTATAAGGGTAATATAAGGCCATGTATCTATATGATGTTCGACAATAGAGGGATCAAGGTTGGGCATCTTTGTGTATGACCAAGAAAATATGTCTCGATATTCCTGGAAGAGAGCTTTGTAAGCTATGATTTCTTCAGGAGACAATGCGACACCTATGGTGATTTCCTCTATCATTCCAGGTTTGATGGAAATATCGATTTTGACGGTGGGGGAAATGTTGGCCATGTTTCCTTCTTCAAAAGCGTCAGGGGAAGGTATAGGGTTATTGAACTAGTCTATATGCCCTAATGGAATAAAATCTTTGGATTCGATTGCATATATGGATTTTTGGTTAGGAAGCGCAAAGGAATCCTGTGAGATAAATAGCGCTCAGTGATGGAGTGGATCCCATGGGCAATCAAGGGTAGTTAATTCCTCGAGGATTTCTTCATCGCAATGGAACTGTCGAGAATATAGGGGATCCAGGGGAGTAACATTGGTGACTATCACCGTGTGGTTGTCTTCTGGTGGTGACGATGTAGAGGGGATGTCGCAAGGATGTTGTGATGGTTCTCTCAACATAAACCAAATATCTAGATATTGTGGGTTGAAAATGGTAGTCGGGTGTAAGATTTTCATGGGGAAATGAATGGGAGAATTGGGGGGATTTGGGGGAAAATCCTCCTCTAGGATATCTATGAACCATGGAGGAGTGGGAAGTCCCTCGGGCTCAGGGGAGAATATATAAACAATATCGAGAGAGGGAGTAGGGGGAACTATCAGCGTCTATGATGGTGAGGTGATGGGAGGAGTTTGAATAAGGGCCATTTGACGATGCATGTATTCAATAATCGTGGGACACTAGTAGGTAAAGTGATATAGTGATTCACAGAGGGAGCAAGGACATCTCATCCATTCGTTGACTGAGGTCATGACATAGTGGATGTCAGTGACGAGTGAGATGATGCGGATGGGAGGGGTTCTTTATGAAAACTCTGGCGTATGGTTGCTAGTGTCTACCGAAAGTGAGGTAGCACCAGGAAATGGTGGGTGTAATGGCCATAATCTGAACAGATGGCACATGCGAAATTGGTTCACAGACCTTTGCTACCTATAGTAGGGGATGTAGTGGTGGTAGTACTAGGTGAAATGGAGGAAGTGACGAGTGGTGTCATTGCCCGAGGGAGTTGAATTAAATTGCGTAGCTCGGGGAGGGACGGGCATTTATTAGTGGGGTGTCCATATTTCTTTCATAGTGCGCAAGGAGGTTGAACTCATGGGGGAAGTGGAGCAGTTGGCTCTTTCGTATTTCATCTGCCCCCAGCTGTAGCATTGGTGTTAGCGAGTGGGGGTGAGGGTGGTGTGGTTGGAGTAAGTATTGGAATCTGCATCAGGATTCCTTCTATTTGGGGAGGGATGAATGGTTGACGGACCATCTCAGGTGGATGTAGATACCATACTGGAATTTCCAGCACCATATTGGGAAGGGTAACCATTGCGGTTACCTGGAAATATTTTACGCGCGGTGGGGGGTAAAATAAGGGGATTTGAGTAATGGCTTGGGGTACTGTCTCCCAAACTGGGATGTGGCCCTAGGGGAGGGTGTAATCAGAAATAGGGGGAGCTATAGGGTTCTCAAGGGATTCCTGAGGAAGGAGCTTTGCGACTAGTGGGATGTTAGATAGTAATGAAGCCTATGTGGGAGGAAGGGTATATCCAGTTTTTGTTTCGTTGGATGAGAGAATACAGACTTGTGTTGAGGGATGTATGAGCGGTGGTGCTCCATGGTATGTCCCTAGCAAGGATGGGTATTTGAAATTTTGGGACCCATCTCAATGAGTGGATAGGCATCGGGATTAGTGTGGATGAAAGGTAAGATGTTATCGATGTTGAAGGAAGGGTTGGGCTCGTAATGTGACACTTGGTCAATGGTGATGATCTTCTCGTTGTGAGGGAACATCATTGTGTGAAACACGAAAGAGGCCACAGCCTTCAAAGAGTACATGTAGCTATGTCTAAACAAGATGTTGTCATCGAGTGGAGCATCGATAAATTCAATTTCAACGAGGATAGTCTTGCCCCCAAGTTCAACGGGGACATTTTGAAAGAGCCCTTCAAGAGAGGATGGTCATCCATCGTAAGCTCTCAGAGTGATGGCGGATGGTATGATATCGGGGGAGCCAAGTTTCTGCCATACGATTTTGGACTTGATGCATGTGGATGCACCTTCATCAATTATGTAGCAATGAACTGTAATGTTCTAGATTTTAACCGGTATTTGGAAAGTGACTAGAGAAGGGAGACGGGGTTCCCCACTATGAAGATTAAAGGTTATGAGCTGAGTGTCAGGAAGGTCGAAGTCCCCCAGGGTGGAGAGTAATGACTTCCATTGAGTAGGACAGGTTTGAAGGACTTCTAAAACTGACATGGCAGCAGGAGATTGTGTCAATTCATCAACTACACTGTAATTGTGTGACGCCCTAACCTAAGGGTTGTTGACATTTTGTCGTAATGGGATGTGAGGAATACAGAGGGGAGTTTCAGTATTAGGGCATGGAATCATCAAAGGTGGTCCACTTGTGACTGGGGCTGCTTCTGAGGTAGTGGGAGCAGATTCAGGGGGTGTGTTGTATTGACGACTGCGCGTTTGTAGAAGAACTTCTTCCTCACTAGTGAGGAGGATAGTGCGATCTGCATAAGTACCTGAGTTGGGATATTGTCCAATCTATGGTGGGGCAGGATGCATCTCCTGTTGGGTGTTCATCACCCCTTGGTGTGGAATAGGGTTTTGTAGCATGACTAGGGTTGGTTGTTGCACATATTGTTCTAGGTCCTACTGAGGGGCAGGCGATGTTGGGGGACGTTGTCCATTTCCAGATTCTTTCATTCATTTAAAGTCAATAATTTGAGGGAAATGGTGAGTATAATGGCCATACTCACCACAAAGGGCACAAGGGAAGTTTTTCCGAATATTTTTGGTGTTCTTCCCTTGGAGTTTGTTATTATTTCCCCCTTGGGGATTCTGGTTCCCCTGAGTCTGGTTGCCCCCAACAGGTTGGTTCCGTTGGGGTTGATTCCCTCCTGGTCGTGAATTATTGTTGCTTTGGTTTTTTCCTTTCTTTTTGGAATTATTCGACTGATGGGTCAGATTTTTCGTATTCAGTTGTTCGAAATTGTGGACCTTCTGAACAGGAGAGGGCTGAAAAAAGTTAACCCCAGCATGTGGTTGTCCTTGTGGAGAAGTAATGGGCTGGGGAGGACCAGGAAATGGGAAGTACGGATTATGTTTTGGAAATGATCTGTAAGGTACATAGGAAGGTGTGGTTCTTAGGGTGTAATCAGAGGTAGAGGTGTTTCCAGAACTAGGTTAAACATCCGGGCGGGTCATGGGTGTCGACGAGGGTCCACTTATGGGTGGACGGGGGGCAACAGAGTATGGTTGTTGATAGGGGGGAGGAGGATAATAAGGGGGTCCTCCATATACTAGAATATATTGAGGTGTTCCATACATAGGTGGTTGTTGGAGGTGTGGATTGTGATGTGTAGTGGTACCAATCAATCCATCTGCGGAGTGAGACATCCCAGGTTTGTCCTAGTTGAATGGCATGGGTCTTGGGGTATCAGAAGGTACCGTGTATAAGTATCTTGATTGTGAATAAATGAGTTCGAATTGTTGAGACTTGCTGATGGCTTCTTCTTCAGACTGGGGGAAGGTGGTGGCTACATCTTTGGCAAGGAGAGAAACAAGTGATTTGAGAAACCAATTGAGGCATTGTTTCTTGGTGGCTTCAACTTTGCATAGACAGTTGACCTTGGGAAATGGAACCAAGCAAAGTAGATCCCAAGACAGTAGCACTCACAGGGTTGTGAGAAGGTGGAGTCGATGAGTTGGAAAGACTAGGACCTCCTCCTAGAACAAGAGGGAGATTTAGAAAGCGTCTGGAACGACGGGGATACTGTGGGTCCCCTATGATGTCCGACTAGAAAATTGGGTATGTGCAAATGGTGATGAGAGAAATAAATGAACAAGATTCTTTGTTATTATTGTCGGATCTTTCACAATATATCTCACAATTGTATGTAATCACAACAACACCATACATAAATCAATTGATAAAGAAGCATACATGTGGGTAGATGGGTTTTGTCCACGTGAGAGAACAAATAAAACAAATGATTGTGTCCTAAAAGACGTAACATCCTTCCTCTCAAATAGCATTAGACCTTCCAATAACACTCAATTGTGGGGTCTAAAGCCACCGGAAGAGGAACTAGTGAAGGATGAAAAAATCAGTTATAATTAGGGGTAGAGGGGGCATATCCCGAAAGAGCTTGCGATATTTCCCAATAGCCACACAAAATCTGATCAAGGTGCAATTGCATCCCACAATTTCCACCTGGGTAGATGTCCTAAAATTTGGTCACTAGGTACCTCGGTCAAAGACATTCAGATTTTTGGCCTAAGAAATGAGTCACGGGATGGATCTCATCCAAGAGGTGGGTGCCTCAAGGGGAGACTCATAGAACAATCGAACCTCAGCCTTCAACCCTTCACGGGTATCTCCCTGCCTTATGGTGTAGGAAGACTTGACTTGGAGGGTTTAAAGTTCCCTATTTGAAAACTTCTAGTGTTTGAAGATGTGAAAACCAGATAACGGGGAGTTATTTGGATGCCTATCCCTAAGATCCTAACTAGACTAAAAAAAATCTTTTGGCACCTCCTGTGGAGGAAAACTTAGTGAGTTTTTAGAAAAAAATTAGATGTGGTTGTTTGAGAGATTGGGGGTGTGAACCAATCTCGTTGAAATTAAATGGGAGTGGATAGTTTCTTCAAGAAAAGGGTGGGGTGTTTCAGAATCCCTTTGGAGGAAACTTACCTCAACCTCCACGTTTTGAGATGAAAACTATGTGAGTGAGTAGTGACTTTTTGTGTGAACAAGTGAAAGTGTGCCAAAATTTTTTAATAAGTTAGGTGTCACCTTGTTGCATGTGGAATTTGTGTGGTCTTTACAAGTCTTGATTACCTAATTTACTAAATTCCATTGGTACAATCTTGCGGAATTTTAAAGTCCCTAGAGAACTAGCACGTGGACATGTGGGTCTGTACCAATCCTTTAAGTCCCTAGTGTGATTTAATCTAAGAAATCTTCAACAACTATCCTAGATTGTCGACATGTGGGCATGTATGGGCCCGTTACAAAACCTTTAAACTTCCCTAGTGATGTAATCTAAGAAAGTAGATTCAAAACTATCCTATCTTTGTAGAAATTGGGCATGTATGGGCCCTTACAAATTTAAGATGTGTTTTGAAAAAGAAACTAAGAGGAGTCCCGAGGGGGTTGTTGTCCTTTCCTAAAGATTTTTTCGTTTAAGGGAGATGAAATTTCCCCTCAATCGTTTTTTCTGATTCTCAAGATCGCTCTATGGCGCGAGAGAAGAGAATACTCAAAGATTGACGTTCAATTTATGGTCCCAATGCAAGTGTTTATATATGTGATATTTGAATGATTCCAACTGAAATTTAATCAAAGCAAGCCATTCATCTGGAAAAATGAAAGCAAAAAGAGGATAAATATGGATTTTAACCCCCTAAGTGCCTATGTTTTAACTAACCCTTCATGTGGAGAGGGAATATAAGTGTGGTGCATATTAAAATCTACATAGAATCAATCTTCAAGAAGGCTATGGGCCTTCAACATGTAACAAAACCCTTACAATGTATGATTTTCTAAACAGATGTGCATGTCGCAGAGTAGACAGAGGTGCACTTGGCGCCAATGTGCAAAAAAAAAGTGGTTTGTTGGCGTGGTGCGCAGAGAGCACTAAAAAACACAAAGAGTTTGTTGCACGTGCTCAAAAGTCGCGCCTGTGGGGTAAAAAACCCATGCACTTTTTGTTACACGACCGAGAAGAAAATTCCAGATGAAATTTTCTCAGTTCAACTCCGAATTCATCTTTTTGCAGGCAGGCATGGGCCGATTATGGTTCCTGCAAGTTAAATAAACAGGAAATAAGTTCTCAAACAACCCAAATGGGGAGTAAATTGATACCTCTCCCCAACAGAGTTGCCAATCTGTTGTGTCCATTTCGTCACCTAAATGAGCAAAATAAGGATGCTTACAAGTCCAGTTGGGTTAGCTAGACAAGACAATAGTGAATGCAAGAGTTAGAAACATCAAGCATGAGAAATAAACAAAAGACTAAGCTAATAAGACTAAAAGAAATTAAACTAGAGTGCATAAGGGAAATAAAACAAAAATAAACAACATTCATGCCACCAATGGATAAGTTGTATTAGTGGGAAAACACCAAAGAGAAAGGGAGACTGATGGGTCCCCTCTTCCTCCAAGGGAGGGCTCTTGAACCCCCAATGATTGAGCTCTTCTTACAAGTAACAAAATATAAGGAAATGGTGAAGAAATCCCAAGCTCATTCACTCAAGAGGTGATTTGAATAGCTCAATGAAATGGTGCTTATATTCTCTTGATGAAAAAAGAGGATTCTCCAAGAGAATAGAGGCAGCATAACAATACAAATGAATTCCTTGAAAATATAGTGCACCCATGGCCTGTTTTTATAGCAAATCTTTGAGGCATTATTCAACCAGTCTTTAGTGGGGCTCTTTAGGGCACCCTTAGGTCTTTGACAAACCCCCCACTCAGATTCATCTTGGATTTGGGTGTCAAATGGACTTGGGAGATGAACCAGAAATGGGTGGAAGGCCGACCAAAATCATAAATGTGTCATTCTGAGGTGTGCACAGATTTTTTCATCCACAATCGCGCATCGGGCGCATATGCGTTTTTCCAGTGTTATTCAACTGTCGCACGTGCACGCACTACCTTTGTATCTTTAGCACATGCTTATTTTTTAACTAGTTGTATAGTTTTGTGCCCTTTGGAAATGCATTTTCTGGGCCATGGATGAACTAATGAGTGTTTGAAGCTGCTCAATTACTGTAACCATTTGCAGTCAATATTCCAGTGATAACAATCTTGACATATTTGAAGGCTCAGTAATTATCAATAATTATATTTCTTGGGCACCCAAATCTAGCCAGGATGTTTTCCTCAAGTAATTTGATTATGAATGCGTTATTTATTTCCCTTGTGGGGATGTATTCTACCCACTTGGTGAAATAATCTATGGTTTTGAGAATTCACTTATGTTTCCCACTTGAATTTGGGTTTATTTCACCAATGAAATCCAATCCCCATTGCTGAAAAGGTGTTTTTTCTTTGATAGGTATGAGTAGAAGAGGATGCAACTTTTATTTTCCTACAAACATTTGGAATTCTACATAAGCTATATCTATACAAGTGGCATCATAAAATAATGAGGGATATTACTAACCAACTCTAAGGATCTTGTATGCAGTGGCCCTCTAGGAATGGTGACCCCCACACACTCCCTTATGAAACTTAGTGATGGCATCTTCAGTCTCCTCTTCAACTAGGAAATTCAACAATATTCCTCATGGATCCTTCCAAAACGTATTTTCTCCTATAATGCAATACTTCACAACTTTGAGTTTAATAGATCTATCATTGGATTTGTCCCATGTTGGTGAGCAACTTGAATTTTGCAAGTAAAAAATTACATCCTTGTACCAATTAGATTGAGAAAATTTAGGACTTACCTTCAAATATGGTTCTTATGTTTCATATTATTCTGGTTCTATTGTCATGATGCTTATTGACAAAGATTCCACGTCTAGATCCTTCCAATTAGATTCAACCAACAGTTTGGAAATTCCTTGTCCCTTCATCAGCTTTGTGGGTTTGATCTCCAATTTATATTCTTGAAGTTTGGCGATCCACTTACCCCTTCTCCCTTCACTATCGGGTTGTGTGAGGATGTCCTTTATTGCACTAGTGGCCACATAAGAAAATATATTAGAGTGCAATATATATTCTTTGAATGCTTTCAATGCCTTGACTAGGGCATATGCTTGTTTCTCTAGGATACTATATCTAAGTTCAACATCTCTCAGAGATGTAATAAAGGATGCTATGGGATCCTCTTGATTTTCTTCATTTTTCTACAACAACTCATCAACTATGGTATGTTCTGAATGAAAAGATAAAATGAAGAACTATTTATCATAATTCAAGCTGACAAGAATTGGAGATTCTCCCAATGCCTCTTTGATATGCTGAAAGGACTCTTTAGCTTTAGTGGTCCACTTTACTCCATGGTTTTTCTTTAACATGTCAATGATATGATTTAACATTTCATTAAATTTGGGGACAAATCTCCTAAAAAAATTGATTCTTCCCAGGAAGGATTGTATTTCCTTTTTGTTCCTAGGAAATGAAATTTGTTTGATGGCCTCTACTATCCTAGGATCTATCTTCACCCCTTATTTGGAAAAATAAGACTTCTTTGGATTCAAATACATGAAAAATTTCTTGCACTTCACAAAAGTCTTCCTTAAATGCTTGATGTGATCCTCATCTACATTTGAAAACATAGTCATGTCATCAATGTAGATAACAATGAACCTGTCTTTCTCTCCCACAAAGGCTATATCCATATCTCTTTGGAACATGGCTCATGGATTAATCAAACCACAGGTCATTTTATCATGCATGAAAGTTCCTCATGGGGTTGTGAAGGTTTTCCTTTCCCTATCTTACCACACCAACACATTACCACCTAGTTATATCATGAGAAACCATCCATCATGGAGATTTTGTTTGCTCCCATTGTTATAGAATATTTCCCCTATAGATAGGTGAGATATACCTTGGATATCTAGACCCCTATTGACCAAGACAGAAAAACAAACAAATGGACATTAACATTCCTTTAGACTATTCTTTTTGTATATAAGCAGAGAATATATAAGAAAGAAGTGTGACTTACTCCTTTTCAACGATTGTCCTTGTTGATCTTCAATAATTGCTCTTGTTGTCCAAGCTTTTATCACGATGAATAAAGTTTGCAAGGAACATAATAACACCTTCTACTCCTACAATATATCATTAGACAAGAACAAATATATCTATGTAGACATACATGTATAAAAAACAATATGAAGGAAATAGACCAAGTTATATTAATGGAGAAACATGGTAAAGTAATTACAAACAAAGGTTGATGTTGCAACAGATCCTCCAAGCTCTCCAGTCCAACCCTTGCCTTATTGTATCAAGATCATACTGATGATTATTTGAAGGATTCTCATCACAAGATAAAAGGTTTGAGACTCTGAAATCCTTTCTCCTATTTTCACCCTTGAGTGGCCTTATTATATAGGATTTGCGAGGATTAACCACCATGCAGGATTTTTGGAGATGGTTGAGGATTTTTCTCCTTAGGTTAGTATTTGGTTACCCAAAATGGAGGGAATATGGGTGACTCAACTTATAACTCAAACCTTTGACCAAAACCACATAAGAGCATCTCAGAGTTGACCCTTAGAATAGCCATAACTTCCTCTAACCACTTCAACGCTCCCCTAGTATTGAGCACAGAGCATTGTCAATGCTCCCTATATATGTGAAAGGGAACATTAATAAGGGTTCAATGCTCCCTATACATGGGCATGGGGGTGTTGACTTTCAAAAATGGGTAAAAAATCAAGGAAAAATATGTCATTTTGACCTTCTTATGATGGGTTTTTCTCCTCCATATTGACTAGGGATTATGACAAATGTTCTTCCATGGTGTCAAAGTTGCGACACTTAATAAATTGCATGCAACAAATAGTAAGGTGCATATGACACTTGAAAAATTGAATGTGACACTTAGTAAGGTGCATACAAAACTTGTGACACTTAAGTGCGACATGGTGTTGTGACATTTTGGTGTGTAACAGATGCCCCCTAAAGTGTGAGGTCAAAAGTGAAACTGATGGCTAAAACACTTTACAAAATATTAATGTAAGGGTGTTGGTGTATGAGAGCTTGGTGAAAGCTACAAACAAACATCAAAATATATATGTATCATGTTCAAGGAAGGCATACATATTCTCAGAGTAAACCGACTTAAAGCATGGTCGCCGACCAATACACTGTAGATCCATGAAAGTAATAACTAAGGATATGGCCACCAAAGATACAATGTGGATCCATACCTCAACTCCATGATATGATCATAGCCACGAAATAATACACAGTGGAGCTATGATATGACAAAAACATAGCCATGGAACAATACAAAGTGGATCTATGTGACAACATATACATCAGTGAGATTGACAATATGGTGGTTATACTGAAATCTTATACATATTTAAATGATCTCCATTGCAGCTCAGGTAAAGCACATAACAGAGTGAGCACCCAACCCAGGGTCTTCATCCCAATCTTGAAATAGTACGATTCTATCCATGTGAATAGATGTCTTGATGTCGAACATGGTAGAAACCACTTGATTACTAGTCATTAATGTATATCGTTAACAAGTGCGTGGGAAATCACCAATTATGACAATGAATCCCAAGGTTCACTAGTAAATTCTAGTGAATTTGAATGAATGAGTTAAAGTTGAACATCCATGGAATCATTTGATCATAGGCCAATGGTGAAAATCTATTGTTGAAGGTGAGGAAACATGCCATTAAGGAATGTAGGCTCCAAGGTAATAATTGGTTTCTAAGTCTAATTCTCGAATAATGTGATGAATTCATCAGGAACAGAATTGTCGAGGGAGGTCCATGATGTTTCCCCCATCATCGACACGAAATTGACACAGGAAAGAAATGAGGGGGGCAACGAATAGGAGAAATGGAAGTTTGGGCTCTAGAAGGTTTTGGTGTGGCTTATATTTTACAAGAGATGCTTACTCTCAAATATGACCATATTAGAACTTGTAATGAATTACTTGGTGCCATTATCACTGGAGGGCCAATACCTAAATGATGGTAATCATCCTATAGTTCCCCTTGAGTTGCACCTTGTGGATTAGGGAATTTATCACTCAAGTGCGACTTGGGGAGATAACACAACCAAAGTGTCTCCCTCCTACTTTAGTTTCACCCCGCCCACCTGCTATTCTATCCTGGCTTGGTAACATCCCTTTCATATATACTTTATAGTCCCATTTTTATGTCTTAAATACACTCGGCGATCACCTTACTAAAATTATATTAACCCTCCTAAATAACCTCGGCGATCACCTTACTAAAAGTGAACAATTTGATTTGAGCAGATATCATTTAACTGTCGGATGGGATGGGATTATAATCCATCAGAATAGAGCAACCTCCTTGGTGGTTGGGTAAGGTCCCCCACATTGTACACGCATGGTTCAGATCCGCATCTCGATCTCGACAAAAACCGGTGGGCCTCGCTCTCGATGATAATAAGTCGATGTGAGTAGCAAGATAGGGTTGCTAGATATGATATGGGGGTGTTATATAGGGGATGATTTCCTTGCTTGTAGATAGAGGGTCTGGGTAGGAGAGCCTGCTTGGGTAAGATACCTTACCGGCAAGGATCAATTGCACCTTCTTTTATAAGCATAAGTTCAGGATCAGTTGCACCTGATTTTTTGAAATGAACGATTAGAGCACCAATTGGATCCAACAACTTATTTAATAGTTGATAATTAATAATTTTGAGCTCATGAAAGCGAAAATACATAATTGAAATGAAAATATCGAACTTAGAATTGAACTTCGAAATGATATCGAATTTCGAATTTAAGATATTCATTGTACTTTCAAAAAGGGAGATGATAGATTGAATGAGGAATGACTGACACGAGAATGAAAGATAGTAATACTACGGAATGGTTGATTTGAGGTGAAACTTCCCTTGAACATTGTGAGGCATGAGAAATGACTTGGAAACATTGACTCGACTGAGAGATAGACCAAAACATAGTGTGACGATCACCAGGGCACTCTTCGGGTGAGATGAAGGAGTATGATGACTCATGGGATTGGTATGACTCAGAGACAAACATATTACCCAACTGTAATATGAGACACAAACAAGTGCCATGTTCAAGGGTGGAAACAAACAACTTCCATGATGTTTTTCAAAACTTGACCCACTTCCTTCAATTTTTCCCCCACCATGATTGGTGAGTACCTCTTTGTTTTTTAATGATCTTTAGGAGGATAAAATATGCTCGGTATAGATCATCTTCAATGATTCCCTCATCATATGTTTAATGAACCTGAATAAGGTGGGGTTTGGTCCCATATGGTTCCTTCAATACATGTTTTACGAGTCCAAAGAAGGAAAACTCGATGGTTTTTCATGTTTAGAGAGTCTGAAAACATCTTAAAGATAAATCCATGGATGTTATTTTTCGTAAATTTAGTCCCCCAAGCCCAAAAAGTGTAAAAAAATACAAGGGAGAACTATTCTAGTCATGATTGAATAGAGTATAGCTTTTTCGTAGTTAGTCTTATGAGGCAAAAAAAGGGGTAAACTACCACTCGAAATATGACTATTTGTGGTTTAATGAGCTCGAAGGACGACAAAGTATGATCGTAGTCTGATTCATTTTTTATTAAACAAGATTGAAACAAATAATGAAACTATGCTTGAAGCTGGTTTCATTTTTTAACGAGATTGAAAACAAGAATAAACTATGCTCGGTGTAATACCCATGAGAGGGCCTCTTCCCAACATGATGTCCAAAGGTTGGCACATTGATTGATACCTATTGGTGGGTTTTTTCCCAACACAATGTTCATAGGTTGATACTTTTCCCCCAACATAATCATAAGAAGTTGGTGGTTTAAATTCATTATGATGTCTAGAGGCTAGAGACATGCCCCCCAATCTTTGGTTCATCTGTTGATTCTGCTTAGAATCCTAACTACTAATAGGGATAGGTTTGCCATAGAGGAAGGAAGAAAGAGGATCAATTAAGACAGGCAGAGGAAGGGAAGTTTTAGGTACCATATCTTGTGGAAGAATGGACTCTGCTAGGCTAAGTGACATGATGTCATGACCTAGTGTTTTAGTTGCAGATGGGCTAGGCACTACCCAAGGATGGAATGATTAGGATGATCTTTGCACCATAATTGTAATTATGTTTAACGTGGAAACCTCATGTGGGGGATTAGGGGGAGGTAAGGGAAAAACTCCCATGAGTAAGGAATCCTTCAGGAGACCTACCCCCAAACTTTTGTACTGAAGATTAGACTGCCCAAGAAAAGGGATATTATTCATTGGGGAACTATGGAGATCTAGTGTGCAATAATCAAGTTGGTAAACACTCACAATTTTCCCTTGATGGTGAAATTTCAAAATCAAAAAGACTGGAGAAGCGAAGACAGTCATTGCATAGAACCTATTGAGACCAATCAATAAATTATAATCTAGGTGCACATCAACCACTTCAATTTTGATAGAAATGGATTTTCCCTTTAATTCCATAATGAAAGATTGCAAGAGTCTGTAAGGTTGGAAACCACATCCATCAAACACTTTAAGGGTGGTATAATACTGGTGAAGTTCAGGAGAACCAATGGCCCTCCAACTGGACAAATACATGACACATGTGGAATCTCCTTCATCCAAAAGAGTGCGGTGGGTGTTCTTCCCATGAACTATAGCTTGAATTTGGAATGTCAGGTGGTGGGAGAGTCTCGGTTTAAAATAGTACAGATTAAACATAATCATATTTGACACCTCTGGATCCACATCACCAATGGATAAGGCAATGGTCTACAAAACCAAATATTATGGGTTTGATCCCCAGTGGAGTCACCAATTTTCTCTTACAGAATATTTCCCCTAGGGACAGGTGAAATCTCCCTTGGATATCTATACCCCTATTGACCAAGACAAAAAAAAAATGGACACTAACATTTCTTTATATCTAATCTTTATGTCTATAGATAGAGAAGATAGAAGAAATAAGTCTGACTTACTCCTTTTCAACAATTTCCCTCAATGATCTTCAATCTTTGGTATTTTTGTCCAAGCTTTTATCACGATGAAGAAAGTTTGCAAGGAACATAACTACACCTTCTACTCCTACAATATATCATTAGACAAGAACAAATATATATATGTATACATACATGTATAAACAACAATATGAAGCAAATAAGCCAAGTTATATTAAAGGAGAAACATGTTGAAGTACTTATAAACGAAGGTTGACGTTGTAGCAGCTCCTTCAATATTTCTAGTCTAGCCCCTGCCTAAATGTATCAAAATAAAAATAATGATTCTTTGATGGGTTCTCCTCAAAATATCAAAGGTTTGACACTCTAAAATTGTTTCTCTCCCTTTCATCCCTTATTGGCCTCATTATATAGGATTTGGGAGGCTTAACCACCATGAAGGATTTTTGGAAATGGTTGAGGATTTTGCTCCTTAGGTTAGGATTTGGTTACCCAAAATGGAGGGAATATGGGTGACTCAACTTATGACTCAATCCCTCGACCAAAGCCACTTAAGATAATCTTGGAGCTGACCCTTAGAATAGCCATAAATTACTCTAATCGCTTCAATGCTCCTCTAGTATTGAGAACAGAGCATTGTCAACGCTCCCTATACATGGGTAGGGGAGCATTGATAAGGGTTCAACTCTCCCTATACATGGGAAGGGGGTGTTGAACTTCAAAAATGGGTCAAAAATCAAGGTAAAACATGTCATTTTGACCTTCTCATGATGGTTTTTCCTCCTACACATTGACTAGAGATTATGACAAATGTTCTTCCATGTTGTCAAAGTTGTGACACTTAGTAAGGTGCATATGACACTTGATAAAGTGGATGCGACACTTAGTAAGGTGCATACAACAATTAATAAAGTGCATGAGACACTTAGTAAGGTGCATACGAAACTTATTAAAGTGCATGGGACATTTAGTGAGGTGCATACGACACTTGCGACACTTAAGTGCAACATGGTGGTGAGACATTTTGGTGTGTAACAAATGTCCCCTAAAGTGTGAGGTCATAAGAGAAAATGATGGTCGAAACACTTTACAAAATATTAATGTAAGGGTTTTGGATTAGGAGAGCCTGGAGGAAGCTGCAAACAAGAAACAAATAGTACATATGTATCATCCCTGAGGAAGGCATACCTATGCTCGGAGTAAACTGACTCAAAGCATAGTCTTCAACCAATACACTGCGGATCCATGAAAGTACTGACTAAGTATATAGCCACTGGAGTTAAATGTGGATCCATGCCTCCACTACATGATCTGATCATAGCCACAAAAGAATACACAGTGGAGCTACGATATGACAAAAACATAGCCACAGACCAATACAAAGTGGATCTATGTGACATCATATATATAAGTGAGATTTATAATATGGTAGTTATACTAGAAATATTCTACAAATTCAAATGATCTCCAATGCATCCTGGGTAAAGAACATAAAAGAGTGAGCACCCAACCCAGGGTCTTCATCCCGATCTAGAAATAGTATGATTCTATCCATGTGAATAGATGTCTTGATGTCGAACATGGTAGAAACCACTTGATTATCAATCATTAATGTATATAATCGTTAACAAGTGAGAGGGAAATCACAAATTATGAATGACTCCCAAGGTACCCTAGTACATTCCAACAAATGTGAATTACTGAGTTGAATTTGAATATCCTTGGAATAATTTGATCATGGGAAAATGGTGGAAACTGACTATCGAAGGTGGGGAAACTTACCATTAAGTCATGCAGGCTCCAAGGTATTAATTGGTTTCTAAGTCTAATTCCCAGACAATGTGTCGAAGTCGACATGAATAGACTCATAGAGGGAGGGCCATGATGTTTCCCCCGTCATCGACACGAAATTGAAACATGAAAGTGAAATGAGATGATATATCTAATTAGGATTAATTGACACAAAAATGAAAGATAGTAATATTGTAGAATGGTTGGTTTGAGGTGAAACTTCCCTTGAACATTGTGAGGCATGACAAATGACTTGGAAATATTGACTTGACTAAGAGATAGACCAAAACATAGTGCAAAGATCACCGTGGCACTCTTCAGGTGAGGTGAAGGAGTATGAGGACTCATGGTATTGGTATGAATGACAGGCAAATTACTCAGCTATAAGACGAGACACAAACATGTGCCATGTTCAAGGGAGACAACAACCAACTGCCATGATGTTTTAAAAAACTTCACCCACTTCCTTCAATTTTCCCCCTACCATGATTTGGGAGTACCTATTTTTTTTTTACAAGATTGAGGAGGATAATAGATACTTGGTATAATTCATCTTCGATGAGTCCCTCATCATATGTTTAACGAACCTGAAGAAGGTGGGGTTTTGTCCTGTATGGGTCCTTCAATACATGTTTTACAAGTCCAAAGAAGGAAAATTTGACAGTCTTTTCATGTTTAGAGAGTATGGAAATATCTTAAATACAACTCCATGGATGTTAATTTTCATAAATTTAGTCCCCCAATCCCGAAAAAGTGTAAAAAAATACAAGGGATAACTCTTCTAGTCATGATTGACTAGAGTGTACCTTTTTCATAGTTAGTCTTATGAGGCTGAAAAAGGGGTAAACTATCACTCGAAAGACGATTCTTCATGGTTTAACAAGATCGAAGGACGATGAAGTATTCTCGTAGTTTGTTTCATTTTTTAACGATATTGAAATAGAGAATGAAATTGTGCTCGAAGCTCGTTTCATTTTTTAATGGGGTTGAAAACGAGAATAAACTATGCTTAGTGTAATACCCATGAATGATCCTCTTCCCAAAATGAATTCTAGAAGTTGGTACATTGATCAACACTTATTGGAAGGTTTTTTCCAAACATAGTGTTAAGAGGTTGGTACTTTTCCCCCAACATCATCATAAGATGTTGGTGGTTTAACATCAATATGATGTCTAGAGACTGGAGACATGCCCCCCAAGCTTTGGTTTGTACTCCTGGATACTAATAGGGATAGGTTCACCATAGAGAGGGGAAAAAAGAGGATCAATTGAGACAAGCGAAGGAAGGGAAGGTTTAGGTACCATATCTTGTGGAAGATGAGACTCTGCTAGACTAAGTGACATGATGTCACCAAGTGTTTTAGTGGAATATGGGATAAGTACTACCCGAGGATCGAACGATTAGGAGGATCATTGCATCGTAGCTGTAATCATGTTTAATGTGGAAAAATCATGTGGGGGATCAGGGGGAGGTAAGGGGAAAACTCCCACGAGTGAGAAATCCTTGAGGAGACCTACCCCCACACTTTCATACTGAATATCAGACTGTCCTAGGAAAGGGATATTATTCGATGGGGAACTATGGAGATGTGGTGTGCAATAATCAAGTTGGTCAACACTTACAATTTTCCCTTGATGGGGAAATTGAAAAATGAGAAATATTGAAGAAGCCATGGCAGTCATCGCATAGAACCAACTGTACCCACGGAATAAATTATAATCTAGGGGTGCATCAACCACTTCAATGTTGATAGAAATGACTTTTCCCTTTAATTCCACATCGAAATATTGCAATAGTCCGTAAGGTTGGAAACCATGTACATAAAATTATTTAAGTGTGGTAGGAGAGAGGTAACATTTAGGAGAACCAATGGCTCCCCAACATGACAAATACATGACACATGTGGAAGCTCCTTCATCCAAAATAGTGCGATGGATTTTCTTCCCACAAACCATAACTTGAATTTGGAATGTGAGGTGGTGGGAGAGACTCGGTTTTAAATATCAAGATTAAAAATAATTATATTTGACACCTTTGGATCCATATCCCCAATGGATAAGGTACTATTCCACAAAACCAAATACTTTGGGTTCGATCCCCAATGGAGTCGCCAATTTTCTATTACGGAATATTTCCCTTGCAGACAAGTGAAATCTCCCTTGGATATCTATACCCCTATTGGCCAAGATAGAAAAAAATACAAATGGACACTAACATTCCTTTAGATATATTTTTTATTTATATAGGAAGAGAAGACATAAGAAAGAAGAGTGACTTACTCCTTTTCGATGGTTGTCCTCGTTGATGTTCAATCTTTGGTCTTGTTGTCCAAGATTTTATAATGATGAAGAAATTATGCAAGAAAAAAGCAACACCTTCTACTCCTAAAATATATCATTAGACAAGAACAAATATATCTATGTAGACATACATGTATAAACAATAGTATAAAGGAAATAGGCCAAGTTATATTAATGGAGAAACATGGTGAAGTACTTAAAAACCAAGGTTGATATTGCAGCAGCTCCTCCAAGATCTCTAGTCTCGCCCTTTCCTGAACGTCTTAAGATCATATGTTGATGCTTTGATGCGTTATCCTCAAAATATCCAAGGTTTGAGACTCTGAAATCCTTTCTCCCCTTTTCACCCTTGAGTGGCCTCATTATATAGGATTTGGGAGGCTTAACCACCATGAAGGATTTTAGGAAATGGTTGAGGATTTTTCTTCTTAGGTTAGGATTTGTTTACCCAAAATGGAGGGAATATGGGTGACTCAACTTATGAATCAAACCCTTGACCAAAACCACTTAAGAGCATCTCGGAGCTGACCCTTAAAATAGCCATAAGTTCCTCTAACCACTTTAACTCTCCCCTAGTATTGAGCACTAAGAATTATCAATGCTCCCTATACATGGCAGGGGAGTGTTGATAAGGGTTCAACGCTCCCTATACATGGGAAGGGGGGCATTGACCTTAAAAAATGGGTCAAAATTCAAGGTAAAATATGTCATTTCGACCTTCTCATGATGGGTTTCTCTCCCCCACACTGACTAGGGATTATGACAAATATTCTTCCATGGTGTCAAAGTTGCGACACTTAATAAAGTGAATGTATGGGGGATTCACCTTGATAACCAATATATTATCATGTTAATTCATAAAGGGGGTTTTAAATTGTTAAAAATATAGTCAATATATTGTAGGTATTGGGGAGAGGTGTGGGGTCTCAGGGGGTTTATAGGTATTAGGGGGTATAAAAAGGGGTATCTAATAAAAAATATGGTTTTTTTTATTTGAAATATGTGTGAGGGGGGTTAAACAAAATTATTTTGGGAGATATTTATCAATATCTAGTAAAATTAGGTGTATTCTTTAATATCCCATGAATGAAGGTGTTATGTCATAGGTTCACTGAGTGAAGACCCCATGAGTGCATGTGACACTTAGTAAGGTGCATACAAAAATTTATAAAGTGAAAGCGACACTTAGTAAGGTGCATACAAAACTTGACAAAGTGAAAGCGATACTTAGTAAGGTGCATATGGCACTTGTGACACTTAATTGCGACATGGTGGTGTGAGATTTTGGTGTGTAACAGATGCCCCCTAAAGTGTGAGGTTAGAAGAGAAACTAATGACTGAAACACTTTAAAAAATATTAATGTAAGGGTGTTGGAGTAGGAGATCCTGGAGAAATTTGCAAACAAACATCAAATAATACATATGTAGCATCCCCAAGGAAGGAATACCTATGTTCGGAGTACATTGACTCAAAGCATAGTCTCCAACCAATACACTACGGATCCATATAAGTACTGAATAAGGACATGGCCACTGGAGATACAATTTGGATCCATACCTCCACTACATGATATGATCATAGCCACGAAAGAATACACAATGGAGCTATGATATGACAAAAACATAGCCACAGACCAATACAAAGTGGATCTATGTGACAACATATACATCAGTGAGATTTCCAATATGGTGGTTATATTGGAATATTCTACATATTCAAATGATCTCCATTGTAGCCTGGGTAAAAAACATAACAGAATGAGTGCCCAACCCAAAGTCTTCATCCTGATCCCAAAATAGTACAACTCTAGCCATGTGATAGATGTCTTGATGTCAAACATGGTAGAAACCACTTGACTACTGGTCATTAATGTATATCGTTAACAAGTGCGAGGGAAATCACCAATTATGGCAATGAATCCCAAGGTACCCAAGTACATTCCAGCGAATTTGAATGAATGAGTTGAAGTAGAACATCCGTGGAATCATTTGATCTGAGGCCAATGGTGAAAACCTATTGTCAAAGGCGAGGAAAGATGTCATTAAGGCATGCATGCTCCAAGGTACTAATTGGTTTCTAAGTATAATTCTTGGATAATGTGTTGAAGTTTACATGAATAGACTTGTCGAGGGAGGTCCATGAGGTTTCCCCCATCATTGACACAAAACTGACATAGGAAAGTGATATGAGAGGATATATCGAATGAGGACTGACTGGCACTAGAATGAAAGCTAATAATACTACATAATGGTTGGCTTGAGGTGAAACTTCCCTTGAACATTGTGAAGTGTGAAAAATGACTTGGAAGCATTGAATTGATTGAGAGATAGATGAAAACATAGTGCAATGATCACCGGGGAACTCTTCAGGTGAGAAAAAGGAGTATGAGGACTCATGGGATTGGTATGAATTAGATACAAGAAGATTACCAAACAGTAAGATGGGACACAAACATGTGCCATGTTCAAGGGAGACAAAAAAAAATTCCCATGATTTTTTCCAAAACTTGACCCACTTCCTTCAAATTTTCCCCCACCATGATTTCTGAGTGTTACACACCAAAATGTCACACTTGAGTTTCACACCCTAAGTGTCACAAAGTGATGTATGCACCTTGTTAAGTGTCACGTGAACTGTCGCAAGTATTGTATGTGCCTTAGAAAGTGTCGCATTCACTTTGTTGAGTGTCACAACCCCTTACCATGAAAGACATTTTCCATGACCCCTAAGTCATATTGGAGGAAGAAACCCATCATTTCAAGGTCAAAACACACCTTTTTCTTAGAAAAATCGACCATTGTTTGGGAATTTATGAAGGGTGGCACCCCCCTAGCCATGCTAAGAGAGTGCCACTTCATGGAATGCTACCCCTTTTCCATGTTAGGGGAGCGCCACTTTAGAGTATGGTTCTCTGTGTTCAACTAAGGGGGAGTGCCAATATTGTTAGAGAGAATTGGGGGATCCTCCACCTTATTCTATGGGCCAACTCTCTTGGGATGAGGTTGGTTGTGTTTGAACCCTATGCTATGGCTTCATATTAGTATCATATCCCAACCCTAAGGATCCATATACTCAACCATATAATTCATTTTCTCATGGCGGTTGTACCTCTCAAGCCTATATAACCTTTGATCTTGGGAGAAGCATCAACATTTTGATGTCAAGATTCCTGCGAGGGTTGGATGGGGAGATCTTGGAGAAGTTCTAAAGCATCATACATGGTTTGTAAGTTCCTCTTTTTGTCTTTCCAATTAATATTAACTTGGCCTATTCCCTTCAAGTTTATGTCTTTTACATTTGCTTGTCTATTGTCGTTTCAGTCATCATAGATAGATCTGCTTTATATAATCATCTAGAGTAGGAGGAAGAGTGTCTTTTCTAGTCATTTCATATTTTCAGTTGCATTGAGGAGCTTGGATATCAAACCTACGGATTGGACCAACGAGGAAAAACATCGCAACAAGGTATGCCCCATCATTCTTCTTCTCTCTCACTTAATTGTTTCAGTTAGATCTATAGGGAAAGTAGTAACCACTTATTCTCTTGTGTATTTGGACCAAATATGAGGGTCTTGGTCCAAAGGGGAGCTTAGCCTTTCTTTAGGGTAACATTTCTCACAACAGAAAAATGGCGACTCCATTAGTTTGGTATTTTTTGAAATTTTTTAGAAAGTGGCACTTCCCTACAATTAACAAAAGGGTGCGATTAGCTTGATCGACGCTCCCCTGTAGCGCATATAGGGACAAAATTAGCTTAATGGTGCTTCCCCTAAGCCTCCTAGGGTGAACCATTCTCTTGACTGGTGCTCTGTCTCCTTGAGAACAAGGTCACCAATCTCCCTTTTCAGGATTTTTTGCCTCTTTCTTCCTACTTTTTCTCAGTCTTCTTTTGAGAGGTTTTTTTCCTTGTGACTCCTGACTGTCTTTGAATTTGTTTGGATTGAGGATTTGATACTTACCACTCATTTTTATATTTTTTGATCTTGCAAACCTCTTATATGTTGCGATATTGGTTCACTTTACTTTTCACTGGTTTGGTCTTTGTCTCGTGATGTTCTCAATTATCTGATTGGTTGGAAGAGTCTGTAAAGGTTTGATTGGTATTGAGTTTCTATTCAATCTTCTTTAGAACATCTCGCTCTTTTAAATGATTGATTTTTTTTTCTTACCACAACCTATCATGAATACTTGTTTGTTTCTACTCATATTTAAGGATTGTTGAGTGATTTCCTCTTTCTCTTTTTCATTTTTTGTGTTCATTGAGTCTTGTCACTATTTTGAGTGCATTTATTGTTTGATATTTTTACTTCATATTCCTTTGTATCTAAATTTGGATTCTTGTAAGGAAGGAAGTAGAAATAAATTTCATTTTATTTAGGTTCATTGCATTTATAATCAAACGAACAAAAATTGATTACATTCAAAGTCTTGGGTGGTACATGTTCGTAGTTTGCATTTGATAAACTGCATTGGGCTTATTCATTTGGGAATGGAAAAAGACTCTTCTCCTTTCCATAGATAGAGTTCATAGAACATAAGGCTTTACACTCATTCTATTGCACTCTTTTGGAGTAGAAGTTATGAATATAATTAGTTTCTCTTCCATCCCCTTGAGTAAACAACAACCTAAAACTCAAAGCGGTAATTAAAATCTATCAAGAAATTTTCCTTTCTAGGAATCTGCAAACCTACATTAGCTTAAGTGTAGGTATTTGGAATAGGTGTTGAAAATAAATTTCCAATTCCATAAGAAAACATAGAATCTTGTGATAGGGAGAGAAAATCCATTTTTTCATATAAGCATAGTCGGGACCCCCCTCTCACACATGGGTTAAACACGAGGTCATGTGTGGGAGAGCAGCGAAGATTTCCCTTATGAAATTTAAACAAACATAGTGGAAATATTGTATACTAGGGGTTCTTCTTGAAGTGTCATTGGTTTCATTAGGTCTCGGTGCTTCGTGAATCCTGAATCTGTTCGAGGTCCTCTGAAGTTTATCAGTCCTCTTGTCTTCAGTCCTCTAGAAGAATTGTGGACTTGATATTCTGCCCATACGTTCGATCCCGACTATTGACTATACCCGCCCAGAGGCTGACTACGAGTTGGTAAAATTAGTGGCCTTTATATTTAGGGTTCATACACAAGGTGACGACAAAGGGGATTCTTTGTTGTACCTGGGTCAGACGTTGGTCAAAATCACTCGAGATCCTTGGAGGGTAACCCACAGATATATCGTTAGGGAACTTGCACCAAGGTGTAAGTACATTAATCAGGTTGCCAACATAACTGATCCACCCAATCTATATCAACCCCATTTTCATATTGATCCTGCGATGTTGGATTTCATCACCAACTAGCGCGTTCACTGTGAAAAAGGTTTGTTTGTTTGGTTTGCTTCCTAGATTTTTTAGCATGTTCTGTTTGTTTTCCCTAGAAATCCCTTAGGGTTGAGTCTGTGTCTATGGCGTTAGTTCCTAGAACTACCAACGAAGGGACCCATTTTCCCTGGATACCATTGGTTTCTCCTTCCATGGTACATGTTGGTCCCCCTTATATCGCTACTTTGATTGTTCCTGGACTCACTATTGGATTATCGGTCTGGTTGTTTTCCACTTTGGTGAACGTAAATTCTCCTAATGCTTTGTCCACAAGTAATCCACCCCAAGACCATCAACCTCATGTCAATCCTCTACATTTTTGTCTCATAGGGTCTTCTTTGTAATACCCCTAGGCCGCATCCCAATTGTGCATATACATATGAATGAACATATAGGCTAGTGAGCCAAGATATTTTGGGCCAGGGTGCTTATATGGTTATTAGGTTGGGGGCTATATGCTAATGTCCAGGGATCCATCATTGAAATATGTAAACATATTCTAATATTAATGAAAACACATCATTGTTGCAGACCAACCATGTAAAAGAGTATGGGGGGCTAAGCTCCACTAGGTAGGGAAAGGGGCTAATAGTTAGGAAAAGGAGGCTAAGCTAGGGGGCTTGAACCCAAAGGAATACTATATTAATGCGCAATTAATATTCTTTAAAGGACAATGCATGTATATTTATTTTATTCTAAGTTCTAAGGAGGGGGTGACAAGTGAGGGTCAAGTAGGCCTAAGGTAGTTCCCAACAAGATGAGTGTCAAGTTAAAAGCATGCATACATATAGTTTGGATTGAGTTCATTTCCAGTGGGGTGAGGAGGATCATGTTTTCACGGAGGTAGATATGATTCGTACCCGGTTGGACTAGAATGTAACCAGAGCTTATACATGTACCTGGTTAGCTTAGTAGCTGGATTGAAGAAGCGGTTTGGCAGGCCTGTAGGATTGAAGAAGAAAGTTGTTAGGCCCATAGGATTGAAGAAGTGGGTTGTAAGGCCCATAGGATTGAAGAGGCGGATTTTCAGGCCTATCAGCATTCTCTCTAGGAGAGAGAATTGTTGGGAATTGATTTTCTGAGGTGCCAAACTACAGATACTGGCTCAAAGATTTCATGTCTAGCCTGTTGCTGAAGCCCCGGAAGGAAAGTGTGGCAACCTAAGGACTATTGAGTAGAGAAGGGGCACACTTCCTGGGGTGGGGCAGGCATGTGGGGAATGCAATACTATACGATTTTAGTTTGAGTTGGAACCTGTGGCTGAGTTTTTTTGTTGTCTAAGATACCTTAGTTGGGTTAGGAATCCTTTATCTGAGATACCTTAGCTGGGTTAGGAATCCTTTATCTGAGATACCTTAGCCTAGTTAGGAATTCTTTATCTGAGATACCTTAGTCAGGTTAGAAATCCTTTATCTGAGATACCTTATCCGGGTTAGGAATCCTTTACCCAGGTGGATTTTACTCCCAGCTCGGGGGTGACCCGCTGCTAAGAGTTATGATCAATGGGGTCTAAGGTTGGGAGGAACATGGAAGGTATGAACACAGTTGGTGTTATTTTCATGAGATAAGTGTATTTCATGAGCTTATGTTATTTACTATGTGTATAATTATGGGTTTTTTGTTATGGAATTTATGTTATAATTGTGTTTATAAATTATTATTATTATTATTATTATTATGCTTAAATCTATTCATATGCATAACATAACAATAAACTTTAATGGTATTATAATTTGTAATTCGGATGTGAAATTTCCCACTAGGGAGCTAGGGATGTCACAATGTGGTATCATAGTTGATAATGAGAGAGTATTTGCATGACGTGGTCCAGCATGGGTGGCTAGGTTCGTTTCAATGTGGTGTCAAATTTGATAATGAGAGAGTATTTGCATGATGTGGTCTACCCTGGGTGGCCGGGTTCGTTTCAATGTGGTCTCAGAGTTCCAATTTTCAAGATTGAGCCTGGATGGGCCAATTAGTGGAACACGAAAGTGAAAAGTACAGACTATGCAGGAAAATTGTTTAACGAAATGCCAGAAAAAGGATGTATAAAATTCGTTTGTTGAAATTACGGTAGTGATATTGAGAGAAATTTCATGGGTAATGTGAATTGAATATTTTTTGAAAGAAATTGAGTATTTTTTCATACAATGACGTCAGCATGGCATGGAGGCCACCTGTTAGCTGACATGGTAGAAGAAAGACATGTGCTGCCATGGTGGAAGGTATATGTTGGAAGATATTACAGTGGGAAGGTATGATGTGGAGCCATGTGGCAGGCTAAGTGTCAGTTCCACAAAACTGCGATAAGATCTTGGATAATGGTTAAGTGTTGAGACTTTTCGGACGGACTAATGAAATAAGTTTACAAGATTATGAGTTTGCAAGTACGTGAGTCCACAAAGATGGAAAAATGACTGAGTGTTGGGATTTCTTAGATAGACTTACACAAGATTATGAGTCTACAAAGACGGAAAAATGACTAAGTGTTGGGATTTCTCAGACAAACTTACACAAGATTATGAGTCCGCAAGTCCGTGATTCTGCAAAGATGGAACAATGACTAAGTGTTGGGATTTATCGAACTGACTTAAAAAATATTATGACTCCACAAATTCGCGAGTCCACAAATATGAAAAAATTACTAAGTGTTGGGATTTTTCGGACAATCTTACACAAGATCATGAGTATGAAAGTTTGCAAGTCTGCAAAGATGGAAACATTACTAAGTGTTGGGATTTCTCAGACAAACTTACACAATATTATGAGTTCACAAGTCCATGAGTCAAAAAATATGGAAAAATGACTAAGCGTTGGGATTTGTCAGATAGACTTACACAAGATTATGAGTTAGCAAGTCCGGGAGTCCGCAAAGATGGAAAAATTACTAAGTGTTGGGATTTATCAAACAGACTTACACAAGATTATGAGTCTGGAAATCCGCGAGTCTGCAAATATGGAAAAATGACTAAGTGTTGGGATTTCTTAGACAAACTTACATAAGATTATGAGTCTGCAAGTCCGCAAAGATGGAAAAATGACTAAGTGTTGGGATTTCTCGAACATACTTACACAAGATTACGAGTCCACAAATCCATGAGTCCGCAAAGATGGAAAAATGAGTGTTGGGATTTCTCGGATAGACTTACATAATATTATGAGTCAGCAAGTCCGGAAGTCCGCAAAGATGGAAAAATGACTAAGTGTTGGGATTTCTCAGATAAAATTACACAAGATTATGAGTCTGCAAGTCCGGGAGTTCGAAAAGATGGAAAAATGAATAAGTGTTGGGATTTATCGGAAAGACTTACACAATCTTATGAGTCCACAAGTATGCGAGTCTGAAAATATGGAAAAATGACTAAGTTTTGGGATTTCTCAGAGAGACTTACACAAGATTATGAGTTCGCAAATCCGTGAGTTTGAAAATATGGAAAAATGACTAAGTGTTGGTATTTCTCGGAAATTCTTACACAAGATTATGAGTCTCCAAATCTGCAATTCCGCAAAGATGGAAAAATGACTAAGTGTTGGAATTTGTTGAACAAACTTACACAAGATTATGAGTCTGCAAGTCCGCGATTCCGCAATTATGGAAAAATGAATAAGTGCTTGGATTTCTCAGACAGACTCACACAAGATTATGAGTTCGTAAGTCCGGAAGTCTGCAAATATGGAAAAATGACTAAGTGTTGAGATTTCTCAAAAAAAATTACACAAGATTATGAGTCCACAAGTCTGTGAGTCCGTAAAGATGGAAAAATGACTAAGTGTTGGGATTTCTCGGACAAACTCACACAAGATTATGAGTCTACAAGTTTCCAAGTCCACAAAGATAAAAAAAAATGACTAAGTGTTGATGGCAGGTTCATGGAAGGGTCTTGGACTGAAGAGTCTAAATAAACACCCAGCAAATTGATCTGGGCAATTAATTTCACAAGGAATTGGAAGAAAGGATTCTAATGCATTATTGGAACATAATTGTGCATAATATTTCATGAATCTGTTAAATTATTTAGTCTAACAAATCTTGTTTCCTGCACATTTTTGAAGAGTTAACGAAATTTAGATCAAAATCAGGATCAACATAAAGATCAACAAAATGGAAGATACACAGAGGAATTAAAACCTATTGTGGAGGCAACAACCCCCCTTTTTTACTTTTGCTTTTACAAGAAAAAGGAAAAGAATCCCCTACTAAAATTTTGATGATATTGCCTATTGTTGGAGCCTATGTTATTTATTTGTCTATCTTGAAGGAGTTTGGGGGTTCAATATTAGTTGATGATTATCTTTGATAGTGGTCGATTGTCTCTTTTGATCATAGATGATTACCTTGAAAAAACCTCTCCTCCTCATTTTCTTCACTCTTAGTACTTGTTCATAAATTTTCTTAAAGGAAAAGACATAATATGTTTCTCATGTGTTGGTAAATGTCATATTAATCGCATAAATGATTTCATCTCTTTCTATGGTTGCAAGAACGAGTTAGCATGATATAATTTTTCACGATTTCTCCAGTCTTGAGAAGCATGTGGGGTAATCATTTGATCTTCTTCCCCTTTTATTCTTCCCTTTATTTATTGATTGTTCCATTTCTTTTCTTATATTATTCTCTCTAGTTAAACCACTTAGTTGGATTATACTATTCTATAGCTTTCCAACGCCTATAACCATGCTTGAATCCGAGTTTCGAATAAAAAATTATGGCTTCCCGAATTTTCCTAAGTCTTCACTCACCTTTACACCTCACTGCCATGTGGAATCCATGTGGTTCCCTATCACTTATGTCATCCTACGTGGTGTTGATGTAGCACCCATTACCTATCCTTATAGTCATCAGGATCTACCTTCTTCACATCCTCCCAAGCTTCTGACTTCATTCCCTAACAACGACATCGTCAAGCCTTCTCGTCATCAGAGCTCCCCTCTCCATAGCACTTGGAATCTCCTGACTCCATTAACATAATTACCAACTTAATGAGAACTGTGACCTCAAAACGAGAACTATAGCCCCCAAAACCCATATTTTTGCATAAAAAACATCAAAATCAAACCCCAAATAAAAAAG
>ML791257.1:738703-752670 GCA_009831015.1 Picea engelmannii | reverse complement strand
TAATTATATTATATATAACTATATATATATAACACTTATAACATGGGACGATGCGCCCCAGGCCTCGCGCGGACAAGGGGCAGGACTTGTGGTCACCCATGGAACCTGGCTTGGGACATATATATATATAAAGTTATATAATATAATTTTATATTATGCTTTTTTTTTTTAATTTAAAATTTATTTTTGTAAATTTATGTTTTTTTAAGGGCCTGTTTTTAATTTTTTTTTTTTTTAATTCCTAATTTTAGGTGTTTTAATTTGTTATTTTTTTATTATGTTTTTGTTAACTTTTTTAAAGTTTTTGTACTATAATTTTTTTTTTTCTTTTATTTCTCATTCAAACTTAGTTTATATATTTTTAATTTTTTTTCCACTTTAATTTTTTATAAGATTTTCTTTGTTTTGGCCATATATAAATTTGTTTTTTATTTATTTCTCTTTCTTTTTAAATTTCATTTCTTTTATTTTTCTTAGGTTTTTTTAGTTTTAATTTATAAAAAAAAAATCAATTATATTATTTTGCTAAATGTTTAAAAATGGTGTTATTCAACTACAATGATTTTCTATTTATTAAAGTAAAGGTAAAAAATGTAATGATATTTTCCACTATATTTAAAAAAATATGGAACCATAAATTAATTAAGGAGAGGAAAAATCATATTTTAGAAAATGTAAATGGTAAAAATTATTTTAAGATTGAAAGAAGCATGGGAAAATGATTAAAAACATTGATTAAAAAAAAAAATTGTAAAAAAATGAAAAAACAAGCATTTAAAAAAAAAAGTGGAAACATTATCTATCTGAAAATTTAAAATATAAAAAAAACACATAAAAATGGCAGGGGGGTGCTACCGGTAGCACAATTTTTAAAAACAGGGTAAAAAACTTAACCCCCCAAAAAATGAGAACTTTGTAGAGTTCTCGTTAAGTTGGTAACTATGTTCATTCTCCAACAACAATGCCACCTGCCCTCTTTCATTGTCAACGCTATATTCACTCATGGTCTTTGACCACCCCAACTTCATTCCCTTTGGCGATAGATCCAACGGCTTTCAGAAGCCATAGATCGACGGTCCTTGTCCCCTCGACAACTCACAGTTAGCTCGCAGTTAACCAACCCCAGACTTGCTCAGCCGCCACACTAGCATCCTTAGACACGTGGTACTGCCACTACCTATCACTCACATGATATGTGCACCCATCCTTAGTTTGACACTCGTCCTCCCTTGCCGTCAGCGATCCATTGTCGGCAACGATTTTTTCTCTCTTCCTCATCATTGGTGATCCCCTGTCGTCGACACTCCTTATCATCGACGACCCCTTGCAGTCTAGTACATCCTCGTCATTGGTAATCCTCCAATCGTTACTCCTCGCTCAAGTGGGGTCCTCTTTAGTCCCTTGTACCCCTCAAGACATGTTAGCTACCACATTGACATGCTAAGTAAGCCTAAATAGTGGAATCTAGGAGGTGTGTGGATTCAACTTGCCTATACATATCTAGTTTTCCCCTGTTTTGTATTCATATTGTATCATTTTACTATATTTTTCTTTAGTTTGTCAAAAAAAATTGTAAATATTCGATTCCAATTATGTATATTTATTTTTTTTATTTTTATTGATTTTTATTTTTATTTTTACTTTTACTTTTAATTTCATTTATTTATTTTTAGTGTATATTTATTTTGTAAATATTTTTATCTATTTATTTTATTTTTATTTTTAATTTATATATATAATCATATTTTATTTTAATTAATTTTATTTTTATATATTAATTTATTTAGTCATTTTAATTTAAATTTCTAAACATGTATATTTTCTTTTTACCTTTTTCCTTTTACCCATCTCTCTCCATACCCTATTTTCTAAGCCTTCATATAATATAGGGATTTCTTAAAAAAAAAATAGGAATTCCTTATATTATAGAAAGTTTTAGAAAATACTTAGACTCTCATAAAGATTTTGAAACATAAATACTATAATTGTTCTTTAATATTATAATTATAGTATATTATAACATATTTAAATAATATATATATTGAAAAATTGGATAATAAATATACATATGTGAGGGAAGTATGTCTAATGAAGTTAAATCCATCCATAATGTATATTATCCTTCACCTCCCCATCAACAAGCAAATCCAAAAGATCACATATCTTTTACTTTATTTCAAAAATCATTTGAATAAAGTTTGGGGAAGAAACTCTCCTCCATACTCTGAAACCCCGACTTGGACGGAACAACATGCACCCATTTCCATTGGGATGTATAACTTTATTTTGTTTTTTTTGTTTTTTTTTTCTTTTTTTATTTAATTTTATTTAAGTTAATTTTTGTTTATTTAACTTTTTTTATTTTATTTATTTTTTATTTATTTTTTTAATTAATTTTTTTATTTTTTTATTTAATTTAATTTGTAGTTTTAATGAATGTATAGTTTTACGTAAAGAATGTGAACAAGGAACATGAAGTGGCTTAATAGTTAAAAACATGTATTTCATCCTTCGAGGTCACAAGTTCAAATCTAGTTGGGGATAGGATAAATATTTTAAATATCATTTTTAATTGATTGGGGGTAAATTTCGTTTTTAACTCTGTAAATAATATATATATATATATATATATATATATATATATATATATATATATATATAATATTTTTTTATTATTATTTTCTTGATTTAAAAAAAGAAGAAGGGAAAATCAGAAAAAAATCGTTCTACAAGCCGCAGGTCTCATGCCCACCCAGGTTCTATTCACACTATCCATAAGGGCTAAACCTTTTAAACAATTAAGCGTTTAACTCTCTCATGTGTGTGGGATGTGTTTTTTTAGGAAGAAGATCAATGGTCCAGATTCACCCGTAGACTAAATCAATGGTTGTTGAGTGACAATTTTTAAATGACCATAACTTTTGCTACAAGTGTCATAATGAGACCCGTGATACCTCTTTGGAAATTTATCGGATAGAGGAATGCATTTATTCAGGTATCCAGGCTAGAATATTGACAGAAAATGATAGAAAAGACAGAAAACAAACACCCACGAATTTGGGGGGGAAATTGGCCATACCAACTTCAGGAAGCCATATCTAGAGCTACGAGCGATGAAATCAGGCACACGAGGACTCGATGGAAATATGGAAGAGTGAAGAATAGGATGGGATATGAACAACTAGAAGATTTAAAGAAAAAATGGTTTGAAAATGCAAAACACAAATGTAAACCAAATTTAGATGGAAAAACGAGTACGCTGACTTCAAATCGTCATATCTTGAGTTGAAAGAATCAAAATTGAGCCAGCAATAGCTCAATGGAAAACTAATACAGAGGAGAATAAGACAAAATGATCACATTCTGCAGGTCGAAGCCAAAAACACCTAGAAAATTCCAAAAAAATAAAAGATAACACAAATGGACAAAGGCAATGAGTATTTTTTAAACATATATCATTTATAAACTGTCCAAGGATGAAAATAATGACTCATGAATCCATTCAGTTTCTCTGTGTAACAATTACATGTGTCCATTTTCGAAATGAGAGAAAAGAAATGGAAGGAAAATAAAACGAAGAGTGATGAGAACTGAAAAGTCTTTCTCTTGTCTTATAAAAGAGAACTCATGGCATAGAGAAGAGACTTTTACACTTTGTAACAAAAGATGGTACTTTTAACTTCTGAGTAATAAAGAGAATGAGACATTTCGAAAATTTATTACTTTGATGGATGTAATAGAGACTACTCTTGATGCATTTATCTTTTGTTTGAGTAGATAGGATTATATTGTATGAATTTTTTTCTGCACTCTGTTCTGTTTACTCATGTTGTCACATATTTCTTCATTGGTACATAAATGATTTTATATATGTATTTTGAAACTATTTGTTTATGCATCTATAGTATTGTTGTTTTTATTTATCACTGGAATATATGGACTATTTTTTGTTCTAATGGTGTTATCTTCCGTTGTACTCATTCCTTCTATTTTTTCTCCCAGGATAGGTTAGAATTAGTTAGATTAGATTAGTTAGTTTAGCCTTAGAATTAGTTAGAACTGTTTGGGGGGAAGTCCTATGTTTTTCCCCTTTTGTTTTGTTCTTTTAATTATGAGCGACAGTGAGGCCCATAAACTCGCGGGAAACACTACCCCAAACGAGAGTGGGTCTGATTGGGACCTGTCATCAGGGGTTTTCCCTCATCTGATTGAACAGGTCATTCTGGTCTGTCAACAAAAATGGCACTAGAAGGAGGGCCAGATGACAAGTTGAGCCTGTGGATTTATTCTTGTTAATTTTTGTTTTAATTTACTAATGTCTCCATCCCATATCCCTTTATGGAGGTGTTTTTCTAGTACTATACCTCCCAATCCTCCTAGAAATATTTTGCATTTCTTGTCACAACGAATATTTGATGGTGAGGATGAAATCTCTACATTTGAACATGCTTTTAATTTCTGAAAATTTTGCGGTTCTCACAATATTATTAATAGAAATATCATTTGCAGGTTATTCACTCTCACTTTTGTAGGTTGGGTCAAGAGCTGGTGTGAGACTTTGTCGGCCACCTCTATTCACACATGGGAACAATTTATGCATTAATTTTTTCATGCTTTTGAGAATTATTGTTATGATAATTTGTGTTCAGAGATATGATAATTGAAGAAGAATGAGGATGAATCTCTTGAAGATTTTGTTATCATATTTAACCATCTTTGTTATAGATTTCCTTTGGAAGATAGGCCCTCTAACAATGATTTGATTTCATGTTTAGTTTTTCTTTCTAGTAAAACAGATGAGTCAGTGGATGAACAATCTAAATCATGTTCAAATGCTCATTTACATGTTGATTTAGATTTAAGCGAAAAATGTTAAAAATGCTAATGGTTTGGATGGACTTTATATATCTATATCTTTCTTTACTATGGGGGATATAAATCAGATAGAAAATTATTTTTCGGAATAAACCTATGTATCCTCTCACCACTCCATTCCCCCTTACCTTCCTTGTGATGAAAAAGAGACCACTTGTGTTGAAATTCCAAGTTCAGATTTTTTTTTAGCTGCCCAAGATGAGGGATTTCATGCTGATAATGAGAGACTTTGGGTCACACCGATGGTTATGTCAGGATCTCATTATCCTATCTCAGATTTTCCATCACAAGGAATGGAAGAGGAAGTTATGGGGAAAAACTTGAATGTTGATCATTTTGTTAATGATGAAAATATGGACACTCGTGAAATCAATTATTCATCACCCATTGATAATTTGGAATTAGTTCCTTTTGTTTTGGATTGTCTTGCTATTACAAATTCTCCTTGTATAGCTAGCATAGATCAAGAATGTTTTCCTACTTCTAGTGGATCATTTATTGAAAATTCTTGTTCTAACTATTCTTGGATAAATATTTAAGTGATGTTCTCAGATTCTTGCGATGTTCTTAATACATTTCAGATTCTCATATTTTGCAGGGGCAAGGAAACCGTGATGATTCTTTCACTTCATGAGAAGAAATAAACATGCAGGACATACCTCTTTTATCTCAACAATCTATTTTTAACTTTAAAGAGGAAAACCATCTTCAGGAAGGACATATTAATTGGGAAACCACACCTAATGTGGAGACCACTAATTCACAATCATCCAATGATGTTTTTAAAGAGGAGGAACTACCATTTAGGGAGTCACTTTATGAAAATCCCTTTTGTTCTAGAGAAGCTTTTTATTCTCTAAATCCTTCCACTTATTTCTATTTATATCCTGATCTTTTTAATGGATTAATTTTGTAGGAAACCACTCACCATATGACTCAAATAGAATCAATGGGGATGACCCTTGTTGAGGTACTTGATTGTGGTGATGCACATTTGGAAGATATAGAGGATAAGGCCTCTTCCCATGAACTATTTATAACCAAGACTTATCAACCTTTTTCATGGGATGAAGAGGATTCTATAGCAAATGTGTATCAAAGGATGTCATCTTCTTTTTCTTCTTCATTTCTGATAAATAGTGAATCTCTGTGTTCAACTAACCCTTTATTAAATTTTGTTAATACTAGTGGATTTCACCATTGTTTCGAAATTATCTCTCATACCATGTTTAGTCCTAAACCATACATATCATATGATCTCACTAGTCTATCTCAAGTAGTTGGTTACTTGAAGTGCGAGTCTAGGGAGGCTTGCAAAGATAATGAGGCACTTTGGTATTTGTCGATGGTTATGTCAAGCCCTTATTCTTTTGGTTTTTCTTCAAGGATAAACAAATTTATTATCATGAAAACTCTCTTATCAAGCACACTTTATATAAACTCTATGCATGATTCTCATTCGGCATGCTACTTTGCATCGAACTCTTTCCATCAATTCTATGGTATAAGTGCAAATTTTTATGATAGAATTGAAGCATGGTTGGAGAGATCTTACTTGGAACAATTTCCCATGAATTATCATGGTCATATATTTAATATGGTGAATAGATTTTATTATGCTTTAATTTTTCCTATATTTACTCTATTTTTATTCCAAGTTTTGTTTCTAATCTTTCGTCATGAACATATGTCTACAGGATTGGGATTACTTGGATGGCTACATTGGCATTACGAATTTACATAGCTCATTTTTCAGCCATTAGTAGCATAGGATAAGAGTAGGGTAGAATAAATTAGTGTCTTTCATTTGCATAGTTTATCTTTGCTCTCTACTTTTTAATTAGTTTTCTATTTGCATTATATTTCATTTATTGTTGGCTAATCAATAAATGAATTCTCAGCAAAGGTGGAAATGAATATAAGGATTTTCCACTAAATTTTCCCTTTGATAGATTTTGAATTTAATTTTGATGTGGGGAAAATTTACTTCATTTCATTCTCGAATTTTTCTATGTGTTGGGTAATTGTCAAATCACTTATTTTTATGCATGATCACTCTGTCAGATCGTTTCCAATGCATTGTGGCATCTCTCAAGTGGGATATTTTAAATTAAAACACTATTATTTCCCTCTTGTAATGAAAATGAACACTCAGATTTGTCCTATATTCACATCCACATGATTCTAATGGGAAACATTTGCTTGGCTGATATCCTTTTTAAGTTCTGATTTTGATGTCTCTTACACATTGAATCTAAATTTTGAGTATTAAAACTCTTCCCATTTAAAATTCAAGCCACTCCAAATCTGTGTAATTTCCTTAGATGATTATTTTTTCCTCGGGTTTGGAGTTATCCAATTTTTTCTTTCTCATCCACTCTTTTCTTTGGTCACTTTCAGCCAACATGAATTTTCTGCATAGACTTGTTGTACAATAAACTTAGCTGATTTTTATTTCGTTTTAGTTATTTTCAGTTAACCCTTTTAGTTTTAATTGTTAGGCATTGGATGTCATTTCCCTATACTTTGTTCAATGGGTATTTTAAGTATAAGTTTGCATTTTACGTTATATTTTTCTTCACCCAAGCTTCCTCTCTTATACATCATCAAGAGGTATTCTTCTAGGCTTCCTGGAAACACGTTTTTGTCATTCTGGACAACATGGTAATTTTAATCTTTTTGTTGATATATTTTCTAGAAAATTGCTTGGGAACACATCATTTTATTCCTCAATTCAATGATTGACCAAAGACTCGATCTTATCACTACCAATTCATTAAGTTTTCAATCCGATTTTTAAAAATTAATGTTTGTTGGTGGATTTATATCATCAAAAGATGGATGGGATTGAAGTCTTATGGTCTTATTTGCTTAATTTGAATGACTATGATTTCAGGAACAAGACATTGTGTCCAAAGATCCAAATCTCACAACAATAATGACACTAAAGTCATTTGGTAAAAGGAATTTTGAGGGAAATCACATACTGCTCATATATTAGGGAGAAGGTTGTGATATTTAATTAAATGGACAGCTAACGAATACTTGATAACTACATTGGCCTTCACACAAAGTTTTATGACAACCAACTTAATTTAATTTTGTTTTAGCTTAACATATTTTTCCTAGCATTAGTTTTTATTCCGGTCCATACTTTTTTTGTTTGGATTAATTTCGTTTTAACAAGTTAGTCATTCGAGAGGAGGAATTCTTCCCAAACTGCCTAAGGAATGATCACAATGTTCTCTTTTGTATGCAGGTCAAGAAAATGGTTTGTGCAACCAACAACTTAGAATATTTTCTATTGAAATGCAAGAAACTTGGGGAAGTGTTAATCTAAACTTGGATACTCAGATTCCTTTGCAACATTTTTGTCACTAACTCAATAACTGATCAAAAATATATTCTCATTCATCTACTCTCATATTGTTTTATGATCTAGTCGGTGTTTGGAATCATTTTAATGACTATTTTGATGACCTCTATAATTGTTATCTTCCTCTTTGCTTTATTATATTGAATTATTGGGATCTATGGGGTTATTGATGATATTTTATAGCAAAGAGAAAATGGCTCTTGAGTGAGAAATACGAAATGTGATTCCTCTCATTGGAAAATTCAACGTTTTTTAAAATTGCAAAGGAATTCTTTATGTCAAGAAATCCTAAGAGCATTTGGGTTATGGAATATCACATGAAATTGGCTTTTGGAAAGTTGTTTTGTCTTAGCATCTACACTAACCCATTTATTTAGGTTCCCAGGAGATTTTTTTGTTGCCTTCAATGAAGGAATTGGATTGGAGAATTGTGTCGCAAATATTTTACACTAGATCATCAATTCTTGTAATTTGATTTGTTTTTTTTCTTTTTCATATCAAAAACTATGGGAGTTTTTCTGTTGCGATTGATATTGAATGGTTACCATTTATTTATTCATTATTTTCCTTGGATTTTATTTTTATTTTTCACTAAAAACACTCTCTTTGTTGCTGCAACAGATGTATTGCTTGCTTCTAGGTTTTCTTCTTATTTTTCATCCAGTTTTCTTTCTCTTTCGATAAATGATAATTTAGTTTTAGATCCCTTAGTTTACTTTTCTTTTTCATGAATTTGATTTCTGATTTCAGTCATACTTTCTGCTTGTACATATTAATTCCATCTTTTGATTTGACTGTTGGTATTTCCCCTAAGTTGAATTGACTCTTAGCATGTCGTGAGGATTTCTCTTTGAATTTTGGTGAGGGGTTGGTCAATTCTGGTCACATATTGAAGATTTTTCTTACAAGTCATAAGATACGTGGTGTTAGAGAAGTGGGTGTGCTCATTTAACCATAGACAATATAGCAATATTGTCACCCAACCATAGGCACACATGCCACCCCCGAGCACCTTGACCTTGACAGAGAGAAGAATTTTGATAGAAAATCAATATCCAACCAAGGCTAATGCACCAAGAAAAGATAACCAAGAATGATCATAAATTCCAACCCAGAAAGACCGAAATTACAGGTTGCAGTAACTGCAACTGCAATTGCTCCCCAGACTTGCACACTACTAGATTTCTACAGTTGTGACTTGTGTGTTCCAAATGAGCTCTGGCGCCTTATATTTATACTGCTCTCTCCAGGTTGTCTGGGTCGACTTCTCTTTCTGGAGGCTAAAGACTCAATATAAAATATTCTCTTTAGCCAACTTTAATTCTAGGGTTATGTCCAAGTCTTTTAGGGTTCTTCTTACTTCCTAGAATATTCTAATCTCATCAAAGGTCACAAGTGGAGTTTAATACCTCCCACAGCTACCATAATATCAACACTTCCTCCTAGCTAGGGAGGTATATAAAAATAAAAAAAAATGGTCTTGAGCACAAACAGACCATTCAACCGGTAGCATCATCATAACCACACATGTTATCTCATGATCAAATCATGAGCATCGTCATCATTATCCAACTTGATCATTTCCATGGCAATCAATACAATGTGATCTGATAGAACACAACTATGCCTATCCATAGTAGTACATAACTATTATCCAGTGGTACATAACCATACCAAGTAACACACGACTACTAAACATAGTCACAATCAGTGGAACGCATCCACCACAGTAGTATACAACTATTGTCCAGAGACATACAGTCTCCACAATGGTCATATCATCTGATATCAACCTGTATAAACAATATCATGATACAAGTTGAGTCGTATGGGCCATTCTTCCACTCACATCTGTAAGATCTGGAAGAACATCTGCCCTCATATAGTAAAAATATCAACCATGGGCTATCTGGACTATTCTTCCCAAGCATGGAAGAATAATTGTCCCTAATTTTTTAGCCTGGACCATTCACCTAATTGGGCCATTCCTCCAGCACTAAAAATAGTTCAACCTGGATAGAATGAGTCTACCCTAGGGAATGTTTGTCCCTGATTAATGAACCTGGAATATTCACATGACTAGGTCATTCCTCCAGAACTAAACATAGTGCAACCTGGATAGAATGAGTATGCCCTAGGGATTGACTGTTTGGACCATTTCCTAAGGAAATGATTGTCCTACACCAACCTCCAAAACGGACCATTCTTCGAAACTTCTCACAATTGTGAACTTCGAAAGAATGACTTCCCAACAAGGCAGATAATTCTACTTGACCACTATTGAGAGTGACTGCCAAGAAGAATGAATGTCCTAGACCATTCCCCCACACTGGACACAAGAGGAATCATTGTCTATGGTACATCAACAATATATCGGACCATTTTCATTACGAAAATGACTATCCAATCTGGACCATTTTCTGAACTGGAAAATGCATGTCCGTTAGAGAATCTCAAACCACTTTCCAAACTAGAAAGGAACTGCCCATCCTAGACCATTTTTCCAAACTGAAAATGACTTTCCATAAATCAATGATATACATATCAGTGCTCCCTCCCAACCTTGAGAGCCATCTCTTCCCTTTCAGCTAAGGGAGTTATCTCCACAATCCTGAACTTGTCTCGTAAGTATGCAAACTTTATCCTGGAAAAAGGCTTTGTCAAAATATTTGTTGTCTTCTCATCTGTGGAGATATATTGGAGCTTCACTTCTCCTTCTTGGACTTTATCTCGAATAAAGTAGTATTTGATCTCAATGTGTTTCGACCGTTCATGAAACAATGGGTGTTTGTATAGCCTTATACAAATCTGATTGTCATAGTATATTATGGTCGAATCTGGAACCTAAATAAATAATCCAGAAATCATCTTTCTCAACGATATTGCTTCTGTACATTCCTCACATGTTATTATATATTATGCTTCTGTTGTGCTGAGTGCGATAGAATTTTGTTTCCTACTACCCCAAGATATCATAGAGGAGCCCAAGATGAAACACATCTATGAAGTACTCCTTCTGTCTTCTGCACTCCCTGCCCAATCTGAATCTTTGAATCCATGAACTTGTATATCACTGGATGAGGTATATCTTAAACCATAGTTTAGCGTCCCACGAATATATCTTAGAACATACTTTGCAGCTATCTAGTTCTCATGTCTAGGTTCCACCTGGAACTGGCTTAGGGTGTTTACAACAAAGAAAATATATGGTTGAGTATTCACTAAATACATTAATGACCCAATCAATTGTCGATATAAGGACAAGTCTACTGGATCAGAGTCTGAATCTCTTACTTTCCTTATATATGTGGTCATAGGAGTGCCCATGGATTTGCAATCCATCATTCCAAACTTCTGAAGAATCTTCACTCCATACTTTCCTTGTCCAAGAAATACTTCACCATGCTTCTGCCATACTTCTAGTCCCAAGTAATAATGCATGAGACAAAGGTCTTTCATATCGAACTCATAATAAATCATCGACATATAGCAGTAGAATCACAGGTGCATTGTTCACTACTTTGTAGTAGAGATTTTGATCTGCATGACTCTTGGAGAAACCAAGGCTTATTAAGTAGTTGTTTATTCTAGCATACCAAGCTCTTGGAGCTTGCTTGAGTCCATACAGGGATTTATTTAATCTGAAAACATGAGTGTCTCTGGAGTGTACTTCAAATCATTGAGGTTGTTCAATGTATACTTCTTCTTCGATTGCTCCATTGAGAAAAGTTGTATTTGCATCCATCTGATGTAAAATCCATCCCATGGAAGCAACAAGAGATATAATGGATCTAATAGAAGTATATCTGGCAACAGGAGAAAATGTCTTGTCATAATCTTCTCCCTCCTTCTAGGAGAACCCTTGTTGGACCTTAACCAAGTTTTGGGAGATTCTTTGTCATAGTGACCTATTTTGGAACTTTGACAGCCTGTCGAAGGAGGAGCACAAGATGAAGCGAAGATAAAGGAATCTCGGCCCACTTTTGGGTCATTTTTGGGTTTTGGGGAATATGTAATGAGAATGGGATGTCGGCCCATGGATTTACCCATGTTTAGGCCTATTTTGTAAAGTATAAATAAATGTCTAGGGGAGGAAGGAAGAGGTTGGTGTGCTAAGTGTTAAATGAATGGCTAAGTGCTAGTATGGATTGTAAGTGCTTTGTGCATTTTGTGTAAGACTTGCAGAGCTGAGTGGAAGTCCTTGTGCGAGACTGTAGAAGGCTTAGTGTTGTAACGTAAGGAAGAAGGATCTAGCGAGCTGCACAAATATTTTGTCCTGGGCGGAGTAAGGGTTTCGATGGCTTTGTGCTTGTAACCGATTGACTGAAGACGATAAAGAAGAAGAGTTGGTGGACATAGCCCCAGGGTGAGGGTGAACCACGTAAACACTGTGTTGTCTTGCTTTGTGCTTGTCTTAATGTGTTTATGTCTTCTTTTGCTAAGTTCTTTAAGATGATTAGTTAGATCTACTTATGCTTAGTGCTAATGATATGTGTGACTATTAGATCTGATCCTTATGAATATGCTTAGTGGTTGATTTTCTAGATCTGACCTATATATTGATGTTGAGTGCTTAAGTACGTTATAACATTGTGAATGTTGTGAAGCCCTGTTTTATCAGCAAAGTGATTATTGATTGTATATTGAGGAACTGATGGTGTTAAGTGCTATATTAAGTAGTACAATCACATATCTGTGTCCCAGCTAAGGTTGCAAACACCTGAGTCTTGCAACCACCCTTGCCTCTACCTCGGGTGAGACTTCATCTGTTTCGCAGGTGTTGCCGAAAGGGTCAGTAGTTAGGGCTTTGTTGGTGCACTGTTGTAGCGTTGAACCCTGGGTCTGCCCCTATGCCAACAAATGGTTCCATTATCGGGACCTGAAACAGTGATTGTTGGGAACTAAAGTAAAGAAAAGAGAAGCTTTGTGCAAAAAATTGACTTGAAACTGTGAAAGCTTTGTGCGTAGATCTGTGCCCTAGTGCGCAATGTCCTACTCGACTTATAAATCTTTGTGCTAAAGAAAGAGGCCTGATCTGAAGAAAGAAGATCAGATATGAAAGAAATAGGCCCGATCTGAAGAAAGAATATCAGATATGAAAGAAATAGGCTCGATCTGAAGAAAGGAGCTCGGATCTGAAGGAAGGAAGCAAGATCTGAAAGCTTTGTGCTCTAAGCAAGGTAAAAGTGAGAATTTCTGATTAAAAGAGGTAAGATCTGCAAGCTATCTTCTCTGATAAAGTTAAGAATAGTTAAAAGTTTTAGATCTGGAAGTTTTGTGCTCTGTAGAAGTAAGATAAATGGAAATTTGTGTTTCTAGAGTATGGATTTAGGTACGTTTAATAGAGTCTATCCTAGTTTGAAAACTAGGATATTAATAGATGAAAGAAGGTTTGATATGAGTAAATATGATAAGAATAGTGAAAGATATGTTATACCTATGCATAGAAAGAATGTTTGGACTAACGAATGGATGCAGGATCCCAGAAAGAATTTATTGCAGGTTAGCCCCTATGACCCTAGTGCACAGTACATAAGAGGTTGGGGATCATTTAAAAGAAAGAGGGGATTAACCCTCTGTTACAGTGGCAGAAAACTAGGACATCTTGCTAAAGAATTCCTTGAGAGAAGACCTAGTTGTCTTTGTTGCAAAGCTATGGACCATGAAGTGTTGGATTGCCCCAGAATGATTGTTAAGCTTGAAAGTATGAACATAA
>ML791257.1:699672-735901 GCA_009831015.1 Picea engelmannii | reverse complement strand
GTCAATCCTGCTCTCGATACTCCATGTCTAGAACCTGTGGGCCTCGAGACATGATCTCCTAGTTATCCCTAAAAAGTGGGGATAACAAGGAGCACTATCATTAGAAACTTTAGTCTTTGTTTATGCCTTGACACAAGGGTTTTGAAAAGGCTCTACCTTTGAATCAAAAAGGTTCTCTTCAATGTAAGCATTGTATTCTTTGGTCTGTGCTAACGATATAGGCTTCTTGTCTTTCAAAATGAAGCGAAATTTTCCTTCAAAAGAGTTCATATAGAGGAGACAAATTGATGAGGTTGTAGGACAGAACTCTATTAGAATCTCATTGCACAACCTGTTGAATCTAGTATTTAATTATTCCACTGTCTCATTCTCCTTTGTCTTTATTTGATTGAATTGACCTCTAAGCATCCCACCATCTTTCTTTGTTGATCATCTACTCTTAAATAGGTTGGCAAAAGCTTTGTAGGACATGAGATGATTGTCAGGGAGGCCTCTGAACCAATCAAGAGCTTCTTCAGTCAATGATGAAGTGAATAACTTCATGGCTACATCCTCGTGTTCAATCCCTGCATTGTCCATGTCTCGACCCATGACATAAAGATGATCCTCAACAGTCACTATATTATTTCCAGAGAACTTTGGAAACCACTTTTTTTACTCTTTTAGCATTGTATTGAGGTAACCTTGGATAGTGGACATGTTAAGGGGTTTGTAAACGTCCTTTGCCCAAGGGTGAGCCATGGGAGCAAGGGGAGGGGTACCGTTAAAAAGGGTTTTTATAACGGGAGACTTGAGGGGAGGCCTTCTTTGGTAGACCTTAGAAGGATTGAACCTCCCACGGGGAAAAGGCTTGGAAGAGGAAGGGTTCTAGGAAGGTGGAGTCGTCATATGAGCTTCAATAAGAGCTCATCAAAAAGGTGAAAATGGAACGTCCCTTGGGTGGAGTTGCCATGAAAGCTAGGGGAGAGGATTTGGGATAGCTTGTCAAATTGTCGTTAGGGTCCCGAAGAGGATTCGAAATCCTCCCCGACAACGGTGCCAAAATGTTATCACACAAGTTGTAGGTTGGGCAAAGCCCGACCCAACCACCAATTGGCAAAAACTAGGAGAGCATCTACCCATTGTCACCTTAGGTTGGTGTTCTCGTCACTTTAGAGGTGAGGTAGTCACCTGAAGGGGTGAATCTCGGTGACCCTAGGGGGGATTGAGATGAAAAGTGAGATGTATGAATGAAATCCCATAAAGGACAAGTTTCTAGATGGAAAATGGGACTTGGAAAAGATTCTAGAGGGTTGCTTAAGGTTGCCAATGATTTGAGTAACCTGCCAAATGTTAATACATGCCCGAAACATAAAGAAAACCAACTATATGATGTAATATGTTAGTTGGATAAGTTAAGTTTGTTGTCCATATTTGCAGAAAAAGTCAATGCTATATATCAACATATAGAAGATAATAAAGGCTGCAAAATAAGTGTTAAAATTATAAATCAATAAGCAAGAGACAAACTAGTGAAAGTTAGCTTAACTCAACAATGATAAAGTAGTACTTTAGCACAAAAGCAAAGTTGAAACAAAAAGTTTATTGCGGTGATACTTATGTGCATTATGGTTGTATCACACCGAGTTTTATATAAGAAAAATCAGTCAATGAAAATTACTTCTAACTAGCTCAAAAAGTGCGCTAGGGTTGGTAGTTTGTTTGGTAAAAGTTGTAGCCAATTCCTAGGGTTAGTTTAGGATTTATCTAGGGTTAGAGAGTTAGTTTTCTGCAACCCTAATTGTTGTAGTTTAGTTTTGTAACAGAAGCAAGTTTTAATGGGTGAAAGAAGATGCCTCAATAAGACAAGAAAGCCTAAGGCTCAAGGAACAACTTCCAAATGAGAGAACTTTAAAACTTGAAACTTCCACATTTACCAATGCAATGTTTTGTTTCTCCAATGCAACGACTAGTGACTTTGATTATGGGTTAATGGGGTCAAAAGAAAAGAGCTAGGGATACTACCTCCTTGGGGGTATAAATGCTCTTATTCCCCAAGGCAAGCAACCTAGGTAGAGTTTAAAACTAAGGGGTGTATGCACTTATACTTCCTTAGCAAACCCTTGCAAATAATATTTATATGCTTGAAATTATGATTAAGCTGAAGTACGGGTGTATGCACTTATACTACCTACCTAGCCTTAGTAAAATCAACCTTGATCTTGAATTACAAATGATAACAATAAGTAAAAATCCTTACCAATCCAATAGAAACAAGATCAACCATAAGATGCTAAGATAAACCACCACAATAGCAAAAGAATGACCTCCAAGAGCTAACGCATCATCATCGTCAACTCCACAACCAAAGAGACACCATATCATAGCACAAGATAGAAAAAACCCTCAAGGGGAGCGAAAATTTCAGTCTTCTATTTCTCACAATGAGAGAGTTATGATTCAAAATGAGATCTTATGATCTCTATTTATATAAAATGCCATTCACATAATTTGTCCACATAATTTTAGGGTAAACCACAAGATTAGGGGCCAACAACCCTAATCTTGCTCCTTTACAAAATAATATTAAACAATTCATTTTAATTTTTACTTTTTGCACAAATGAAAACCCTAAAGTAAGACGTCACCCTTCTAGGGTGACGTTTTTGGCACTTTTAGGTCAAACATTGAGTTGGAGATGATTGAGTTAGGCCTCCAAAGGCCATGCATTTCCGATCCAACCTTCTATTCCACTATCCAAGGGTTCCTTCCTTCAAAACGTGCCATGTGTACTCATCACCACCTCAAGCCCCTCAAGCATGACGTCAAGCCCCTTAAGTTGACATTCTAGGCCTCTAAAGAAAATCGTTTGGCTTGTGAGGGCATGGTGAGGTCGTCCAAGGTGCTTTCTAGGCCTTCAAATGTTCGTCTTTGTCATCCGACAAGTGGTCCCTTGGCATCCAACATGTGGGCTTCAAGCCCCATGGAAGCCCAAGCTAGGCTTGTTCTTCCAAAACTATCCACCAACTAGGTCCTGCAAAGTCAAATAAGCACGCCCTCCCAGGATCTCAAGTCATAATATCATGGTGAGTAAATCAAATCAATAAATGATCCACCTAAGCATGTGAATCAAAGATTACTCGGTCAAACAAATAAGTGCTCAAAGACATTATGCAACTTGCCAAGCTTGGATATGGGAGGGTTGACAAGGTGTCATATTGGGTAGATCTTTCCCTAGGTCAAGGAGTGTTTCCCAAGTGATCCCTCTCTAAGCCATGTGAAGTAGATGAAGTGGTTATGGATCAAGACTCACTGGGCATGGGGTTCATGACATACGAAGGGGTTGTAGTGTCTCATTCATGGGTGCCTTTGTAGAGGATGTGTGGCAACTTCGTTTGCAATGCACTTTTTCCAAGCCCATCCTCTTGCCATTCTTTGTTTATTTCATTGTTTTAAGGATGAGTTGAAGGTCACTTCCCTAGAATGGTGTCTAGATAATGACAGTGTCACTCACAAGTATCTTGCGGAATGAGAAGGTCGGCTCGTGATGAGCCCCCCTTTCTCTCAGCCATGCAACTGAGACCCATTACCCTGGCTTGGTGACCAGATGATGGCAATGTCATACCACTAGATACCCATGATCATGATAGATCGGCTCCTTATGAGACCTCATATCCTCCAACTAACCCTTTAAGCATTCATAATCATTTATTCTTGTGGGTCCCCCTTTTCTTACAAAGAAACACTTGATTGTTTTCTCGGGGGATCCCTGGGCAAAGAATCTGGAAATTCTATATAAATAAGTTTTTATCTTTTTACCCAACAACAATCCCTTTCTTCACATAGAATGAGGGACAACCCCTTCTTGGGTCAATACACCCTAAAATCCCAATAGACAAGGAAATGGGGGGGGGGGGTTAGGTGATGGAAAGTGTAAGTATGGCTGGGAACGATACAACGACTCTTCAAGGGAGTTCCTAGTAGCAAACCCATTCCTAAGGAAGACCACTTACTATGACACAATGTCAACCACCAAGGTGAAAGAGGGAAAAAGGAATAATGTCCAAGCATATGTCATGAAATCTAAAGTAGTCTAAGATACAACATATTCAAAATGCCTTAAATATTTAAATGACACTCACCGTAATACTTGACTTGTACCTCATGGAGCAAGGCCCAGTGCCTCTCGGAAGCCAGTTGGTGTGGTGGATGCCATTTGAAAATCTTGACTTATGTGGTGGTGAGAAGGGTCTCTATCTGTGCAAGTGGATACTATTGGTCATGTAGTCTCTCGACACTCCATATCTGCAACCTGAGGGCCTCAAGACATAATCTCCTTAGTTACCCCACAAAATGGGGATAACATGCCCAAAATGATTTGCACCTTAAGGCTTTGTTCTTAGTAATTTTATCCTTGACCTAGCTTATTTAGAAGAGAGAAAATGACATCTAGAGCCTATTAAAAGGCTTTGCACCCTAGGGATCATTTTCTAAAAGTTTTAGTCCTAAGGCCCAAGAGGCTTTGCACCTTAGGGTTTAAACCTCATTCTTCTTTATCATCTAGTTCAATCTTCAAGGTGTTGCATGATTGACTCCATAATCCCTAAAAGACAACGACACTAGTCTAAAGCTCTTCTTGTGGTGAGAATTACATTTAGAATTAGCATTCTCTCTCTCAAAGCGATTTTACTAACTTCTCTAACTCTAACTCTAGCATACTAATGATATTTATTGTTGTTGTTATAAAAGTTTGCTACATCTAGTACAGTTTAATTTAATTGTTGCATACATACTCGAAAAAGTGACTTGAGATATTCAAAATTCAGATCTAGCAATTGGATATTATTGTACATGATGAAGGCTTGGTTTATATGTTAAATTGTTACATTTCTTAGTATATTTTCTTGATGTTGTTGCAAAAGATTGATTGATGTTATACATTGTTTTAATGTTGTAATGCAACAACAAATAGTTTTATTTCTTATCTAGTGTCTAAGAGGTCATTTATGAATTGTATAACTTGGCAATTTCCCATTTTATGCTTCAAATTTTTTATTGTCTCGTAGAGGTGAACCAATTACCTTGTAACACTTTCTTACTTCTCCTAGACCTAAACCTAACACTTAGGTGACCAAGATAGGGGGTTGTAGGCTCGGCTAATCTTGTTATTTGATCCCTTGAGGTCACCAAGGAATCCTCCCTTGTGGTGGACCCTCTTCTATCACTAAAACGAGGGAAGTCTCTACTTAGGTAACAATGGTAGAAACTTCCAATTGTTACATAGGATTGGGATCTTGTGGAGGGATTTGCACGAGTACAAATCCTGTGATAATAGGAACCAACCTCTACAAACTTCATTGATGCTCCATGACTAACCTAATCTGAACAAAGGTCATAATTTTGTCGTAAGGTGTCATTTTTTTCCAAATAGTAATCTCCTCTTCCTATAACTAAGCTTCAAATACGATAAAAATATTTTTCCAAAACATTTGGATAAATTGTGGGTTTCTATTGATTATTGTTTCTAATTCGGATACTATCTTTCCTTACCATTTTTGGGTCACCTTGTAGATTTAATATTGAACACAATCACAAGCAAACATCTCGTTGTTATTTGGCATGGCTAAAAAAGAAATAGGCATTGAAGTTTCTAGTGGTCTTCAACCAATTGCACAAAATGAGCTTTCTATTGGTCTTACATTTCGAGAAATGACTATTGAGCATAAAGAACAAGAAAAAAACATTGTCTTTGTAAACAAAAACATAAAAAAAAAATGGAAAACACGCTTCTCAAAGCACAAGCTTAGGTATAATGATGTAAAGGAAAAACACAAGGTCCAATGTCACTCTTAGGTGGGGAACAAATTTTGGCTAGATCCAGACAACAAAGGTTCAAAAAATAGCAATAGCACAAGCTTAAACCCAATCAACAAGGAACTTTCAAGACTATGCAAGCTACACTAGCATAAGAATATCCTTGTCACAAGGCCAATTACTAAAACTCTGAAGTTTAATCAGTAGACCTTTCCACAATTTATAGGCCATCTCCTTCAAATACCCTTGAGTTGAATAATCCATTTTAATATAGCTTATTTCCTACTCTCTTGAGAAAGTTCTACCTCCATCGTTTTTTGGGATTAGAAGATATATTCCTTATACCCTTGCTCCGCTCATATGGAAAGCTTAAAACAAATCGTGTTAGTATGAAAAAGAGAGGATGTTAAACACATCAACTTAGAAAGTTGCTACCTAGAGGTTGCTTCTTAGTGGGCAAGTTTTGAGCTCATGCCATGCCTCATGAAAGGTGATTTGAGTAGTTGGACAAGATAAATTTTAAACATTTTGTCGTATTGATGCTTCTTCCTTGTGACCATAAGCTTTGGTGTGCTTTGATAATATGTGGATAATATCTAAATTTATTCAAAAGAGGTTTTAAAATTACACGAAGAATCAATGACAATAATCATTCCTTATCTTTTTTTTAAAGATAACTTAAATCAATTTTTTTTTCCACGTAGTATATTTCTCGGGATAATCCATTGGGCACTTCCACTTGTTCTAAAGATGATAGTCCAAGTAAACCGGATTCTATAGAAGCTCAAAGTTTTGTCATGTCACTTAAGGGAATAGAACCTAGGTGAGGAGGATAACACTCCACACAACCACTCAGGGTAGACCCAATTGACATAACCTATACCTTTCTACAAAAGCAACAACAACATTTTTTTTGAATCTAAGTCAGCCAAACTCAAGGCTCATACGTAACTATATGCTTATAGGCACCCACATTCTCATTGTGTTTTGGAAGGTCTGCACTGTCCACTTGTGGATTTTCAATCATCATAATCTACTTGTTTACTACTTAGCTTACAGTATTCCCTGTTTCTTTCAGATATAATGCCCAATACAATAAGTTGTATTTTGCATTGATAGCTGTTTCAATTTATTTATATGAGATCATTATCAATCAGTACACCAGAACACTACAAGCGTATGAAGCCAGAATCTGAAATGACATATTCTTAAAAGCTAATGCAAAGGAAGATGATAAAGTGTGAAGGTAATGGTGACAATTCTAAGCCCTGAAGAAAGAGAGATTGAATTTTACTAAAATTAATGGCAAAATGATTAAGACAGTACATTCAGCATATGGAAATTATGAAAAGAAACGTTTGGAGGATTGAAATATGTCAAGAGATTGAATTTTACTAAAATTAATGGCAAAATGATTAAGACAGTACATTCAGCATATGGAAATTATGAAAAGAAACATTTGGAGGATTGAAATATGTCGTAGACATTATAAAGACTACGTGGGTGCCTATTTAGCATGGAGTTATGTTTGATTCCTGAGCTTTGTCAGTTCATAATCAAAATCAGGGATTTGGCATTGCTTTGGATGATAATTGTCATTGAAAAGAATTGAACATTCCTGTATTCTTTGAATGGATTTATTGTATCACAATCACAAACCACTCTAACATATTCTTATATTTTTTAACTGAATCTATAAGAGTTTTGGCAAATGCAGAGTTGTTCATGCCCTGTGACTTTGAGCATGCTGTTTTTCATACATGCTCTTATAGAACTATGAAAATTATATTTAAAGGTAACTTCCCTTGGTAGAATTGCTAAACATTATTGCAGAAAAGTCTCAGAATCCCTTAATGCTCCTTTTGTTATCTACTATAAATTATTACAAATGCGCTAGCCAAGGTCTCGTCCTTCAGCTACTTCAAATGCCTATTTGTAAAGAGAAGCGGCACAATTTTGCTATTTTAAGCAAAGAATATCAAGCATCTTAATGACAGAGGTTTTGTCAAAGAGGAATTCTTACCACATGGCGCCTCAACCATAATTCATACATTACCATGTTAAATGCATCATAATCCACGGAAGGCATATGCCACTGAAAATGTTTGCGAACTTCGAGTACGTTCTTTTGTAACTTGGTATACTGTTTCAAGCTTATGCGATGAAGGATATCCTTCAATAATGGAATGTCAATAGTTGCAACAACAAGAGAAAATGACTTCCAGTTGAGGATATCATTGAATGGAAGATCATAATAATTTGCAATGATAATTGGTACACACCCATAGTACAAAGAATCTCCTATTCTTGCCGTATTCACTTCAAATCCTTTGGCATGGAGGCAGAATTTGCTCTGCAATAAAGCTTCAGAGTATGGAGTAGAAAGCCTTCCGAAATGGACAAAAATCTCCGGATCATCTTTCCACACTTCTAGGAGTCTGGCACGTACAGGAGAGTTGATCGCCCCTGCAAAGAAAGCTAATGTTTTTCTGCATAATAAAGTCCAAAAAAAGTAGATAAAATATTAGTATGAATATAGACAAACATTAAAGAACCAGGTAAGACATTAGTTCAACTATATTTTTTTAATAACTGAAAAGCAGGTTATACTCCCATACTGAATTGTTTATACAATTAAGGCTCACCTACTTCAGACAGTGCAGGCCGTAAACAAGAGACTAAACACCATCAGAAAGAGAGAACGCTACAAAAAATTGTAGAAGTAAACACTAACAAAAAAGAGGGAATACCTAATATAATAATATTGGAACAAGTACAAAATAAAGACAGTTACAAATGAGTGGAATAAGCATTTAGAATGCATAAGCCTTAACCAATTTACATGAATATTGAGCCAATTATTGCTTCAACCATACCACACCACGGATCACTTGTGAATGATGTTGACATGATTGACCCATTGACTAAACAATCAAGTCAACCCTTGGTCCAGGTTTAGGCTCATAGCAAAACCTCAAAAAAACTAGTACGCAATATCCAAATATACAAGCTAACATGCACAAAAATAAGCATAGTACTTGATCCTAAAATTAATGAATGTACCAAACTATAATTTGTAAGCTTTTTCAAAGCCATGTAGATTATAAATACCTGTCCAAGAAATCTAAAAATGTGATGCACAATCTAACTTTTGAATTATGTTGGAACAACCACTACAGATCTTGGGAGAGGTTTCTAGTTTTAGGTTTAGGTCTCTAAAACAGGAGTTGTAGTATGAGTCAAAGTTAACTAAATAGAGGTAATGGGAAACCCCATGATCACCTATGGCTGGCTGTGAGCACAAATTCCCAGAATCCACTAGCCGAATCAGATCTTTCTTCAGACTAAATTCTCTCCAAGGAACCATACTGAGCCGGTACCTAGAAGCACTACATGCCACATGGTACCAATAGATAACAAGTCTCAAGGCAGATCCAAATTCCAGTTCTACCTTTTAAGATCAAGGAAAGACTTGCAATATAGGCTTCCACTCTTACAATATGGCCTTGTCAACTCCACAYAAGACCCACTGAAAGTGGATCCATATRAGGGGTAAAGTTGTAAACTACCAACAGCAATAATCAAAATACATAGATGCAACAGGAATTATAAACAAAACACAGTATAGCCTTGTAACTGTCATTTTTTACACAGATAAGCATAGACAGGAATATACATAACGTGAAAGAGAATGGATCGGATTCATTATTGAGTGATGCAACGTCTCTTTACATAGTAGGAGAGAAGAGAAGTAGTTACATAACTCCTGAACACCTAATCTTTTAAAGGCTACAATAATTGCGTCACTTTATTATAAAGAGCCTAAGACTTTATCACCTATTTATGACCATGATCTCTAACACCCTCCCATAATGGTCATATTACAACAGATTTGCTTGTTCAAATACAAAAACAAAATCTTTGGACAAGTAAGATGTTTGCAGCCCACTCCCAAATAAGGTCTTCAATCAGCATCTACAGTTGAACTGTACCCAACAAGGTTAATGAAGTATAAATCACATCACCATCCTATTATCTACCCATTGACTCACCAGCAAGAGGAGAACCAACGTTGGCTGAATAGTTAGTCTTTCCACCATTGACATAGAACTTGGCTTATTCACTGAACTCAACTCCTGCACATCTTGGCAGCTCAACATATTAAAATTTTGCATTAGCTTCTCTGAGAAAGTGCCATCTGGTTTTACTACTTCATCTTCACTTCATACCTCTCCCGGTTTTTTGAGATTATGAATCAGCATTCCCACTGCCATCCTCATGCTTGCCTTTGCCCTTGAATTGTGCTTTTAAGGCGGATTTTGATTCTCCATTCACATTGCAGCTTCTGAATTGCTCAAATGTCTTATCAACATCTCCAAAAGTTATATTCAAGTTTTCAACAAAGTTTTCATACAAAGGATGTAGGATTTTCAAAGCAATTTACCATAACTTCAATCTTTCTATCAATTACTTTTCATTGATCTCTAATATGTCTATGATTTTCAATAAGTGGTCCCGAAGAAACTCATATCCCTCCGTCTTTATTAAAGAGAAAAAAATTTAAGAAGATAGCTGTATCTTTATTTGACGTCTCATGCAGGTTTTCCAAACACCCTTGAATTTGGAAAGCATCATCACTATCTTGCACTTTGGGAAACATATCATGAGTCATAGAGAAATTGATAATCATCACACCCTCCCAATTTCTTGCATCATACTCAGCTTGAGCATCCTCAATGGTTGTACATCACATCAGCGGATTCGGATTCCTTGCAGAAAATTGAATCCAATGAGTATAATATCATGGACATGCGGGGACTTTCTATTTTTAGTAGTAGACACATGATGGTGGTCTCCTAGTCATTCCGAGCATTTGTATAGAGTTTGGTTCAGTTTCGACAAGTTTCAAATTTTTGGGACTGGATGGCTATTTTTAGAAATTTTTATTTTTAGAAGTCATCGTCATCTCCAATAGTGACAAGTGGCAGGCTCAGATTTTGACAGGTACAAGAGTATCAAGATGATGTGGCATCTACATGGCATCATGGACCAAGGACGCATTTTCCAAAGATTAATTATTAATAATAGCTAATTGAGCTAAAAAGGGGGACACATGGGTGAGGTGGGATTTGTCTGAAGAAAGTTTAGCAACTCAAGGCTAATTTTTCTCACTCTATTCCTCTCACTTTCCATATTCTCACTTTCCAGGCAACCAATTTCTAAAAATTCTCCCTAAATTGTTTTTAAATTCAGAATTCCTAAATTTTAGGAAATCCCTAAAAAATAGGGCGAATTTCCCTTTAACTCATAAGTCCCTCATCCTTTGGCCAAATTTAGCAATCTAATATGCATTGGAAAGCTAAAATTATCCTCCATACACTCTTACTCACAACTCACCCGTGCGCATTACTCACTCACACTTATTCCCTCATGCACATTAATTACTAAATTTCTCACCCACACGTATTCCCCCATGCGCATTAACTCCTATTTTCTTCACACTCCTCTCCTATATATTGGATGGTCTTCATTGGTTATTGGTCGGATATTGCAGCAACGAGCATACTTCTTCTCTCATTCTTCTCTCTCATTTTTAGTCTAAGTTACTCTTCTTTGAGCAACGTGATCATTGTACCTGTTGTGGACTTGTCAATTGTGGCGCAACCAACCCTCTTGCAAGCCTATCAATAAAGAAATTTTGTGTTTGTGTTCTAACCTTGTCTCTTGATGGTATTTTGTGAAGTTTTGCAATTAGATTAGTCGTTTTTCTTGTTGTTCATTGTGGTTTAATTGATCTTTTGAGCAGTTTTCTTTCTCTATTTCTCGTCTATATTTCGTGTGCTAACCCTGCAGGATCCCTCCAAGCAGAAAAACTATCTTTCCCCATTGTTTTGGACAGTTTTAACATGCTGTCCAAAACATAACAGCGGTTGTTTTTTGTCATTAAACGCAGAAAATTAGACTTAGAACTGCGGAAAATCACATAGGGACTCCCCCCTAAGGCTAGAAAGCACTAACCCAAACGGAGAGGGGTCTACCCTATGACAATTTGGGGTTTTTCACCTTGAATTAGCCAAGTTTTCATCGATGTTATAACAGTTTTATTAGCTCAATTGGAGGGTGGAAATTTGTGCTAACAAATTGGCACCATTGTCGGGGAACACAAGCCTTGGTAAACGACATTCGATGAGTTTTTATTTAATTGTTTTACTTTTATGTTTGCTCACTTGACGACTCCACAGGGGACTTACACAAGAAGATCTTTCAGTTTCGATTACCTCACAAGGTCTAGTTTTGAGCTTGAAAAAACTCTATCTTTCCTGGAATAAGACTATCCTTTCACCAAGAACTCCTCTTGAAGTTGGTAAGCATATTGAATTCTTTGGTAAGTTCTTTTTGACGAGCACTATGGTGAGTGGATCTTCGACATCTTCATCTTTGGTTTTATTCTCATCACAAGCTAGTAGGGTAGCAATTGTGCTTTTTTCTATCTGAGACTAACAAGATGGTCTCAAAGGTGAGGCCACCAGTAAGGTGGATATTTTCTGTTTTTGACCCACTAAGTTTTGTTGCATTCTCAAATTATCCTCATGACTTACCTACACGTAAATGGCTTAAACGTGTACCTTTGTTTGCAGGGAGGTTGGGAGAATCAGTTGAGGAGCACTTGGCTAAATTTTTAAAAGTGGTGGTCAATTTTGATGTGGAACATGAGGATGTGGTGATGAGGATGTTTGTGTTGACCCTCGAGAGGGAGGCACGAGCATGGTACAAGTCCCTTCCTGATGCTTCCATTGATGGATGGGATTCCTTCCAAGAGAAATTCACTGAGAAATAGGCAAATACACATGACATTTTATTCTTATGCACAACTTTTTCAATTATTAAGAAGCAAGAAAGTGAAATTGTTTTCAAATTTAACGCTCGTTTTTCCAAATTTTACAATTGAATTCCTAACAGAGTCAGGCCTAAAAAGTTGTTGCTTTGATTTTTTATCTTGAGGCATTTGATGGTATTTTTGATGTTTTTCTCAGGAATGAAGACCCTCAAAATATGGAGGAAGCACAAGCTACGGCTATCAAGTTAGAAAGAAATTACCTTGCAGCCTATGAACTACATCCGATCCATGTCCCATACCAACATGTTATCACATAAAGTTGTCAAGGGCTGCAGGCCGCAGCCATGAGCGCAAAGCACAGCACTCGGAGCGACTCATTCCAGGCCTGAAATCAATGGTTGAAGCCTGAAATAGATCCGAACCGTTCAATTAGCAAGAGCCACGCATCATCAGATCTGTAACTTCGGGAGTTTTAAAATGAGAAACATTGCCAAGTCCCGAAGCACCCTAAGTCCCGAAGCGCCTTGAAGATAAGCCCCAGGTCGTAGCGAGGTCACATAGGAGGTGGGCCCAAGAAGAAAGGTAAGCATCCAGTGCATCATTGGTGACTCAGGTTTTCAAGGAAGCAATCGCGGCCATCGAATGCATAGCAGATCCGATCGTCGATCTGAGAGGAGTGATTTCGTCATTCGGGCATCGGGAAATCTGTAGTCAAGTAATGTGAAATCTCCCGAAGCATGAAATCCCGAAGCATCAAATGGGATAAGCATCAAGTCACGGCCCGAGGTCACAAGCACGAAGGAGTGATGAAGAAGAAGCTGGCGCCTGAAGCTTGAGTTTCCGAAAACGCCCGTATTGGTCACAGAAGAAGATTTGCAGGGCCTCGAGGCATCAAAATTGATTCGCAGAAGTCGTTGGCACCGTCTAAGAAGATTCATGGGTGTCAGGCCCCATCCTAATCCCGATGAAGGCAGTTACTGAGAATCAGAGCGGTGGTTGAGACCTCGTCTCAGCACATAAATGGAAAGCAGGCTGAAGATGGTCGGGAGTGCGGATTAGCAATCTGAGGTTTCCTTCTGGACGGATTTCCCTGCAAAACACAAAACTAAGGCAAGCTTGCGTCTGACATGAGAAGGCCTGCACAGGTTGACAAAGTAGGCACCAACTGGAAACTTTGAATGCAGGGGTCCGATCACATTCCTGGTGGTTGCAGCATTTTTAGTATATATAGGCAGTTTTAATATTTTGTTAAGGTCGAATGGTTGAGCTAGGCTCCCTGCTATTGTAATATTTTTATGAAGAACACTGGTTCTCTGGTTATGTATTTGTTTTTGAGACATCTTGGTTAATCTAAGTCAGCTTTCTTACTCCATCTTATTTGCCTCTGATATTGAGAGAATTCATGAATGACCGATTCACATGGATTGTTATGACTGTATTATGATGAATTTTATGTTATAGTGTTGTTATAATTTCTTTCAGTTTCTTTGAGATTTGAATTCAAGAAGATCTTGTGTTTAAGTTTTTCCTCCTTAGGCTGTTGGCAAACTTGATGTCCACAGCAGACCTCTACACTCTCCTCACCAAAGTCTTCCCTCTATTCACCCTTACTCCAACTTACTGACTGAAGTTGATTCCAGACCTCAATTGCTTATGCATGCTAGTCCAAATTTCTGAGTTAGAACGTTATTATCATTGAGTCTTCTCCATTTGACCACCTAAAACTCATTTACATTTATTGTATAAACTGATGGGTACTGGGCTTATTCTCATTGCACTCTGAGGGTGATTCCTAGTGCTAACACAACCAATGAAGGTAACTCCACTCAATGATCTTCAACCATTGGTTGCTACAGAAGTGCAAGAAGTCTATGTTATTGAAAATGAACCACAACTTGCATTGTATCAAGTTCCCAGAAATGAACAGGGCGGTGATAGCCCAAATTTATATGATCCAGAATCAATAGCTGCACCATTTGAGTCACATGCAGAGTTCCAAGTAGATAAAGGTAAAGATTTGAATACTCATGAGTGTTCATTGGCTCCTCTCATTAGTGAAGATGAAAAATTTCAAAATGATGAGGAGGAACCACTGGTTAACCAAGTGGAAATCAGACAACAAGAGATTTCATCCTTGCCTATTCCAGTAGTGGTCCAGGAACAACTTGCTCAGACACCATTGCAGCAAGAGGACCCACTTTTGGTTCATTCAGAGTATGATGTCCCTTACACTTTTCCTATTATTCTGCATCCCGAGGTGGTTCTTCGGGATCCTAAGATTGATCAAAGCTTGGATATCGAAGTTCACCATGACCCAATTGAGCTCAGAATGATGGAGGCATTTTAGCAAGTAGATGCCAAGAGTTTCGGCTCTCATGCATTCATGATTGTTATTGTTGAAATACCATGTTTAAGTCCCAACCAGCCTTCAATCAACTAGCACCCTTCAGTTATGGCTTCACCAACAAGTACATCAAGGCACCTTTGGGTCATATCAGATTTCATGGTGGGTCCCCTTGGAAGGTTGACTTTGTTGACCTCTCTCGTCGGATTGATCATTTGGCTGCATAGCTACATTGGTCCTTTGAGTATGATGATTTAATCATGGTAGGTTTGAGGTAAAAAAAATTGGGTCTAGGGTAGGTCCTCTTTCCTTTCCACATTGTCATTTCAGTAGTTTTAGCCTGCTACATTTTCCTTGCAGCGTCTTTTCCCTTCAATATTTACTTCAATCTTTTGCATAAGTGTCGTTGATTTTTTGCCTAGTTACATTAGCATGTAGTCGTGTCTTGTGTGTCTTTCTTTTCTTGAATAAATGGATGTTCATAACTGTTAGTCCTGGTTTAAAATTTGAATGTCAAATCCTTCACATGTCGAGCCTTTGTGTCTATCAATAGAGTGAGCCTAGATGGGGGTCCCGTTTGTCATGTTCCCAAAGCATTAAGCTTTTAGGATGGGTAGTTTGAGGAGACATAGGAGAGTCTTAAGTCATCTTATGTATTGTCTCCTTGTCTCTTATCTTTGAGTCTTCTACTTTGAGTCAGTCGTCCCCCCCATCCAACAGTAGGGATATGGTACCTGGTTCTTTCATCTTGATCTTCTTGAGTTATCACTTCGCGCAGGGGGAAGTGAGACATCATTGCTCTTCTTTTCAGCAGGTCATCCTGTATCGACTTCGACACATTATCTACGGATGACCCAAAAGTAGAGCACCTTGGTACTCGTTAGCCTCATTGGCGGCTATCTTGCATCCGACAAGGTTGAGTATCATTGGGTCTTGATTGGATGATCCTTGTCATTGTTTGACTTCAAAACATTTTTCGTTGTGACAGGTTGTGCTCCTACCTTAGGACTATTGTCATTATTGGTGGTGTTCCTTCACACTTGACAGGTGTTTACAGTATTAACATTTGATTAAGTGACTCTCTCCCTTGTGTCGACAACAACACATTTACCGCGAGGAGTGTACATGTTTGATGGTAGCAAGTAGAGGATATGGATGAGACCCCTTGTATTTCAGAGTATCAATGGGAGGTGTTATATTGATTTGACTCCATGGCACATTGGACAGGGTTTGGTATCACAGGTCAGCTTACAGGGTCTTCTTTGTCAGCTTACAGGGCCTTCTTTCCTTCCACACATTTACATGGGTACATTTTGGTACATATCTTCTCAGAGCATCATTGGTACATCTTACAAAATTCTCACAGAGTAGTGTGGTTATAGATACAGAGATTCATATGGTTCTCAACAGGGGGATCTCATCCCCTTGAGTCGCCATTGTTAACCCCTAGATTTTCACCTTAGAAAATTTTGAGGGTTAAGAGCCAACATGCACTGTTTTGGCTAAGATTCTAAGATTCTCTCAGAGTTTAGCACTTGTGTTGTGCAGGAGGTTGGTTCCCATCGGAGACAGGCATATGATCGGTATAGGGTTATTTTGTTCAAAGGTAGAGTTAGCTTGGTTTCCCATGCATTTGAGAGAGATGTCTACATACAGCAGGTGTGGCTACTTTTTAGAAGACATGGTTTGAGTGGGTCTCTTGACGGTTTGGAGCAGTTCCGAGCACATAGGGATGGTCCTTGCATGATTCTAGGCCCAATAGCACTTTTATGGGCAACATGCAAAAACTTTCTATTTTTAGCAGTTTGAGCTCCAGGCACTAGATTCAAATTTTGAGCACATATTATTGATCCTTGAGACATTCTGATTCTTTTGGGCCTTTTCCGAGATGATTTGGCATTGATTTCTATTTTTAGCAGGTTGAGCACCAAGGCTCACGTGTCGATTATGATTGCAGATTTAGATTCCTTGCGGAAAATCAAATCCAATGAGTATAATATGTACTTTCTATTTTTAGCAGTAGACACATGATGGTCGTCTCCTAGTCATTCCGAGCATTTATGGAGAGTTTGGGTCAGTTTCGCCAAGTTTCAAATTTTTGGGACTGGATGGCTATTTTTGGAAATTTCTATTTTTAGCAGTCATCGTCATCTCCAATAGTGACAAGTGGCATGCTCAAATTTCAACATGTGGTCGAGTGTCAGGATTGATATGGCATCTACATGGCATCATGGACCAAGGGCACATTTTCCAAGGATTAATTATTAAATGAGAATTAATTGAGCTAAAAAGGGGGACGCATGGGTGAGGTGGCATTTCTCTGAAGAAAGTTTAGCCACTCAAGGCTAATTTTTCTCACTCTATTCTTCTCACTTTCCATATTCTCACTTTTCATGCAACCAATTTCTAAAAATTCTCCCTAAATTGCTCTTAAACGCAAAATTCCTAAATTTTAGGAAATTCTTCAAAAATAGGGTGAATTTCCCTTTAACTCATAACTCCCTCATCCCTTGGCCAAATTTAGCAATCTAACATGCATTGGAAAAATAAAATTATCCTCCATACACTCTCACTCATAACTCACCCATGCGCATTACTCAGTCACACTTATTCCCTCATGCACATTAATTCCTAAATTTCTCACTCACACTTATTCCATCATGCGCATTAACTCATGCTTTCTTCACACTCCTCTCCTGTATATTGGATGGTCTTCATTGGTTATTTGTCGGATATTGCAGCAGCTAGCATATGTTTTCTCTCATTCTTAGTCTAAGTTACTCTTCTTTGAGCAAAGTGATCATTGTACCGGTTGTGGACTTGTCCATTATGGCACAACCAGCCCTCTTGCAAGCCTATCAATAAAGAAATTTTGTGTTTGTGTTCTAACCTTATCTCTTGATGGTACTTTGTGAAGTTTTGCAATTAGATTAGTTGTTTTTCTTGCTGTTCATTGTGGTTTGATTGATCTTTTGAGCAGTTTTCTTTCTCTATTTCTCGTCTATATTTCGTGTGTTAACCGTACAAGATCCCTCCAAGCACACAAACTATTTTTCCCCCTTGTTTTGGACAGTTTTAACATGTCCAAAACATAACAGCGGCTGTTTTTTGTCATTAAACGCAGAAAAACAGACTTAGGACAACGGCAAATCACATAGGGACTCCCCCCTGAGGCTAGCAAGCACTAACCCAAACAGAGTTTGTTCTAACCCATGACAATTTGGGGCTTTTCTCCTTGAATTATCCAAGTTTTTATCGCTGTTATAACAGGTTTATCAGCTCAATTGGAGGGTGGAAATTTGTGCTAACAAATTGGCGTCGTTGTCGGGGAACTCAAGTCTTGGTAAACGACATTCGGTGAGTTTTTATTTAATTGTTTTACTTTATTTTTTCTCACCTAGTGACTCCACAAGATACAGGGATGACTCCACAAGGGACTTACACAAGTAGATTTTTCGGTTTCGATTCCTTCACAAGGTCTAGTTCTGAGCTTGAAAAAACTCTAATATCTTTCCCAGAACAAGACTATCCTTTCACCAAGAACTCCTCTCGAAGTTGGTAAGCATATTGAATTCTTTGGTAAGTTATTTTTGATGAGCACTATGGTGTGTGTATCTTTGACATCCTCATCTTCGGTTTTATTTTCATCTCAAGCTAGTAGAGTAGCAGTTGTTCTTTTTTCTATATGAGACTAACAAGATGGCCGCAATGGTGAGGCCACCAGTGAGCTGGAGATTTTTTGCTTTTGACCCACTAAGTTTTGTTTCATTCCTGGATTATCCTCATGACTTACCTACATGTAAATGGCTTAAACGCATACCTTTGTTTGCAGGGACGTTGGGAGAATTAGTTGAGGAGCACTTGGCTAAATTTTTACAAGTGGTGGTCGATTTTGATGTGGAACATGAGGATGTGGTGATGAGAATCTTTATGTCGACCCTCGAGGGGGAGGCACGAGCATGGTACAAGTCCTTTCCTGATTCTTCCATTGATGGATGGGATTCCTTCCACGAGAAATTGACTGAGACATGGGCAAATACATAGGACATTTTCTTCTTATGCATAGTTTTTTCAATTATTAAGAAGCATGAAAGTGAAACTATTTTCCAATTTAATACTCGTTTTTCCAAATTTTACAATAGAATTCCTATCAAAGTCGTGCCTAAAAAAGTTGTTGATTTGATTTTTTATCTTGAGGCATTTGATGGTATTTTTGGTGTTTTTCTCAGGAATGAAGACCCTCAAAATATGGAGGAAGCGCAATTTGTCACTATCAAGTTAGAAAGAAATTACCTTGCAGTCTGTGAACTCCCTCCGATCCATGTCCTAGACCAACCAATGAAGGTAACTCCACTCAATGATCTTCAACCATTGGTTGTTAAAGAAGTGCAAGAAGTCTATGTTATTGAAGATGAACCACAACTTGCACCATATCAAGTTCCCAGAAATGAACAAGAGGGTGATAGACCAATTTTATATGATCCGGAACCAATAGCTGCAACATCTGAGTCACATGCAGAGTTCCAAAAAGATAAAGGTGAAGATTTGAATACTCAGGAGCCTAGTAGAAGAAATCGTCGAGTAATCGGCAAAAATCGGGGAAATCGCGAGTTTTTCAGCGAGCCGATTTTTTCAAAACAAAAAATCGCTAGTTTTTGAAAAACTCGGGAAAACTCGCCAAAACTCGGAAAAAATCGGTAAAACTCGCCACAGTCGCCCAGGCCGTGGGATAAAGAGCCCGATTCAGTTTTTTTTTTGTCATTGTGTTTTTTTTTGTGTGGAGCAGCAAGGGAAGAAGTTTGTGGAGGCCATCAAGCATTTTTGAGGTGTGCAAAGGCAAGGTAGTGGATTCATCCACAAACTTTGAAGATTTTTGTGGTGGAACAAAGTTCAAATTTCAACCAGTTGGATCTTTGAAATTTTCATCCACAACCTCCAAGCACAGGTATGTATGCCCTTCCCAATGGAGGAGGAGGAGGAGGAGATTCATCCATACACCATGGAGGATGATGAGCTAGTTGAAAGTGGAACACCACTTTCTACACATATTGGAGTAGCTAGTCCTCCATCTAGCATTGATGTTCGACCAGGACCTTCTGCCTCTAGTTCAAGGCCTGGCAAACAACCCCTAATTTTTTCCTGTAAAAGGAGGAGAGGGCATTGATAATTTGATACCATATAGCTAGTTGCTAGTTTTGGGACATATACATTTATATATGTGATCATTGATGTCATTTTGTATTGGTTTCAGACTTTCAGTAATGACTTTGATGTATCGGTTTTTGTTTGCAATCCACTATATAATATATATCAGTTCTTTCTCCATATTTATGTGCCTATCTGTTTATATGATGTTGTTGTTGCTTTATATATTGAAAAATGTTTAAAATTTTGAAAAAAAATGAATAAATTATGTATTTTTTAATGTTTGTCGAGTTTTTCCGATTTTTTCGCCGAGTTTTACCGAGGCGATGTTTTCAGGACCCTTGTCGAGTTGTTGTCGATGCCGAATTTTTCCAGTAGGCTCAAGAGTGTTCATTGGCTCCTCTCATTAGTGAAGATGAAAAATTTCAAAATGATGAGGAGGAACCACTGGTTAACCAAGTGGAGATCAGTTAACAAAAGATTTCATCCTTTCCTATCCCAATAGTGGTCCAAGAATAGCTTGATCAGAGACCATTGTAGCAGGAGGACCTATTTTTGGTTCAACCAGAGGATGATGTCCCTTACACTTTGCCTATTATTCCGCATCTCGAGGTGGTTCTTCAAGATCCTGAGATTGATCAGAGCTTGGATATCGAAGTTCACCATGACCCAGTTGAGCTCAAAATGATGGAGGCATTTCAGCAAGTAGATGCCAAGAGTTTCGGCTCTGATGCATACATGCTTGTTACTATTGAAATACCGTGTTCTAAGTCCCAACTAGCCTTCAATCAACTCGCACTCTTCAGTTATGGCTTCACCAACAAGTACATCCAAGCAGCTTTGGGTCATATCAGATTTCATGGTGGGTCCCCTTGGAAGGCTGACTTTGTTGACCTCTCTCGTCAGACTAATCATTTGGCCACATGGTTACATTGGTCCTTTGAGTATGATGATTTAATCATGGCAACAGGTTTGAGGTTAAACAAATTGGGTCTAGGGTTGGTCCTCTTTCCTTTTCGCATTGTCATTTTAGTAGTTTCAGCCTGCTGATTTTTTGCAAATTTTAGGACAGCAATCTACATTTTTGTTGCAGTGTCTTTTCCCTTCAATATTTACTTCAGTCTTTTGCATAAGTGTCATTGATTTTTTGCCTAGTTACATCAGCATGTGGTCGTGTCTTGTGTGTCTTTCTTTTCTTGAATAAATGATTGTTCATAACTGTTATTCCTGGGTTAAAATTTGAATGTCAAATCCTTCAAATGCCGAGCCTTTGTGTCTATCAATAGAGTGAACCTGGATGGGGTTCCCGTTTGTCATGTTCCCAAAGCATTAAGCCTTTAGGATGGGTAGTTTGAGGAGACATATGAGAGTCTTAAGTCATCTTATGTCTTGTCTCCTCATCTCTTATCATTGAGTCTTCTGCTTTGAGTCATTCGTCCCCCCCATCCAATAGTAGGGATATGGTACCTGGTTCTTTCATCTTGATATTCTTGAGCTATCACTTCGCGCTGGGGGAAGAGAGACAACATTGCTCTTTTTTTCAGCAGATCATCCCGTATCGACTTCAACACATTATCTACGGATGACCTAGAAGTAGAGCACCTTGGTAATCGTTAACCTCATTGGCGGTTATCTCGCATCCGACAAGGCTGGATATCATTGGGTCTTGATTGGATGATCCTTGTCATTGTTTGACTTCAGAGCATTTTTCACAGTGATGGGTTGTGCTCGTATCTTAGGACCCATTGTCATTATTGTTGGTGTTCCTTCGCACTTGACAGGTGTTTACAGTATTGACATCTGATTAAGTGACTCTCTCCCTTGTGTCGACGTCAACACATTTACCGTGGGGAGGAGTGTACATATTGGAGGGCCTTCTTTCCTTCCACACATTTACAAGGGTACATTTTGGTACATATATTTTCAAAGCATCATTGGTACATCTTACAAAGTTCTCACAAAGTAATGTTGTTATAGATACATAGATTCATACGGTTCTCGACATCCCATAGGGGGATCTTGTCCCCTTGAGTCTCCATTGTTAACCCCTAGATTTTCACCCTTGAAAATCTTGAGGGTTAAGAGCCAACATGCACTATTTTGGCTAGCATTTTGAGATTCTCACAAAGTTTAGCACTTGTGTTATGGAGGGGGTTGGTTCCTATCAGAGACAATTATACGATCGGTAAAAGGTTATTTTGTTCAGAGGTAGAGTTAGTTTGGTTTCCCTTACATTTGAGAGAGATGTCTACATACAACAGGTGTTGCTACTTTTTAGGAGACACGGTTTGAGTGGGTCTCTAAACAGTTTGGAGCAATTCTGAGCACACAAGGATGGTCCTTGCATGATTCTAGGCCCAATAGCACTTTTTTGGGCAACATGCAAGAATTTTCTATTTTTAGCAGTTTGAGCTCCAGGCCCCGGATTCAGATTCTGAGCACATGTTATTGATCCTTGAGACATTCTGAGTCTTTTGGGCCTTTTCCGGGATGATTTGGCACAGATTTTTGCTTTTAGCAGGTTGAGCACCAAGGCTTGCATGTCGATTCTGATTGTGGATTCGGATTCCTTGTGGAAAATCGAATCCAATGAATATAATATCCAATGTTCCACCAAGTCTCCGGGACACAGAGACGCACAGGGGGGACATGTGGAAGTACCCCCAAATTTTAGGGATTTTAGGGAAATGGGGGGCGGGGGGATGTCACATGTATAACATAAAAAATTTAAAAATAAAAATAATAATGACAAAATCTCAACAATAACAATTCAATGTTTATCCCATGCAAATTCATTAGTAAATACTAAAATACTAAATTAGTAAATTGAAAATTCAAATTTGTAAATGATATAAACTATTAAACATGATCCAAAATTCAAATTCAGTAACGAAATACATTGATTCATAAATCATAAATGAAAGTTGAAACAGAAATAGTAAAATAATAAATATTGATACTTTGTTTTAAAAATCAAATTCACCATTCATCATTCTAGAATCTAATTAAATTAGTACTAAGCAAAATACTAAATAGTAGATACTAAATTCTGAAATAGTAAATTGGAATTACTCAACTCAAAAATTTAAAATAGTAAAGAGTGACTAGCCAAGGTTTGAGGTCATCAGTATCTAGAGTCAAGACTCAAAAGTTAAAACTGAAAAAACAATGAACATTGAAAATAAATTTTAAAATGACCATCATGGAGTCAATCTCGTTAACTGGTCCTCTACATCCATCTCTTGCATGAAGCCATAAGGACCATCAAAGGGAATGTCACTATCTGTCTCTAGGTCAGAGTCACTCTCATATAAGTTATAAGATGGCATGTGATAACTTTTAAGTTATTTATTGTGTTTTAAAATTTAATTGTGTTTTAAATATTTAGCTTTTAAAATTTAATAATTTAATTGTGTTTTAACTTATATATATATATATATATATATATATATATATATATATATATATATATGAGTCTCCCTTTTGGGGGGGACATCCAGAAGTTCCCCTTTTCAAGGGGAGACGCCCAGGAGTCCCCCTTTCGGGGTGGATGTCCAGAAGTCCCCCTTTTCAAGGGGCAACGCCCAAGAGTCCCCCTTTCGGGGAGACTTGTCCCCCACCTTGGGGAGTCGTGTCTCCCAAAAAAGGGGACATGGGGAAACGTCTCCCCAGTAGTCCCCCCGTCTCGGGGATGTGGGAAACGTGGGGGACAGGGGTCGCGTCCCCCACCCTAGGGGACGCATCCCCATGGAACACTGATAATATCATGGACATGCAGGGACTTTCTATTTTTAGCAGTAGACACATGATGGTGGTTTGCTAGTCATTCCGAGCATTTGTGGAGAGATTGGGTCAGTTTCGACAAGTTTCAAATTTTTGGGACCGAATGGCTATTTTTGAAAATTTCTATTTTTAGCAATCGTCGTCATCTCCAATAGTGACAAGTGGCAAGCTCAGATTTCGACATGTGGCAGATTATCAAGATGATGTGGCATCTACATGGCATCATGGACCAAGGGCGCATTTTCCAAGGACTAATTATTAAATGAGAATTAATTAAGCTAAAAAGGGGGACGCATGGATGAGGTGGCATTTGTCTGGAGAAAGTTTAGCCGCTCAAAGCTAATTTTTCTCACTCTATTCCTCTCACTTTCCATGCAACCAATTTCTAAAAATTCTCCCTAAATTGTTTTTAAACGCAAAATTCCTAAATTTTAGGAAATGCTTAAAAAATTGGGCGAATTTCCCTTTAACTCATAACTCCCTCATCCCTTGGCCAATTTTAGCAATCTAACATGCGTTGGAAAGATAAAATTATCCTCCATACACTCTCACCCATAACTCACCCATGTGCATTACTCACTCACACTTATTCTCTCATGAACATTGATTCCTAAATTTCTCACTCACACTTATTCCCTCATGCGCATTAATTCCTATTTTATTCACATTCCTCTCCTATATATTGGATGGTCTTCATTGGCTATTGGTCGAATATTGCAGCGGCTAGCATACTTCTTCTCTCATTCTTAGTCTAAGTTGCTCTTCTTTGAGCAAAGTGATCATTGTACCGGTTGTGGACTTGTCAATTGTGGCGCAACCAACCCTTTTGCAAGCCTATCAATAAAGAAATTTTGTGCTTGTATTCTAACCTTATTTCTTTATGGTATTTTGTGAATTTTGCACGTAGATTAGTATCTTTTCCTTGTTGTTCATTGTGGTTTATGTTGATCTTTTGAGTAGTTTTCTTTCTATCTCTTTCTCTCTTTTATTGTGCTAACCCTGGGAGATCCCTCCAAGCAAAAAAGAACGATTTTTCTACTTGTTTTGGACAGTTTTAACACGCTGTCCCAAACATATCAGCAGCTGTTTTTCATCAATAAACGCAGAAAATCAGACTTAGGACAGCGGAAAATCACCTTAAAGACTCCCCCCTAAGGCTAGCAAGCACTAGCCCAAAAGGAGAGGGGTCTAGCCCATGACAATTTGGGGCTTTTCTCCTTGAATTAGCCAAGTTTTCATCGTTGTTATAACAGGTTTATCATCTCAAATAGAGGGTGGAAATTTGTGCTAACATGCGTATAGCCTCATAAACCCTAGCTTCAACTTCTTAAAACAAACTCTAGGGCATATAGCCTCATAAACCCTAGGTGTCTTTTTTTTCTAACCTCCAGCAACAAGATCAAAATTGAACTAAGTCAAACCCTAGGGGGATGAAGCCTCTCAATCCCTAGGACTTAGACTAGCCAAGACAAGAACCCTAAGGTATAAAGCCTCTTAAGCCCTAGAATAATGTCTTAATGCTTCAAAGATTAATGATAATTGAAAGTAGGGAGGGGGATTAAATCCCTCCTACGATTTCAAGCATACAAGGTTCATGCAACAATTAAGCCTCTCAAAGAGCATTTTACCAAAATATACCACGCACAAGCAAAAAACTTAAACAGAGAAGACTTACTAGGCCAAGCGCATGTATGAAGAAACCCTAATTCACCATCCAACCATCAACAAAAGACAACGCATCCAATAAAACTTTCATTCAAGTGGTGCGCACTAGATTCCAGAAGACAAGAGAGATAGAGTGAAATTTTCTAGAGTGCTCTCTCACAAGTGTGAGGAGTTGTGATGATGAAAAATGAAAATGAGTGCTTTCTCTATTTATATGACGTAACAAAGCACTAATTGTCTATATAATTTGAGTAAAACATCAACAATCCATGCTAGAAGTGGGGCCGAACCTCTACAATGATAAATCATACAAATAAATCATGATAATGCCACACGTGTGGTGACGTCAAGCCTCCCAAGAGTGTGTTAACCCCTAGATTTTCACCCTTGAAAATCTTGAGGGTTAAGAGCCAGCGTGCAGCACTTTGGTTGGCATACTGAGATTTTTCCAGGGTTTTTAGCACTTATGTTGAGCAGGAGGTTGTTTCACACACGAGGCATGTACATGATCAATACAGGGTTGCTTAGTTCAAGAGTCGCAATCTACTTAGTTTCCATGCATTTGTGTGAGAGAGATGTATATAGGTGTTGCTACTTTTTAGGAGGCACGGTTTGAGTGGGTCTCCTGACAGTTTGGGGCAGTTCATAGCATACAGTATGAGTCCTTGCAGGATTCTAGGCCCGATGACATTTTTCCGGGCGACATGCAGGAACTTGCTATTTTTGGCAGATTGTGATTCAGGCCCCAAATTCAGATTCTGAGAGCGCAGTATTGATCCTTGAGGCATCCAGAGATCTTTGGACCTTTTTTCGGATGATGTCACCTAGATTTCTATTTTTAGTAGGTTGAGCACCAGGGCTCGCATGTCGATTCTTATCACATATTCGAATCCCTTGCAGGAAGACGAGATCAATGAGTATAAAGTCATGGACATGCGAGGACTTTCTATTTTTAGCAGTGTCTATTTTTAGCAGTAGACACATGATGGTGCTCGCCTAGTCATGTCGAGCATTTGTGGAAAGTTTGGGTCAATTTCGAGAAGTTTCAAAATTTTAGGACCGGATGGATATTTTTAGCAGCTATTGTATTTAGCAGGTCCAATCATCATCCATGCAGTGCCAAGTGGCATCTTCAGAGGTCGACATGTGGCAGCGATGTGGCATCCACCTAGGCTAGGACACATATTCCTAAAATTGGAGCATATGATAATTAATTTATGATGGAAGGAGAGGTCGCATGAGTTTCTAAAATTCCCATGCATGCCATCCACCTCACTTCACCCTCTTCTCACTTATTTAGCTCGCCATTCACTCACTCATGCGCATTCAAAACTCACAGTCACTCTCAGTCATCTCATTTAGACTCTATTTGTACCCCTCTCATGCATCATTCTTCTTCCCTTGGATGTGCACCCTCACTAGCTATATATTGGAGGCTTGCCTTGGCTTATTTCGTCGGTTCTTGCAGTAGCAGCATAGTGTCTCTCTCATTCTCTTCTCTCTTTCTCTAGTCTAGTGGCTCCTATTTGAGGAAAGTAGTCATTGTATTGGTTGTAGGCTTGTCAAGTGTGGTGCAATCAGCTCTCTTGGAAGCTTTATCAATAAAGAAGTGTGTTTTTCATTCAAACCTCTTTTCTTAGCGATATTATGGTAAATTTGTAATCTGATATGTCATTTTCTGAACTGTTTATCATGGTTAATTTCGATCATTTTGAATAGTTTTCATCTTCTTTCTAGTCTATCTTCATTGTGCTAACCCTGCAGGTTCCCTCCAAGTGTATAAGATCGATTTTCTCACTGTTTTGGACCACTTTCACATGTTGTCCAAGACAAAACAGCTCGCTGATTTTTTAGTTTTAACGCAGAAAATTAGACCTTAGATCACCTAGCAAGGGGCTTCATTGTGCCTAGGAACTCCCCCCAGAGGCTAGCAAGCACTAGCCCAAACGGAGAGGGGTTTAGCCCGTGACATCTAGGGCTATTTTTCCTATAATTAGACAAGTTTTTACCGCCGTCATAACAGGTTTATCAGCTCAGATTGGAGGGTAGAAATTTGTGCTAACAGGGTGAAGGAGGGCCTCCCAAGGCCATGCATCATCATCCAAGGTGCAAGCAAGGTGGAGAAATGCCATGTCACATCAAGTCATCATGTGGTGTCCATGTGGAATGCAAACCCCATCATCTCCATCAAACCCTAGCTCATGACATCATCATCAAAAGCCTAGCGTCCTAGGTGTAGAAGGATGTGTCCAAGGTGGATAGAGGATGCATCTCATCTCTACATGTTACCCAAGCCAAACCAAATGCAACGTCCTCCATCAAGTGGTTGGGTGAGGTGTGGGTGCATTGTCCAAAGTATGGGCTTCCTTCCCATAAGTGCACCATCATGACCATATCTACCAAATCCAGGCCCATATGTCCATCTTCCAAGGTCCAGAAGGTGTGAGAACCAGTATCTGAGTGTGTCAAGCCATCCAATGACTCAACGCTCAGCATTACACGTGCCATAGCCTGTAAACAAATGCACAACGTCCTAGAAGGGGACATCCTTCAAAGAGCCATGTCAGTTGCATCCAAATCAAATCAAAGTATGGAATCAAGTAAAACCAATGTTCTTAAGGTATAAAACCCCTTAGATCATACAAAGTAAGTTGTTACTTAAGATAGAAGTCATAAACAATTCACATCAAGTATCCCCTTCAAATTTCACATTAGCTCAAGACTTTGTGTAAGTCGGCAAGTTTGAATATGGGAGGACCATCATCAGAGCCTATTAGGTGTGCCAACCAAAATAGGAAAGAAAAGACCCAAGTAGAGGGATATGTCTTGGGGAAGCAGAAGAGAAAAGAACCCTTCAAGAGTAAGTATGATAGTGAAACATGTTGGGCTTACTTCATGGCTTATGAAGTCATTTGGTCCATTTCTATGAGCGCCTTTGTGGAGGGGGCGCTTGCTCTTGAGTTACCACTTTCTAGCCACTGCATTTTTCCAACCCCTTAATCTGCCTTTTATATTGTCCTTTTATTAATTTGCAAGTATCCTTCATAAGGTTTTAAGCTTTAGCATCATTGCTTTGGGACTGGGACGAATGCGGAAAGGGTAGAGCTCAAGTATGGACTGGATTTTGAAAGTCCTTGGTAGTATTCCTTTCTTTCTTTAGCATCATTCTTTCTTCTTTTACTAGCAATTGCAATCAAGCTTAGCCCCTGTTCTCATCAGAGACTGAGCTATGACCCATTACCGAAGTTTAGTACACTGTGATAGGCCCCGGGATGGTAAGTGTTAAGTATGGTGGCGAAACGGAATGTTACCCTTATGAGGGCCCCCCAGTAATATCCATTTTCCTTGGGGGTGACTACACGAGACTAGAGTACAAATGTTGGCCACCAAGGTGAAACAAGGAATCAAACATAACTTCTTGAGCTTATGATTCATTATCTAACTTCAACCAATGATCCGCATTCACATGCCTAGTATATTAAGCACAACACTCTATATGAAAGAAGGACTAATGTACCTCATGGTGACATTGGCTTACCATCTCCCAAAGACTGTGTTGATTGGATGTGATGAGCTTTGTTGATCAAGAGTGAAAGAGGCATCTGAGGGGGGTTGTTGGGATTCCATGAGTGGACATGTTGATCATCATCATCATCGGGATCACTATCTTCATTATGGGCCATGAGACATGATCTCCTCTAGTTACCCCTGGGCATGGGGGGGGGTAACATGGCCCATCCTCTATGTGCCATATGTGATCCCCGTACTTGCATTTACTACGATGTTAAATGAGCTTTTGAGCACTTGAACCCATGTGTAATCACCACTGTTCATTTGAATCTTACAATCGGGCCTTGCACTGAATGACCTTCATGTTGTTCTGCCCTAGCTCATTCCCATTTCATCACTTGCTTTTGCATCACTTCCTGCCATAGCTCTGATTTTGAGCTAACTACCAATGCACCACCCCTTTCATTGGTTGTTAACCATTCCATCCTGTATAAATCTATTGCATGACCTGGTTCTGAGCATCATCAATGATGGTGAAGTACTGTGATGAAGGTATCAGCTTGGTTTTGATGTTTTGAAGAGGCATTCACGAGTTTCTTTCTCCATGTTTTAAAGGTAACATTGTGCTCTTTGTCATTTTGTGGGCTATGCTAATTGAATTGCATAGAATTTAGTGTTTATTTCAAATAGACTAGGAATGGCTTTGCTTTAGCTTTGAGTTTGACCCCACGTCCTGTGTAATCGATACCCGTGCTTTTTTTGTGTTTCTCTCAGTAGGATAGCTCTATGATTCAAGCTATAATTCACCTCGGGCTTTATGTCTCAATTTTGACTTAATGGTTTTAGCTAGTTCCTCACCCTGTTATTTCTCTATCCAATTCTAAGCATAAGTATACCCTAACCCTATTCGGGTTGAAAATTTCGCACGGTAGAGGGCACAAGCTACCTCCATCATCCCTTGAGGTATTTGTGGCCTATATTATCGACAGACTAGGTTTGCAAATGATGTATAGCCCCTCTTCAATCATTGTGTGGCTCTACATGCTATTGTTTTGGGCATGTAAGGTTTCTATCCTAATTGTTTTGGCTCCACACATTAGTTTTGGGTATAGGTTCCTTTATGTTTACTCTCGCATGAACTTGCACTTGCACCTTTGTGATCTGGGTATCATTGTCAACCTTTGATTCTCAACCTATGACGTGGGTTCAACCTCCTGTCAACTTGTTCGATTTGACTACATGGCAATGCGTTACACACGTGTTTTGCACTCTTATATGTTGATTTGGGTTATTATTTAGCGGCCTTGCTTACCTATGGGTCTTTGAATTGAGGTCAACCCAAGCCTCAGAGCTCTTGTGACCCCTCCATGTAGTCATGACCTATTCTCCTGTGGTATGGTTATTCATTTATTGATAAAATGGTGATCCATTGTTCTATGCTCGCCATGGCCAGTATTTAAACCTTGTCATGTCTCCCAAACTTACATGTGAATCCTGGCATGTGTTTTTGTTCCCACGTCACTACGTATTGGTCTTTTATGGTCCCTTCATTTTTGGGGTACGTTGGCTTGTTGGAGTCTATATGTTACCTAGCATGGCTCAACATTGTAATTTCATATATGGGGAGGACTATCGGTCTTTGTCCATTCTGAACACACAAGCATCTTGCTTGTCTTACTAGGCTTGCACACATTTGGGAGTTTCTTTATGATCCAACCCTATGCATAAGATTTCGAAGAATACATATGCTAGCCATTAAACAAGATTTTGAACACACACCTATTTTTAATCACCCAAAAACATTATTTGTTTGTATAGGAACAGTCTCACCACCCTCATTTGATTATAAGCGATGATTCTAGGCTTGAGATGGTCTTCAAGTATTGTTATGGTCATAAGGTTACAGGTTGGCTATGCAGCCAGCATCACAAGCAATTTCTAAATAAACATTCCATTACTTTGGAAGTGTATGGGCCCTGCATTTGATGTGTACAACGAGGCTTATAATGCAATGATGTTCTCCTTACATAATTGTCAAATTTTGCCTTGTCTTTTACACCTGCTAGTCTTAATTTTCTCACCTAGCCAGTCATAGTTAATTCAAAAAGATGCTTAATGAAGTGTTGGTTTGATGCCAGTCCTACTCATTTCAGTTTTTGAGTCCTAGTGTTGTGCTTGTGGATGGGTCATGATTTATACATTTTGATGCTAGTAGAAGAGCTTTTGGAGTAAAGGTTCCAAGGACCCCAGGAGAGGGAAAGGTAATGTGTCTCACGACATTTGGCAAGGCGGGAGGAGAAAGAAAATCAGGTTCTCTATGCATTTTGATGCAGATTCAAAAGAGTTTGTGCAACTTGTGCAAACAAGACATTTGTATTTGGGCAACCAAAACATCTAGCCACCCTTGTTTCCATTTCCTTCCAACTTGTAGCCACATCCTAGCATTGTCGAATTCCCACTTGCACCCCAAGTTAATAATGACAGTTGGGACCCAGATCCAAATCTACCTTTCATTGGTACCACCGATTGGGGAGCCCTTATTCGTATATGGACTGTCCCTCATCCCTTTGCGATTGAGTCATTCGAAGCAAATTCTTTTGATCATCCTCACACCCATGTTGATCTTGAGGCTCCGGCTAAAGAACCACCCTTCTCTGATAAGGGAAAATAATCAACAAACAAGCAAGTGCTCACCATGCCTCCTCGGGGTTCTCCAAACCCTATTGCATCTCCCATCACCACTCATACATCTGATATCCCTACCTATGCATGTATTGTTGCCAATGCCCCTTGATCAGATCACATTGCACTCACTACTCCCATGCTTAGACACTAGTATAGGATGGTCATCACTTTTGAGGATATGCACCACGAGACCTCCTCTCACTGTTCTAGTCCCTCTACATCTCATTCCTTGAAATTGATTATTGTGTGTTACATATGGGTGGACTTGTGGGTTTTTTTGGCTGAACAATAACTATTTCTGGATTGTGGATGATATTCTTTTTTATATGGCTATTTTTGGCAACACATGGAACACGTGTTTTTTTAGTTGTTATGCCATGGAGTAGCATTTATTTATTACTTTGATGGTATGGATGAATATGTTCTTATTTCAGATGCATGATTTATTTGCCAAGATGGGAGGAACAAGAGTGAATGGTATTTATTTATTTGCTTAGGGGTCATGAAAGTATTTTGGGAGGCACAAGCTAATCTGACAAGTCATGGGACTCATTTCCCATGTGTGCTTTAGTGCTTGGTACCTCCCAAATTGTACTTAATAATAAAACCTTGATCCATAAGGTACAACTCAGGGGGCAACTATTAGGATTGCCACCACTGTCACCTAAGAAACCTATCCTCTTCACTTTAGGTCGGTGCTCCTCTAGCTCAAGCGGGGTATCCCTAGCAAGATTACTTAAGCTAAGCAATGAAGCACAAGGTGTAGTGAGAGTAGCTTTAGTAAAACAATGTTTGGAGTTATTTTAGGATTTCAAAAGAGGTTATAGAAGGAAGTAGAGATCAGTACCAAATCCAACAAGGGAAACAGAGTCAAGGCGAATCAAAGAGACTTATGGAGGCAAGAAGATGTTGGAGATTTGCAGCTTCGGGCAGTCATTCTCCACAAGAAAGTACAAGAAGACCCATCTATACAATTACAGAAGCCCCAGGAAGAAGTTGGAGACCCAAGAAGAGAAGTCAGCCCCACAGAAAAAATAATAAAGTAACTGAAGACCCAGAAAAAGTCGACCCCAAACTGGCGCCCAGATTAGAATAAATACAAGACTAGCTCATTTCATTTGGGCAGGCAGCTTGTTCTCCTTTCTGCAATGCACACAAGGCAGCTGTAGCTACAGTTGTGCTATTTCGCTACTTTTGGTTCTCTTGTACAGTGCGCCCCCACTTGGAGAAGCTCTTGCTTGGTTATTCTTGGTCATCTTATTGAGGCGCTAGATTTGGGGAGGATCTTCTCTGTATGGTATTTTGGCTATTGATGGTGATGTACTGGTAATATCTTGGATTGAATACTTCTATAGAAAGGTTGTTGGATTTTCTCCCAAGGTTGGGTTTCCTAGGATAAACTCTTGTGTTCTTGTGTTGTGTTCTTGTGTCTACTATGCATGGTTAATATTTCTAGATCTTGTTATTTCTATTGCATTGTTATAGTTGAGATTTTCAGTGTATAGTTATTCTATGATAACTGATGTATGAAAGTGAATCTTGTTATTAATCATAAGGCAATAACTTTYAGATCTTAGAATTATAAAACATCAACAGAAGAAAACCCTTCTTAAGAATTGATCTATTTCATTCAAGGATTAGGAATAAGAGATTACAACCATGGAGGAAGAATAATCTCTTGTCTAATCAAGATTAGCAATAAAGACCAAGRCCCTACAAGAAAGGTTCCTCGAGCGAGCAACCTKCACCAACAAGATCAACTATAGCTTGAYAGATGTACTACTTCTTACTAGGATTCCAAGATCAATAGACAAAGAAAGGCACTAAATAATTATCAAACTAACGAAGGAAGAGGAAGAGGAGTTACCCCAAAACGTCTTCCTTCCAAGTGGTAGATTTTACCCTTCAATGGATCGATCCAGTTAGCTTGTAGAAGACTTGAGCACTTCACCATAAATCTTTATGCACCAAATAAAATCCAAGATAGAAAAGCTTCAAGAATTGACACCAACATCCACAAAGAAAGAACACTTATACATCCATATGCTCCAAAAAAGATATGTCAATTAAGCTCCAAGGAATGGAAGCTCCAAAAATCCAACTATGAGTTCAAATGAGGAAGGGCTACACTTTATATAGAGTCTAGCTCATCTTCCTTTACAATAGAATAATAATATCTCATGTGAGATCCTTAGATCTAGCCTATGGAGGAATAAAGAATTATTTCCTACAACTAACTAATCAACAATACATAAAATAATGAGGTGGTCAAACCACATGTACAATACTCCAACCAAAATAGACCCAAGAGAGTCGGACGTCTCCATCAAAGAGGGTAGAAGATGAGTCAAAGGTGCAACGTTTAGCCTCCAAATGCCTCCAAGTGGATAGATCCACAACCAACTCCTCAAAGTACGCAATGAAAACCTACTAGATCTCCTCCAAGGTGGATGTGTAGCTCTCCAAGGTCAAAACTCCCAATCAAGCAATGAATAGAAGCTCCCAAGACTGGACTGTCTCCAATAGATGCATGAAAATATGGGCCATGTGGCCTCAAGAGCTAGGGCACTCTTCACCATGGGCATACATCAATAATAAGCTTCCCAAATAAGCGAAGTGCTCAAGCAAACTATGTGGGGCGTTCCTCCAACAATTCATCAAAATTGTGACGAAAATTTTCCCGCAACAAATTTTAAAAGCACCATAATTGTGTCATTTTTTTCCTAATTTTCTATTATGACCACATCTTGGAAACCCCATGGCCATTATGCACCTAATGGCCTTGATCTACTGAAAATTGGCACTCTATCAAAAGACAATTGCTCCTGAAGCTAGGTCACCCTCAAAATGTGCAATGAACCCTAGATCTAAGGTTTGGAACCTCCAAGATCTTCTCCAAGATGAGACGCCCATCGACAAGCATGATAAAATATGCAAAGTAACCTCCAGAGTGGATGTCATCCTAAAATCAAGCAAGTGTATCCATGATGCAAGGCCTCAACATGTGGAATGTGAATAACACTCAACGATCTCCATGAAAAGAAGGGACGACCCCCATAAAATTAGCTCCAACGGTCATATGTGAGGTCTGCAATGTGTAACCTCATCCTCAAATCATGCTATCCACCTCCTCGAGTCAAGGAAAGCCCAAGAAAGTCCACACGTGCCAAATAGAAGCCCCGATGTCTAAGTAACTAAGTTGCACGAAATGGGGAAATGTCTAGAAGTTTCTGAAACGGGTACGTCAGGAAACGCGACCCTCCAAAAATGGAAACATTATATATATATATATATAAAATAACACATTATCTTGCAATCAAAAATAATGATACACATAAATGACGTTTTAGAAAGAAAACCATGTATATATTAACATGAAAAGACAAGTGGCACACAGTTATAGGAGTAATGCTTTGCATGAGGACACTTGGATCAACCCCAAAATGTTAACCGGTGGACATCGAAGTACATAGAGGGCTTGATGCTCTTGATTAAATGTCAGTTCCATACCCTTATACATGATAAAATCTAGTGGAAATGTTGTAATCCTACCAATCTTGAAATCATGAAAACTGTTAAGTCTACTGAATTTTAAACGGGACCTAGAATCCTACTTTCTGCATATGAAGTCCAATGAAGTTGGAACCACTCTCAAACATCCTGAAACAATTAATGGTAATGTTAAAAATTTAAGTAAAAGGATGAAAATGAAAGAGACATGTCACTTTCATTTTCATCCTTTTACTTTAAGAATTTAACATTTCCATTAATTAATAGGGTGGGTGAAATAGTGATGATGTTTGGACAGATTTAAAATGTTTATTAGTGGTGAAGGAGAGGATTTTTTTCCACCGAAGGGACCCACGGCACTCTTGGCCGCTTGGCCAAGCCTGCAAACAAGAAAAAATCTGACGAAACAGTTGTCGTACAGGGCGAAACGCCACCGAAACATTGTCGGTTGGAAACGCCGTACGATACGACCAACGGCGTTTCGGTGGAGTTTCATACTCGTTTCGGCGTTTCAACAGTTTTCGGGTACTAGTACGATGCCAAGGGGGTCATTTCCTGCAACTCAAATAAGTAATGCATCCTCCAAGGTGGATGTCCCATCAAACCATGTGACACGTACCTCCAAATGTGTGAAAATGTTGAACATTCCAAGATCTATGGCGTGGCATGTCATGAGAGGTCTTGGTATATGAAGAATAGCCCCAAACTACCTAGGGCATTGTGACCAATGCCTCAAGAGTTGTGAACTACCTGGGGAACTGTGAAAATGCAAAATATCATGATGAAGCCAATATAGTGCCCAAAATGCTAGGGAGATCCACCAAGGGAACTATACATCCTCATGTACAACCATCTAGTAAGGAGTGGAGACTAAAACATAATATGATCAATCAATACATCATCAAAACCTCTAGCACATCAATCATCAATGTCATCAACAATCCATGGAACCAAGT